>JASCQY010000224.1:1368-12776 GCA_030264315.1 Sardinella tawilis
TTATAAGCACTGATATATATACATTATATTTTTGTAAAATAATGGAATAAAGTCTGATTTTACATAAATCCACCTGATGTTGAGTGGTATATAGTGTTGAATAGACACATGGTATGCTGTAATGTTTTTGTTATTTATTCCCATGCATAATAAAACTGCTATTTAGACTTTCTTCACACAGCCTTTTCTTGCATAGTTTTTCCATTCTGTAGCAAGCGTCCACCCTTCTGATGTACTTTAGGTTCAGTAAGGCTAAATATCTCCTGAATGGTGGCCTTTCTACTTGCTGAGCCAGGAACCTTCTCAAATACAGAGCTCTGATTTACAAATCCTCTCATTTGAAGCTCTGGTGAAGTGATGCTTTCTGGCCAGGTGTTTTCCATTGCCACTTTTCCTGAAAACATTCAGAGAAACATTTTGACCTCAGTTTTCTTTCTGCATTGCACATATGAATGTTTCTAATATGACACCGACATGATAATTAGTAGGTTTTTACTCATTAAGAAGTTCATTGATGTGTGGCGCTACCATTATGCCAATGTCAGTAAAGGGAAGCCCCAGAAAGTAAGTTACCAGGTTTCCTGTGATGAGGTTCTGCAGGACTTCTTCTCCAGTACCTCCAGCTGAGTCTAGCCTGAGGCTCTGCCCTGGTTCTACCCAGGAAGGACAGGTCCGTGTTCACGGCCTGGCTCACTGTTTCCAACCCAGTGTATTCCCCTTCATCACCCTCCCTGTCTTCCTCACGTTCAGGAAAGGGCGATGGCAAAAGTCTTGTTGGAGTTGTGCTACTAGTGTGAAGGTCTTGAAGCTGAAGGTCCACCTTTCTTTTGAGCTCATCTGTCTGACTCTGATCCTCTGTCTGACCGCTTGGCAGACAGATGGATTGACGTGGTATCACTGAGCAGTGGCACAGTGAGTGGCAGCAGCTGGTGGTGCAGACGCAGCATCTCTCCACTAGGGGAGAAGAGCAGTGAGTCGCTGCGGCGTGGATGCAGTGGACCTGCAGCGGGTGCTGGAGCTCCCTCACAATGTGCTCATGCTGGGAGGCTGGAATCCACACTGCCAGTTCCGGAGGGACAGTCACCTCAGTTCCATTCCAAAAGAGAACCCTGAGGGCACTGCCCATGACCACTGAATTGTAGGGATAAAAACTATCAGACAAATTCAATCAGTAATTCCAGAATCAGTTTAAATCTATAAATAAAAGGTAAATTGTATTCTACCTTTTATATGCGAAAGGAGGACCTACATGTATGTGTTGTTTCCTTGTGGTATTTGTAGAGTGGTTCTAATGATTTGAAATTAATTTAACAGCGACAAACTAACTAAGGATTCACCTGCCTGTGGTCCAGATGTACTGTTATTACTTCATCAAGCCCAGAAATTTTCAAACACTGGAAGCTATTTAGGTGCTTTTCTTCAACCCAGTGCATGGTTCAAGTATAAGCTGACCTACCCCTGAGTGGGTCCCTTGGCTCCAAGCCTGCCAGTACACGTCCAGGACCATATTTCCACAGCTCTGGACCCCATGGAGCCAGGACAGTATCCCCTGGTCCCAGACTGTGGGAGTGGGCACGGGTGTGGTGCACCATGTCAGGTGGGCAGACCAACTGGCACACTGAGGTGGAGACAGGATGATCCCTTATACTCTGCTCATCGAACTCCACCAGAAATATTCCCCTGTGGTTCTGGGTAATGACACCAGCAACAGTGGAACGGACATTGAGATTCAGGTATTAAAATTTTGTGCTAACTTTGTATTATTTTTAATTCACTTCAATGATCGAGAGTAAAAGAACAAGAGTTTCTCTTGGGCTAATACTCATTTAATTAACAGGAAATCTGTCTTAAATCATGGATGCATTCCACACATCGGGGTGTCTGAAACTTACCAATATTTGTTCTTTTATAGTTCCCAGGTAGTACAGGCCATCCATCTCCCGCCTTGCCAGGACACGGCAACCAGGGTAAAACTGGGAACGTCCTGAAATGCTCTCTGACCCACAAGTTATTCTGGGAGTGAAAGGATTCCCCTGACAAATCCTGCATGTAATGATTGGAAAAATATGCTCGTCACAGCTAGTATTATTCAAACACGGTGCGTGCCGTCTACTTGATATGAAGCTTTCGATGTGCTCTGAACCTGCATCTGTGTGGGAGGTAGTCTCTGGATATGTGTAAAATTTGTTATGTAGGCCATGTGTACAATTTTGTAAAAATATGACGTAATATAACCTACATGTGAGCTGAGAGTGGCACAGAATGCATGGCTGTTGGCAAAGATCTCACTACGCCAAAGCAACTTTTTTCAGAGTCCCTGAGATTGTTTATGGTACCATTGACAGCATACAGCATAGACACCTGTTAACAACAACAGCAACAACAAAAACATTTCATGTGACATTGGATTGTTTCATAAGGCACTGTATTGTTATCAGAAACTGATGTAATACAAGGCACAAGCAGCTCTTAAAAAGTAGAACAACTCCATCACAGATGCACTAGTCACCGATGCTTACCTTGTCTATGGAGCCATTCAAACCAAGCAAAAGTAGGTGGCAGCTCCCCCCAGTGGCAGAGGTGAAACACTGCACAAAGTCCAAAGTTCTACCATCCAACTGGCTGTTCTGGGACAAGAGGAACACATGAACAGGGCGAAGTGTCATGGCAGACAGGCCACTGAGGAAGTTCTCCGGGTGGTCAGGCAAAGCAGTGGTCAACAAGTGGACAGCATGACAGAGGGGATCTGAGAAAGCTGCCTCAAGAGCAGTCAGAAGATCGCTGCCTGGTGATGTGTTGAGGGAGTGGATCCATCCCAGAGCCTCAAACACAGTATTAGGAGCGCAACCAACAGAATTGTTCCTCCATTTTGTTACCTGGGAGATATGAAATGCACACATTCATAAAGTCAGCACACTCATAAACTTCATGCACTAAGGAGGAGGTAACCATGGGAACGATAACCTCTGAATGATAACCTCAATTATCAGCAAGATAACCTGAAGGATATCACATAAGTTTACATGGGAATGAACTGGGCTTTTCTGGAACATAAATTGCACATAATTTATTTAAAAATAAATTTGTAACAAATGTGATCCCTTTGAACAGAAAACAGTGTTATGACAAGGCTTGCACTAAACTCCACCAACCTTATAAGAGCAGCTGATAATGTTGAAGAGTGAGTCTCGGAGTGAGGCCTTTGCGAGTAAAGTCTGGATAAGCAACTCTTTCAGTGGCCCTAGCATTGCACTCATAGCCTCTGAGGTGTCCACTATGAAAACAATGTTCTTCTGTCTTAATCCCATCAAGACAGGAATGATACTAGTCTCACTTGGTTTGGATTTAACAGACATTGTTGCCATGGATCATATCTGTGCCAGAAAGAACATGAGACATACTGCTTTCAAAACATGGCACTTAATAAAAGACTGTGGAAACATGTACATTGATTTCACATACAAATAATTGGACACTGTAACAAGATACATTTTCAGAGGTAGAAATTGGAAAAGATAGAGATTCATACCATCACATTCCCTTTGAGATTTTCTCATACATTCTTACAGTTGATCCCTGCAGACAGCTGGCCAGGGGGAGCTGTCCGTTTGTTTGTGTTGGTTGTCATGACAAGAGTCTGGCAGGAGGTTACATAATGATGAGTGGTAAACCACTGGAGGCGCTGATGTACTCTACTACACTATGTCTGGTGAATTCTCCTTGAGTTCAGTATCCCTGATCATAGACTTATAGAATACTATTACTATTATAATATTCTATATATCTATGTCCCTGATACTAAGAAGCATTCTATTTTGTTTTGTTGATTCTGCAGTGTTCTAGGAGAAAAAAAAAACATTATTTGAGATAAACGTTCATCAGTCTATTTCCATGCTACCCACATTAGACAAAACACAAAATATATATATATTTCTGCTGCTAATAGTATTTTTTGTTCTATAGACAGTTTTTGCTAGATGTCATTATTCATCTGACAGCATTAGAAAGGCTTGATACCAAGAGCTCCATCTGAAAAAAATGTTTCATAAGGCTATCATAGTGTTGTGTGAGTGAGTGTACGTCTAAAATCTAATTTGAATAACAATTATGTGCTATAGGCCAATATTAATTCAACTACAAGCCTAAACAAAAAATACAAAAAAAGCAAGTGTAAGTTCACCAACCAAGGTGGTTTATTTAGAATGTCAGTGACAAATAAGCCAACACAGTGAAATTAACTTGTACACAGTAGGCATTAAAGCCAATAAACAATGGAATACATAGTTAAAATATATTTTTCTATTCTATATAAAAGCAAAGTCTGATTTAGACTATGTTAAACAATAAACATCTACTTAATCAACAATCGTTACAATAGTATAAATACTTTGGTATATCAAATACTGTAAAATATACTTTTTACTAAAGATTTGCTAAAGAATGCTTATACTAAATAAATAGCACATAATCTACTTTGTATAAATTATATAAATAGTACCCTGCATCCTATTGAGTAGATTAAATCAACATCTTAAAACTTAAGTTCATGTTTTGTATTTTACCAGCATTTTAAACATGTTTAAATTGCCATGTAATATAGGCTAAACATTAGACATGTGATCACAAACGAAAGTGTTTGACATGTGATGACAGATTTCTTTTAATAAACCCATGGACTCTCTCTCTCGCACACACGCGCACGCATGCACACACCCACGCACACACACACACACACACACACACACACACACACACACACACACACACACCCTCACTCATGTACACCTGCGTCAGTGTGGGTTGAGATGATACTTGACCTTCATTTATAATTCATCAGTGCTGTGGTTGGATAAACATTTGGACACAGAAGCAAACAGACACAATAGATCCGTATGAGAGCTGGATTGGATGATTGGGGGGCATCTTTTAAACTTAAAACCATTTAGACTCCCGTCTCTTCCATGCTTACTACTGTATTGATGCCAGTGCTGTACGAGGACCAGGTAAGAGCTGGCCTACACTGCTCCAGCTGAGGGCTTCATGGTCACAACTGATGTAAGTTGAAGACAGAAATTAAATTTGTCTCTCTCCAAGTAGACTGTAATTACAATGGGAACAAGAGAGAACAGAAAATATTTTCATTATTTATTATACAATTTGAATTTATGATTTTTCAAATGAAGACATCAGATGATAGATTCATGACAATTACAAAACTAAGAACCTTGGCACGGTTAAATATTGCCATATGAACGTGCTTCAAAAGATTTTCAACTATACTGATTTGGAGTAGTAATACGATCAAATAAAGATAAACAATCAGATTCTTACCTTCCCCCCAAAGGCATGCCTTTGCTATTTGAGAACCGGACTTGTACTCTAGTGCCTTTTCCCAGCACAAGCATTTGTTTGTCTGTGTCAATCACACACTGTAAAAAGACAAATAATACATTTAGCTACAAGTATTATACCAAATCATGCTGAAGTAAAAAGAATGAGGCAACAACTTTACCTTCAGTGATTTCAGTGTCCTGATGCCCAGGGACACCAGTGGCTGTTCATTATCTGCAAAAATATAAAATAAAAATAATCTCAACAGTAACTTGTGTATTAAGATGTTATGGTTTATTTGGTCAGTTCATCAACACTGAATGTATGCTTTGCAAAGCTTACCTACAACTGTGAAGGTACAATCTGTCCTTACTTGCCCAAAGGACAAGTTCAGGTCAATGCGTCCTTGTGTTTGTAGGTTACCAACAAGTGTGCTATAATTGTCCTCCTCTGTTCTGCTTGAAACAACCCTCTCCTTTAAGCTATATGGAGCAGATGTAGACTATAAGATATCTATTCAAGTTACTGTAGGCATATTTTACATTACCGGACTGAATTTTTACACTGATAATACACACTGTTACAGCTGTTGGGAGGGTCTTACCCCAGTTTCTCCACAGTAACGGTCGATATTAGGTTGACAGCACAGCCAGTATCGACAAGAATCACTAACTCTCGACCACAACACTGTGGAGGCAATGATGGAAAAATATTTAAGGTTCCGGACGAGAGAGAGAGAGAGAGAGAGAGAGATTTTAGAATATGCTGTGGACATATTATAGGCTAGACTGAAGGGATGAGGCTGACCTGGCCAAAAGGCTTATTATATTCTCTTAGACCTCACCTTGCCAACCACTTGTATGAGGTCATTATCGTCCTCTTCTCTCCCAGTGCGATGAGTGTGACCGGGATTGGTTAGATGCAGCTTTATCCCATGGTTGTTGTTGATCTTGCTGCGTGATAAATTTGCTTCCAGAAGACGCCTTTGGATGATGCTGTGTGGTTGCTGTATTTTACATAGTTTTTAGAGGAAGAAAGAAAGAGACATTGACACATGGTCTGTGCCTAAGAGCATTTTCTTTTCAGCCAAATGACATCATTTTTTTATGCACAACTGGTGAAGAAACTGATTTCATTTCACTGCATTTTTTACAGCAGTAATCATATGCACGTGACAAATAAACTCCTTGTATCCTTGTATCAACAGGCAACTGTCAGTCTGGTCTTAGATGGGAGCACCAGATGATGACCCCCTACAGCCAAATTGGAGAGCTGGTGTCTCTATGGAGGCACATCACAATCAGGAGAGACTGGGTGACTATTGCACATTGTGATGTGTCTGTTTAGGCACAGGCAGGCTACTATGGGGATCTCCTGGGGTAAATGATACCCAAGTTTGCTCCTGCTGTTTGGCATAGTGCAGGGTGTCCCTCTAGCCTACAGTATATCAAGTGACGTCTTATCACACGTTTTGACGTCGACGTCATGCAGTGCTGGGCAGACACATTCTAAACTCGACCTTTAGGCTTGTTGCTGATGCTGACCTAACGAGTAGGCCTGACGTTAGTTTGCACGTTATAAAAATGATTATCTACGAATGCATACCTTTTAATTAACATGAAGTAGCCTATGCCCATAACCTTCGCGAGTTCAGAATTTCTACTGGTGCCATTGCAGAATATGCCTCGGTCGGACCGACAAGCATTCTGTGGGATAGCCTTAAAGCCTGCCTTACCCATTCCTTTGATGTTCCCAGTTTGTTAAGCCCGTCCAAAGGCAGCAGGTCGGCGGAGTCTTTGTGAAGAAACTGAATTGCCTGTTTAATCCGTCGTTGCTGTCGAAGGGCGGCTGCTTCTCTGATCTCCATGTAGGCAACTAGAAATGTTTCTGCACGCCGGAGTTCAAAGCTGTGTGGAGTGAGCTCAGGGGATACTCAGCAGTCTGATTGTGGAGACACGACAACGACTGTGTTTGGATGGAGTCCCGCCCACATGATGTGACGCAGGACTTCATAAATGTTAGAAAAATTGTAAAGTAGGCTAAGCTTTTGAGGAGGTCGTCTTTTCAGGCAGACTGCATTCAACAAAACCCATTTATGGAAATGTTTATCCAGTCTCAAACTCATGACAGTCATGGCAATTTGTTCTACAGAAAATTCAGTACCATGGTCAAGGGCAGGCCACCCATCCCCTTTACACCTCCCACTACTCAACACAGAGTAGGCTACCTAGGCCGTTGCTAAACAGTCACACAACAAACAACAAAACAAAAAACGTAAGTAGGCTAGCCTAATATACCATACATTATTCATACCATTGCGTATTTCTGCACATTTCCACACTTTACACATTAGGTCTACAACCTGTTACAGCACCAATTGACTTCTTGCTTTGTATTTTTCAAGTAGCCAAGGTACGAGTGCCTATGAGTGGTGTGGATGTGGTTGTGTATGCATGGTGTGTGTATTAAGCAACTGGAAACCATAATTTCCTGATCTGGATAAATAACGCATCTCAATGACCTGTCTGTGACTCTTGTAGGCACCAGATTCTACCTCAAAACAGCAAAAACTGTTAACCAAGGAATCCCTGGGTTGAATTACTGTTGGTGACTCAGGCAGACTGAGCGTACCATCATGACTATATGAAGAAGTATGCCCCCCACCCCAAACCCCACTCCTCTCCTCTTAAAGATGGACACACGCATACAGTAAAAAAAAAAGACACTGAAAAAATGTGAGAAGCAATAGCTGTTTATTAAGATACAAAAAGTATAAAAAATAGCATCATTGGTCATTTAAAGGTCCACAAAAGTGCACTATAGGAAGAGGTAATGGAGAGCATCAGTATGTACAAAAATTAAAAAATAAATATAATAAATTACATGTGAAGACTCAACACCAGAGTAGAAATATGGAGCACTGAAAATGTCACTTAACTTCTATAACCATCTATAGCTAAAGGTTTCTCTAAATGTAAGACACAGATGATCAAAGGATACTCAATTTTGTATTTCCCAACTATGGGTGAGACATGTTATTACAAGCTATTATTTCAGCAATTTACTTGTTAAAATAAAACGGAAGAATCAAAACTATTTTACAAACACCTCTGAAAGGACTTTTAGTGTTATGATGAGTACGTTTTTATTATGGAGGACCTCTATTCAGCTCCTCAAGTCTCAGAGGGACTACCTCTGCATTGGCTGTAACCGTGACAGGACAAAGGATGATTCACACATTCAACAGGTCTGCATAAATAACAAAATCCTGAGGAATAAGCAGAGTGCACAGACGTCTAACCGTGGGTCTACGTTGAAGGCAGTGTCATAAGTCTTTGTTTAGCTTTACACGTTTTCGTCCTATACCTTGAGTTTGTGATAACCCCCTGAGCTCCTACACATAAATAAATGTCAGCAAATCATTATTGATGTTTAAAAAAATATTTTTTTAAGTTTGACACCATTTGGTCAGTGATAGCATACATCATTTAAAAACATGATAAATAATAATTATATAAAAAAAAAATCTTACTGAAACTCAAGGAGCAGAAGACAAAATATTCAGTAGAGCCAAAATGCTGACTTCTGCAATACGCCATACATCTTTTAACACGCCCTCCAACAACATTGACGAGGCATGGCTCTTTCATTTCTACATGCTGCATATGCTTTTGTGATCATACAAGCTCTGGGCTGCATTTCCCAAAACAATCTCAGTGCTAAGATGGTCTTAACGTATGACATTTGCTCCACCTTAAGATCATCTTAGCAAGATTGTTTTGGAAAATGCAGACCTGTTATTTCAAAGGGATCAGCTAAAGTGAATCAGCCTATACCCCTGTCGTTTCACATTGCTGAGTGCTGTTGGCAGAGAGAACAACAGAATTTGGCGCAATGTATCCCAAATAGCACAATGGCAGCAAATGTCCTCATCTGTTAGCATTAACCACCAGTTCGCAAATTCAGTCTACGTTGTAACAAATGTTGTCATTCCTATACCTACCTATAGCACTCTGTGGCCTTAAACAACAGGGATATGGGCTGATGACTCAGGATTTCCCTTTACTAAAGCCACCGTTTTCAAAAAAACACCCTGAGACCTGGCACTTTACATTGTATACAAAAAGAAAAAAAGAAAAAGAAAGTCCCTTGAGAGAATATATGTCCTATAGATGTGCAGGGGAAACATAAAACAAAAAGGCTTAAAGTCTAGAAATTCATTGGAAAAAAATGTGCTTTGTTCTGTGCTGTAACACACACAAAGACAAGATGTACAGAACACAACCATTTATCTGGCTTACATTTTAAGTACAGTATAAAGACTCTTTATAGTCCAAATGAAATAGATAATTCCCTTTTCTGGGTATATCAGGAAAACTATTCCTATAAATAGTTGCTAATGCCCAACATTTTTGTTTTCTTAAGAAAATTTCATAAATCAAAAAAATGACATTTATTACAAAAAGCAATACAATTAAGGAAACTAAAGGCATTGAAGTCCACAAAATAAAGTGTGCCTCACAGAGGGTGAAGTCTTCCACTGGAGACAAAACGAGAGGCACCGTGGGAAATGAGCACAAGGTGGATCACCGGGTCTCCTTCCGGTCCTCCCCAAGTGTAGAGGATGGAACATCTGTGAGGTCTCCGGCTGGTGAATATGCCTCAGAGACACCATCTTCAAGATCTGGAGCGAATGGCTTCTGCTGTCTGGAGCGGCAACAGGGCTTGAAGAGACGTGGATCGATCATGACCTCGCCAAAACGGCCCTTGTATACGATACCACAGCATACTTTCTGCCTGCAAGAGAGAAAGCAAAACCAAAACTTAATCTCCCTGTATAGTCCCTTTTCTTTTGACAGACAAGGGCCGCTAGCCCCATACACACACACAAAAAAAAAAAACCACTCTTTCTTAATAAACAGGGTGGACTTTCATCCATTACCTTTTCCAATATGAAAGATCCAGGAAAGAGAACATGGAAGGACCAGCACGCCTGTGTTTGGACTCCACGTCTGACCCCTCATCTGAATGGTTACTGTAACTTGGCGACTGGGACGGTGAAGTGCTACACGTACTGTGAGCGTCTGAATCTGAGAGGAACAAGACAAAAAAAATAGCTTGATGAACACTTCATATTAGCTGCATCTGAAAACGCTTCAGACTAGCATCTCTTCTGTGGCATGTTTTGACACATCTTATGTCCTGTCCCATCACACAATTTGTCAATAGCAGACCAGCTACTTACTCTGTCTGCCAAGCTGGTGAAGCCTCTTCATTCTGGCTTTTGCTTTTCCCTCAGCATTCTTAATCTTCTTGGGCTTGGGTGGCTTGTATCCCGGTCCTGCTCTTGCATCCACAACCTGTGCATTAAACATACAGGTTAACCCAGAGTCTGCATATGAAATTATTCAAAACTGTACAAAAGCTTAAACGAAGGTGTGTGGTATACAAATCCATTAAGCTTACATGCTTCCAATTCTTCTTTGATCCATGAGGCAGCTTTTTCCATCTTTTTACCAGCAAGACACAAGCATTGCAGATATCTCCCACACGGTCTTCCGACAGTCTACAAAATAATGCCATTTTGTCTTAACGCCAGAACAATATTTTGTGAAATGAATCTGTTCTTTTTTTCCCATGCTTCTGCAAAGTTTGTCTTACCCAAAGCAGAGTCGGAACGTCTCCTCATATCGGCTACTGTCTGTAAATCTTGAGCTGGATGACTTCGTTTTGCAAATGCAACAACCCTCGTTGCTGCGATATATCTTCGTCTTGTAAAAACCAAACATCTTTGAGCGGTCCTCAAATGATGGCAGAGACCTGGAAGGCGATTACATGTGTACAATCAGACACACGTTCATGAAACATAACAGAGCGAAGATTGACAACGGATCCTCTCCACTTTCAAAAGGCTACGTACACTTGATGCAAGCTGACAAGTAACCTACAATATTTTACACAGTGCCATTCAGGCAACAAACCCAAAACTAGAATTGCAATTCCCAGGAATTACACAGTGCATGCAAAGCAAACGTTTAAAAACGTGCACTTACAAGTTTACAATAGAAAAGTAAAAA
>JASCQY010000224.1:12876-23598 GCA_030264315.1 Sardinella tawilis
AAAAAAGCTGGAAGAAGAAGAAGAAGAAGAAGAAGAAGAATAAGAAGTAATCGGATTACAATACAGTGCATTGCTTTGCATGCACTGTAATTAATTCTTACAGATTTTAGCACAAGTTAAAAATTCTCATTTAAGTCTTAAAACAAGTCGCTAAAAACCTCATGTCAAGTTACATCCTCGCAGCTAACCGACATCCAATGCAGGATTAGCAAAGGGGGCTAGCGCCAAAAGTTGACGTTTCCACTAAGCATGTATCCCTATGCATGTATCTAACTAACATTTAATCGACAAGTTACTTGTCCTGCATCTATTAGTTCGACAATAAGCGCTGAAATGTTAGTTAACCCACAACTACGAAATTCTGTAACGTTAAGGAATCCAGTCATGATGCGAATCAAAGCAAAAGGGCTGTCTTCAGATTGTCTGCTACGTTAACAAAAAAAGCGGGGAGACGCATTCCCAGTGTAAGGTTACAAGCGGTTGTGACTTTTCAAACAAAGACTTAAACAGGAGTATTTTCAACAATTATCAACGACTGACAAACACTGTAATGAAATTTGTCAAAACTTTCCTGCATAATGACACTTTAAAAGTAGCGTCGGCAATTGTGTAACGATCTCCACGTTCTCCCATTGTTGTGCGCATTTACCACCTTGCCGACATGCTTTCAGTTTTCAATCAGGAGTAACGTTATGCAACGACATGCAGTATCTTTTCATTACAAAAACTCAAGTTCTCTGACAAGTTTTACACAGGCTGGTGGTGATAAAAGTAGACAACAATCAGTGTACTTACCAGAGAAACAACTTTTTAATCTTCTCTATTTTCCGATCGAGACACCGCGCATGCCTTACAACTACTACTGAATACAGCTGGACATTATAATATCATTAACATAATAGTAGCGCTCACGTAGGTTACCAATACCATATATGGTATTCAAACATTCATTGAGACATTTAAGTAACCAATAAGAAGCTTCGATGGGAGCGTTTTAAAAATGGTGCATTTTGGGAAAGGAAGTGAAAACACTCTCCCACCTGTGTAATTGATCAATCTGGTAACTACAATTCCCATAAATCATTGCGAGCAAACCGTTTCAAAACAGAAGTTCATTGTTCCTGGGTACACTGTGAAATGGCGCGAACAGTAGAAATAAACGTAAACAATGTCAAAACCCGGTGTTTGGTCACCACTGGTCCCAATGAAAAAAATCGCATAACTTCCCTTTTGCAAAGATGAAAAACTCAATTAATCAGTTTGAAAAAATCCCTACGCTTGAACGTTGGTGAGCATGTGGTGTTAACTCCTCCCCAACAACACTCCATCTTTAACAAATAAAGCGTGCTATCAAAAGTAAAGCAGAGTTGGAATTAATTTCCTTCTTTTGTATCTAATTGCACTGTAAAGGACGTTCCCAGCCAAAAAGCTGTGTGGGAGTTCCAGGTCAAATATGCTTGCATTAAACTCAAGATTTTTACCAGTATACATACAAACTTTACCCAACATATCAGACATCTGAAACTAATAATTTACCTCTTTGAGATTACAAAAAATGTAATATATTTATAATTGGTGTGTGCAGGGCTTTGCAAAATTGCATACTGAGAAATGGCCCACAGTTTGACAGTAAAGTGAACGCTATTTCAGCCACGTTTAATTAAATTAATTCTACATGTTTAGAAATGATAATAAACGAGGGGGTTCTGTCTCTCGTGAGATTGGTCCATATGGATCCCTGAATACTTCATTGCCCATACGACCTAGCTTCAAATTTCTTTAACTGACTCACAAAATGGCTGACGAGAACTTCCCCTAAGCATGGGCAACTTTTGTTGTTTGTCTTGTTAACTAGACGTTAGCCTACTATTTAATGACACCGATTTAAATAGTGGCGTAAGTATGCACATAAGAAGGACATTCGGAGCCATTAAAAATAACAAATTGTCCTTCCCTAATGTTTAACTACAATTTTGATAGCCAGACAAAACATCTCGAAGACCAGAATGGCGCCTGAGCGGTGCCCCTGAACCAGAATCACCGAGTTTCCCTGTTCATTGACATAGCAGTGGACAAATCACGATACACCACAGAGAGGCCTGGGACCTGTAGAGCCAATGAAACGTCGACTTTGAAGGACTAGCGCTCATGTTGTGAAGGGAGGGCATTTTCATACATGTTCCAGGGCACAAATCAACAGCGAACGTTTCCTGCCCTGATGCATGGTGGTCGAACGGAGGGATTGTTGGAAAATTTCGGAGGTTAGTATATAAATGTGTTTTTACCCAGTGTGCCTTATTTCCTCAGCCATCTCCTAGCAAGAAAACGTACAATGGGAAATGGCATTGGAGACTTTAAGAGGCTGTTTACAAATAAAACGAAGCCTAAATAATGCGAAAGTCAAATGTTTTATTTATTATTGGCTATTGGACGCAGCGTTCATGTTGCTTGCAACATATAACAACGTTGCGTTCTGCGTTGTTTCACTTCAGTTGCACTGTATTCACGTTAGCTCATGATAGTCTTGTAATGTTACATTCTAACATAAAGGGTACTACCAAGTATACTCTTGGCGCGAGGTGATCTGAGTCAGTGATGTTGATTGTAGCAATTTCTTACTTGAAGCTGAAATAAGCTTTAGCCGGTTTCCGCGTAAAAGCTATGCTCAAGGATTGTATCTGGGGCTAACAGTTAGCATCTGTTAGCTTTGCGTCAAATAGGATAACGGCAGCAGATACCACATTTGTCAGTTAGCATGTCGGGCTAGGTATTTCTCTTGGAAAGTATTACATAAGCTAGGCTAACTTTAGACATTGATCTTTGTATCTATGGTCATTATACATTTAAGATGCATGTATAGTCTGTATCCCACTTTAATTTTTAATGATACATCCACGCAAACTTGCGCTGTCATGATGTACCAAATTCTTGGTGAAGTTGTTTGAGTTGGCTTGCCTTAGGCTTCTGCAATCTAGCAATCTGAAAACTCTGGGTTCTAACTTACTGTTGAAATGGGCATTTTCTGCTGTCTGAAGCCAAATTAAGTACATCATACCAACAATGCCACCTGTCAGCTGCAAATATTTGGTACGATTTTATGGCACAGCTAGGGTAAATAAAGCATATTTGGAATGACTTCCCGAATAATTTTCATTTCATTTTCTTTGAGAGTAAAAATGCCTCATCACGATTCTCATCCTGGCCCTCTGGGATGTGATGGGACGAGATGCACTCTGAAACTTCTGGGTTCTTCTGTCACAGATATGCAGCACCCACCCCCAAAGCCATGCAAACAGAACATTATCTTAAAGCAACAGTATATAACTTAGTCACTTTGTGAAGCATCTTGTTTATCAGTCAGTTGTTTTGGTCCTGGGTCCTGTCTTCAAAGTCTTTTGAATGTCATATCCTATATGAATAAATACATGTTTTATTCCCACTGAATGCATTGTGCACTTCTGGGTGGAGGGTAAGAAACCACCAGAAAATATAAGAGCGCTTTAAAGCATGACATAGCTGACTGTATTGCACCAACAACATACAGTATTGTTGCTTTATTAGTATATGTTAGAGTACCAAGTTCTCCTGATGGTGGATCATTAGGTGAGCTGTTAAAAAAATAATCTGCAGTTAGTTTGATAACCAGTCTGTGTAGTGTTTTGCATGGTTTTATTTCTAGCATTTACTTTAGCTCAGTGTGTGTGTGGTGTGTTTGTGACAGGCAGATGATGCTCTTGGCCCAGGTGAACAGGGATTCTCAGGCCATGGAGTTCCAAAGTGTAGATGGGGATTCCCAACAGGTTACCCTCTGTCTAACAGAGGCTGTTACAGTGGCAGGTAAGACATCAAAAGCCTCACACGTACAGTGTCACAACCTATTGATGTTTATATGTTAAAATGAAACCATTGATTATGACGGTGCCTTTTTACCTTGTGATCAGACATACAGCAGTGAAAATAAGTATTCAACGCATCAAGATATTTTCCAGTAAATGTATTTCTGATTGGACTACTGACATAAGTTGTTTTTTGTTTTTGTTTTTGTTTTTTTTTTACTAGGCAATCGTATGTATCCTGAAAAAAATGTTGTGTTAAATAGTAATTTTCACCACTTTTTCTAGAAGAGCCAAGTGTAATGTACCAACTTTGATTGTTGATATCAGGCTTGACTGTTTGCTGACAAATCTTACTTTGTAAGGCCAACATTAGAATAAGTAACACATGGGTGCGACAGCGTTTGGTGTCAAGAAGCCTGCTTGTACACATAACCATCTTCTGTTCACAGATGGTGATCACATTGAGAACCTGGACACAGTTAGCTTGCAGGCAGTGACACTGGTCGATGGATCCACAGCATACATACAGCACAACCCGAAAGGTACCTGTGCAACCATCTCCCTCCCTTATGCTGTTCAAACTGCATGCATTTGCTTTGCTGCTGTGGGTGAAGGTTACAGTAAGTCACCAGTTCTTGCACTCTTACAGTTCTCTCGGACAGCAAGTTGATGGAAGGGCAGGTGATTCAGCTTGAGGATGGCTCAGCTGCATATGTTCATCACTTATCCATGCCCAAATCAGGTAGTTATGACCTCTTTCCGCAATTTGGTCTCTGTGCTGTCTGACTGCTTGAGCTTTGTGTTTGTATGGTTTTGTTTGTGTTGTTATCTTTGTCATTTATTGCCTCCGGCAAGGAGGTTATGTTTTCACCGGCGTTTGTTTGTGTACAAGATGACTCAAAAAGTACTGCACAGATTTAGATGAAATTTTCAGATAACGTTATACGTCATACGAGCTTAGTCTGGCCAATCTCACATACTAACCACCTTCTGAGAGACAAAATTAAATGTAAACTTGTTAAGCCTTCCTCCTTCGCCCTGGAGTAAAAGCTCGATTCTCATTGGTGCCCGAAATTCTGGGACAGGAAATGCAGTAAATAGGCTGCTTGGCCTACTGACTTGAGTCCGAAATTTGGTGCAGCGTCATAGGAAGTATGGGCGAGCCCAGGCTAAGATAGCGTAGTTATTAGGACAAGGAAATAATGATTACATTTTGGGTGGTGATCCACCTGATCTACCTGGAATTTGTAATTCATCAGTGACCCCCATATTGCCTTGGCTGATGCCTGCACTGTCTGAGTGCTTGTCTAATTCTAGTAAAGGAATACCAGCAGAGGTATAAGTTTTTGCTCTATGTGTGTGTGTGCTTCTTCTAAGCACCTGTGACTCAATAGCAAGCTTCAAATTGTAGGTGGTGAAGGCCTGCGACTGGAGGACGGTCAGGCGGTACAGCTTGAGGACGGCACAACCGCCTACATTCACACACCCAAAGGTAAGGATGCCCATGTGTTGCATAGTAATATGCTTACTTCAAATCTGTTTCTTCACTCTATTTCGATATCTTCAGTCATGTCATATCCATCAACTACTGCATACTCACAGACTACAATAGGTCGTGCAGATTTGTCCTAATTATTTGGCTGTAAAAAAAAAAATCAACAATTATAGGACCAACGATTTGTATGTATGTATGTATGTCTGTGTGCACAGAGACATATGAGCAGAGTGGCTTGCAGGCTGTTCAACTGGAAGACGGCACCACGGCCTATATTCAGCACACTGTCCACATGCCCCAATCCAACACAATCCTGGCCATCCAGGCGGATGGTACTGTGGCAGACCTACAAGCAGAGGGCGCCATAGATGCCGAGACGATCAGCGTGCTGGAGCAGTATTCTGCTAAGGTGCATCATATTGTCCACTTCATACACTATACATAATCTACTATGGATTGTGTTGAGGAGGGAGACAGGAATGGGACATTTTATAGTAAAGCCATGGTCATTGTCAGTGTGGTAGTAGGATGGTTGTCCACATGCTTGCTGTGGGATAAGTGTGTACCAGCCCTCTTCACATTGTAATTAACAGTGAATGTTAGCTAACAGTCGGTGTGTGTGTGTGCGTGTGTGTGTGTGTGTGTGTGTGTGTGTGTGTGCGCGTTGTATCTATGTTCCAGGTAGAAAACGCTGACTGTGGCACGGGGCTGCTTGGTAGAGCAGAAACTGACAATGGAGTACACATGCAGGTATGGTATCTTTCACCTGTGCACAGTATACGCATCTTAGGACATCCACATGCAGACTCTTCAGCTAGTAATCACTCGTAGTCATGGCATTTGTGAAGACTATTGCCATGGCTATAATTATTCTCAGTCTTAAAGGAATGTGCCACCCAAACATGAAATTAAGTCAGTCTCAGTCACCTTAAAACAGTGAAAAAAACCTGGTTAAAACCGTTGTTGCTGTAACCTGAGGGAGTCACTCTTGCTAGCTTACATGCTAGTGACTCCCTTGGTTTACAGCAACTGTGCTAAGCTAAAGCCCAAAAAACACTGCTCCCAAAGCAGGACAGCGGTCAAAAAGTCTGTTTGACAAAAGTCTGAAAAAGGATTGGATTTTGTACCCCCCAGAAAAGGCCAAGAAGCCTGTTTAATTATATTTGGGCACGGAGTATGAACTTGGTGTTAGTGATCATGTTCTGGTTCAGATTGTACTGCAGGGTCAGGATGCCCGAGCCACCAGGGTACAACATGTTGGTGAGAAGACGTTCCGCTGTGACCACGAGGGCTGTGGCAAACTCTATACAACAGCACACCACCTTAAGGTGAGAGTCTACAATACTCTTCGGATGGACACTGCAAACCTCATCTGTAGGACTATTTTATGTTTCTTTCATTTCATAATGAGAATTTGTGTGTGTCTCTGTGTGTGTGGACAGGTACATGAGCGATCCCATACTGGGGACAAGCCGTATTTGTGTGAACATATGGGATGTGGAAAGAAATTTGCCACAGGTAAGATGTGTTATGTGTGTGTTGTTTTTAATAGCAGTTGTGTCCATAACACAAGCCATGAAGCCATGGTATGTGTGTGTCATTCATACCCACCTACTGTATCCATGTTCCAGGGTATGGGCTCAAAAGTCACATCAGAACACACACAGGCGAAAAGCCGTACCGCTGCCAGGAGACCAACTGTCATAAGTCCTTCAAAACTTCAGGGGACCTGCAGAAACACACACGGACACATACAGGTATTCTGTCTGAACTTGCCCTCAGCACAGTAGCTTTTAAGATTTTCTAAGACATAATGCTTGCTGACCATCCTGCCCTATTTTCTTTTGCCACGTTTTTGCATTCAAAATGGTATCCTCTGTATGCACTTGATTAGAAATCAATCTAATGAGATAACAATATTAACGAAGTAGTTTGTTTGAAAATAATTGATGAGAAAGACCAAAAAAATGTATTAATTTTGCAAAAAAAAGGTGAACTTTCCAACCAACTTTATATTTTCTATGGTGCCTCTCTAAGATATGTTGAGTGATTTTGATATTGAATGTTTAGGAGTCGTTTGATCCAGTACTACTATTAAAATTTTTCATCATGCTGTTTTTCATTAGGCGAGAAGCCATTCAAATGCCCGTTTGAGGGCTGCGGTCGCTCGTTCACCACTTCCAACATTCGCAAGGTGCACATCCGTACACACACGGGTGAGAGGCCTTACTACTGCTCAGAACCCAGCTGTGGGCGGGCCTTCGCCAGTGCCACCAACTACAAAAATCACATGAGGATCCATACAGGTACACAGCCTCTTTGACAGGCTCTATTTCTTTTAATATTAGTGGATGCAATACACTTGGAAGTCTGCGCTTGAATTGTTTTAGTGCCCTTGGAAAATCTTTTTGTTGAATGTTAAGCGTGTTTGTCCCCTAAAACGGTGAGCCGTGCATGTATTGAAACGTGCCATTCTTCCTTTGCATTTTTACAGGAGAGAAGCCCTATGTATGCACAGTTCCTGGTTGTGACAAGCGCTTCACAGAGTACTCCAGCCTGTACAAACACCATGTGGTCCACACACCATGCAAGCCCTACAACTGCAACCACTGTGGGAAGACCTACAAGCAGATCTCCACGCTGGCCATGCACAAACGCACTGCACACAATGACACCGAGCCAATTGAGGAAGAGCAGGAAGCCTACTTCGAGCCACCCACAGGTTTAACATAACTGATTTTTTTTTAATATTTCTGGATTTACTGTCACTTTGTTCTCAGATCTGGGGTCAACCAGCCCATATCTCTTCTTCTTTGAGGCTGCTGAGTGCTATTGGTTGGTATAAGAATGACAATATTTGGTGCAACACTAACAGGCGGGGGCATAAGAAAATGAAACCTCCTTGCCCTCATTAGTTCGCGCTGTCTGCTGTTTCATTATTCAGTCTGTGTTGCACCAAATTCTGCCGTTGTCATACCTACTGACTACTGTTGTGAAAATGGCATAGCCATTGTAGCCGTAAGAGAGGATATTTTCATTGTGCTTTAAATAAGCAATATAATGAATGAATAGAGTATTGTACCTTGTTGTCCGATGTTAAAATAGGAGCTATTCAACAATTAATTAAAAATAAGCTCCAGTACTGTTTTACTTTCTTTGCTTGCTGACTTGGCTTTCAACAAGTCAGCTGACACTGGCATTTTTTTTATCATACTTAGAGGCCATGGATGACCCCAGTATCACCTTCACGCCCACAGTGGTAGAGGATGACTCGGGGTCTGAGCAGGTTGCCACAGGAACAGCTGAGATCATAGACCAGCAGCATGTGGCTCTTATCACGCAAGATGGAACGCAACAGGTGAGCAATTCCTCCCTCTACCTTACAACTTGCTACTTTTGTCACGAAAGCAAGGCTAACAACAACTCTGTCAAGTATGGAGACGCATGTAAAAAAAAATGTCTCTGACTGTTGTGACTTGCATGCAAGGACCATTATTGATTACACACAGCCTATATTGTACAAAAAAAAGTGGTTTGCAAGGCTTGCATTATGAGCACCAATGTTTAATCAAGAATAATCAGACTTTTTTTACTTTCTCCATTGCTGTCAGCTTTGTATTTGTTAAATAATGAACTTTTTAAATTTCTATAACTGTGGG
The DNA here is from genome assembly GCA_030264315.1 of Sardinella tawilis. Taxonomy (NCBI): domain Eukaryota; kingdom Metazoa; phylum Chordata; class Actinopteri; order Clupeiformes; family Clupeidae; genus Sardinella; species Sardinella tawilis. Next base: position 21,867 of record JASCQY010000224.1, read on the forward strand.
TTGTTTTTTTTTTCCTCACTTCATTAGGTCAGTCTGTCTCAGGCTGACATGCAAGCCATGGGTGGCACAATAACCATGGTAACACAAGAGGGGACGACCATAACTATCCCAGCTCACGAGGCAATGCTGTCTTCTGGAGGAACACATTCCGTTACTATGGTTACAGCAGATGGCACCGAGGGGCAGGTATGGGAAGCTGAGGCTCAGGTGTCAGTCCTGTAGTGTTAAAAAGTGCTTACGGTTGGAAAGGATTTCTCCAACATGTCCAGGAGCTTACATACACACAGAATTGGTGTGTGTCTGTGTAAAAACAGTGGTTCTGTTTTCATCTGATGGATTGTTTACCCCAACCCAAGTTATGTTTGCAACCCACCATTAGTACCATTAGCTGATTTACCACTTTTTAAATTTTTTTATTTGGTTAATACTGTGGTGTGTGTGTGTGTTTTTTTTTACGTGTGCACAGGTGGCTATTGTCACTCCGGACCTGTCTGCATTTCAGACGGAAGACGGAGAGTTGATCCAGGACCAGGAGCAACAGGTGGTCCCCCCACACCCCGTCACTCTGCTGGCCACCTCCAATGGCACGCACATCGCTGTGCAGGTACAGTACCCAGAGGCTAATTAACCTGTCTGCGCTGTCCACACTTACAGATGGCCAAGAGAATGGACTCTGGGAAACTTACTTGTAAGCTACATGACCAAAGAGGAACATACTTTTTTAAAAATCAGATTTACAGTAGGGTTGGGTATTTCCAGCGACTTGACAATACGATACGATATAATGTGTGTCACAATGGCGATTCTATTAACGATGCGTATCCCAATACATGTTGATCTTGAACGATGACCACATAATGGCAAAGGCTGCACCTCATGAGCTCACAACTTGAAACACTTCAAATGCAGGCCCACAGAGAGCTTAAAATCCTAATTATTAAATTATTCCTATTTCTTCCTCTTCTTCAAATTTTTAACAGCGGTTGGCAATCCTATTTCTTCTCCAATAGCTTTTAACTTTCTGTTTACTCTTATGCTCTGATGCTGTTTTGATGCAACTGTATCAACACATGCATCAGCAAAGACTGTGATGCATGACAATACCGATATTTTGAACACGACCTTAATCACATTTCATCTGGTTTATTTAAGCTCTGTAAGCCTGTTAAGAGTATAAGCTACATCTTCTTGTTATTTGTCATGTGAAAAGGCAGATCTTTATCATGTTTTAGCTGTTTGTATACCATACACAGTGGGGGACCTGAGAAACCACTGTGTGCAATACATGCATTTGTTTACGCAAGGGTGAGGCTTACACTGTTTATCTTGTTCCATTCATTCTAGAGATTGTAATTGTGTTTAAGTTAGTATAACATGGCATTAATGATGTGTTACTGTTAACTGTAGTAGCTACCTGGCTTTGTATGCTAAAAGCCCTCACAAAAATCACCATAATGATGGTAGAATTTCCTTGGAGTTCAAGTTAACAGTTAAAATTGCAACACAATTTCACAACGTTTTTTTAACGATTTGAAAAAGCTTCCAACATTGTATTTTTATCTGGCCGCCCGCATGTAGAACTTGGCATTGACAGCTAACATTATTTTTTTTATTATTATTATTATTATTATTATTATTATTATTATTTATTATTATTTTTTATATATATATATTGCACCAGTGGCTATGCCATCAGTATAGGGAAGTTTATCAGGGTGTAAAGATACAGTCC
>JASCQY010000225.1:15762-45791 GCA_030264315.1 Sardinella tawilis
TCTACGTTGTACCTGTTGCTCTCGTTCTGATACCTATCGACAGCTCTCGACAGCCTCAGACAACAGGGCTTCGGTTTAATTAACTCCGGAGTATTGCTTTAAGCCTGTTCAACTTGAAACGTATCCCTTTTCATTGCAAAAAATTCTGTTCTACTCAAATCGCTCATTTGAGGAATACTTTGTTAGCCCTAACTATGTGAAGAGCCATGGCAAACCATACAGAGTGTGATAAATCAGTATTAAGTGTTTTTTTTAAGTACAATTTGGTTTATTAGATATATACAGAGATATGTACACAGTACAGTATATAAATCTGCAAGGGATCCAGCAGTTTCAATTAAGCATGCGAATAGAAACATGTTATTTTGTCAGGTTGTAAAGCTAAGATCTCCACACTTTGTATGACTAATGTTGGATACATCACACACAACAGTGAAATGTTACTGGTTTACACTGCTGATAGGTAAAAAAAAAAAAAAAAATCGTCCGAAATGAGATCTGACATCTTGGGATCCAGTTCCCAGTTATGGATTTTCTTTTGAAACCCATACCGAGAAATCCAGCCATGGGGGTTCCGTCTCAGACTCTTTTTAAGCAGTGGGTTCTTTTACAAGGCTTTGTGTGTGTGGAGGTCTTATATTCATAGAAATGCCGAATGAAATGAAAAACCAGACTAGACTTATGGGGCATCATTCCTAAGAAAGAGGTTGCACAACCAAAAAACCAAAGCAAAACACAATGCAGAAGCACAGAGGCCTTTGAGGAAAGAAACCCCTTTTCTCTGAAAGCCGAGACAAAGCAGTCGATTTTTTTTTTTTTCTAACCAAACTCTTGTGTGCACGGCGGCAGCAAGTGTGCGTGTCTGGCAAGACGGCGAGCGATCTGCAGAAGCCAAAATAAAGACAAACACAACCTGAGAGACATCACAACATGTTCCGCGGCACGGATTAAGTCCTGCCCCGAGCGCAAGCAAGAAGAACAACGATCTTTTTGCACAACTTCAGCAGCAGCAGCAGCAGTCAGATTCTTTAACCTTCAAACAAGAGCATTGTTTTAACCGCTCCAAACACTTTTTCTATACAGTTCATTTCATGTTACATCTAGAGCAACAGATCTCACATGCCAATTAAAACACTACAAGCAGCTGATTCAGGTCACTGTTGTTAACACCTGAAATTAGAGTAAGATCATTTTGTAAACCATTGTCAAATGTTAAACGGGCCCTTTCCAGGTTAAAAAGAGAAAGTGAAAAGCATCAGTGGTAACAGCAGAGACATTAAATGACATTTTTGTAGTACAACTTCCTGTTCTGAATGTTACAAAGGGGAAGGAATTACATGAATCTTTTACTTTACAGGAATTACAAACCAGAATCTGGACTTGGTGACTATGAAAGGTTCTGTGATTGTATATTTGGATGGGGATCAGTAGTACTGCAGTGAACTGATTTTCAAAACAGACTTTTATAGACATGGAAAAAAAGATGAATCATGCAGTCACGTCTGACAAATTTCCTCTAGAGGAAACATGGGGATAAAAAAAAAAAAATACTAGACACCCCTATCAGACATCTCGAATGCAGTTCCCCAAACCCACACTGCGGCAAATGTGGAAATCTCAACATCAATCAGCCAGTTAGTGAGATCCTTCCTTCACACATACTGTGCTTAGGCTTTAAATAGTGTCTGTCAAAATCAGCAGCCATGTCAAAATTCTTTGAAGCATTATTACGTAGCCCTTTTGAAAAAAAAAAAAAATCCAATACCATCACTCTAAATCTGGAGGTTCCTGTTAAGGTCTATGTGAAAACAATGTTTTGTCAAACACAACCGACACTCATTGTGTTTTAAGAGCATCATGTGCCATAATATGCTTGTGGTTTCACTTCCACAAACGCACACACTCTGCATAAGAGGAGCACAGGAGTTGTTTCCAAACACACACGCACACACACACACACATGCAACACAAGCAAATGTAAATACATATGCATGGGGGTGTATACATATTTACACTCACACAGATTGCTTTTAGTGCTTTTCAACCTGACACGGGGGGGGATTTCTGAAGTTACTGTACCGTACCCACAGGAAGCAAAACCCAGAAAATAGTGTACTTTTGATTTCTCGCATGCCACACGCATTCACTGATAGGGCCTTTGCACCTCTGCACTTTCAACATCAGAGAGCTGCGTTCGTGGCAGGTGACATGCTTGGCCTTTAGTGGTACGATCCAGACAACTGGCTTGCTGGATGTAAACTTCCAAAAATAAAATACAGGCTACCGAAAAGGGCAACTGCAAAACAACTAAGACATTCTAGGAAGAAAGTCATCAAGAACAACATCAAAGGTTTTAGCAACCCAATGTAAGAAGCACTGTAAACAGGTTTAAGAAAAGAAAATGTAAAAATGTCAGATGATCATTTCCTCTAGGGGTGCATGGTTTTCCGAAAAGCCCAAAGTGGCACTGTTAGAACATGAGACAAGTCTGTCGAGGCCATACGTACTGAGAGCCAACCACTAAGAGAAGCTACTTAGAAAGGGCAGCACGACTGTCGGTGACGTGACAGTAGGTTGACCCATCACCAGATTCCAAGGACGGCGCATGGAGAAACACATCCCTCAGCTATTCATTCACCCACTCATTCACTCACTGATTCATTCCATCTTTTGTTCAGTCAGTCATTCATTCATTCACTCACTCACTCGTGCATTCTTTCATTAACTTAATCAATGCAATATATATTCTGTATACACCGTATGTACAAACACTTTACAGTGCCTCTCCTTCATACAGGCTGCCTGGCTAGTGGGGGGAGCATGACAAGCTGGGCGTAAGCCAATGACACGAGCCAAGAAATAAAAAAACAACAACAAACAAACAAACAAATCACAGACAGAAGGAGCAAATTTGCTTGGTGTCATTTTTTTTCTTGCTTGTTTTTCAGGAGGTGCAAAGTGGTGGTGGTTGTTGTGGTAGGTGGGTGGGGGAATGTTGTGGCCCTGTGTGTTACTATTAGCTGAATGAGAAGACACCGTCATTCAGAAGTGCAATGATTCAAAACAAAACAAAATAAAACAAAAGAACAGAACCACAACTCTTACGTCTCGGGGCAGACCTTGGCGAATGGTTGGCCGGAGGCCGTACCGCTGCCAGGTTCTGCCCTCTCCACATACTGTCCTATGTACAGTACATCCCCCAGCAGTAGTGTTCCACAGGAGGGCTTCCCCTCCTTCATCCGACACGCTCCCATGATTGGATTTTTTTTTTCGTTATTTTTTCTCCTTTTTTTTCGTTTTTGTCCTTCCCCCTCCTCTCCTTTCATTTCTCTCACAGCAGTTTGTTCACAGAGGGTAGTGATTTTTTTTTTTGCTCTTTGTTTGTTTGTTTTTTTGTTATTATTTTGTTAAAAAAAAGACAGAAAGGTGGAGGGGAGCAGCCTCACGCCCCCTGCCAGAGAGGCCTTCCGGTGGTGCGGACACAGTGGTGAGGAAGAGGCCCGTCGGGGGGTGGGGGTGGGGGTGCTAGCGGAGTGGGGTGGGGAGACGCTGCATGGACGACCGGGAGGTGGGTGAAGGGGGTGGGGGTGGGGAGGGGAGGGGTCATCATGTCTCTGGGAGCTGGCTGATGTCCGTCAAGTTGGTGTCGTTCAGGATGGCTTTGATGCGGTCCAAGGAGTCGGCCTGGCGAATACGCTCCAGCTGCACCTGAAATTAGACAGATAGATTAACATCATAAGCTACAAGTTCTCCAGAGGATCAACATCACCACCCAAGCATGGGGTTCTTGATAAAAGGCATATAAAAATTACACCCTACGCATTTGTGCTTGTGTGTTTCATGGCAAAAAAGCACAGGTTACAGTACTTTCCCCCTGTAAATTTAGTCACCACCATAATTACAGATCCAAAATGCAGAAGAACAAAGATTTTGACACGCCTGTGAATCCCAAAACTGATTTGGTGTTTTTTTTTTTTGTTGTTGACTGAAGAGCATAATGTACCTGCAGGGTTTGGGACAGCTTCACAAAGTCCCTCTGCACCTGCTCACTGACATCCAGTTCCGTCTGCAGCCGCTGGGCCTTGTCCTTCTCATCCAGCACCTGACTCTCCAGTGTTGTCTACACACACACACACACACACACACACACACACACACACACACACACACACACACACACAAGCAAAAAATAAAACTCAGAATGAGGAGAGAGGGAAAACATCATGTGATTGCACGCTGTTTCCACAGGCATGCACACACACTATCCAAAGTCCACGGAGATATTTATCCACACGCGTGGTGTAAAAAAAAAGAAAGAAGAAAAAAAAGTAAGGTTATTGACTCTGGTCACAAGACGCCGGCAGACTGACCTTGCTGCTGAGGGCCTCCTTGAGCTGTTCCTCCATGCTGCTCTTGAGACCCTGCACCTTCTCCAGCGTCGCCGTTTTCTCCGCCAGGCTACTCTCCAACTGCGAACCACAGATCCGAGATCGGCTTATTAAACAGTACTGCTGCAAACATATCTGAGCATTTAAAACTGAGCCCAGATCTGTCAGAATGTCATCATCAATAAAACATGTGTCACATTAGTATTTCCACATACTGGAAGACTAGAAAGCACTGCTATTAAAAAAAAAAAAACTGTTATTACGTTAGAACAGATTATCTCACCACCCACAATGAGCGGTTATCTAATTCATTCAGGGATTTCACACATATTTTAAGAACTGCCAACAAAGTCCACAAAATCCCCCTCCTACAAAACACGCTTTCAGCCTCTTAGTTCTCTGCCAACTGTACCTGTTCCTTTTCTGCCTTCACGCGCTCCAGTTCCGTCTTGAGACTGGAAAAAGAGGCTGGGGGGGGGGGGGGGGGCCCAAACACACAATCATTACAGTGTCATTCACTCTCCAACAGCATCAGCCATGAAGATGGGAGACGATAATGCAAACCATCTACCATGATGATCAATAATTCATTCTCAGTGGCCATTTTGGCTGTTACAACAGGGGATCAGATTTGACTCATAGACAAGACAAGACAGGACAAGAGAGAGGGCTGCATTTAGCGTGACTAGCCCACGCTGAATCACAGCCAAGTTAGTAATCTGATGCGTAGCAACTGCTAATGTTTTGCCAATCAATTAATCAGAGGTTACTACTCAAAGCCATCTAGTGAGGTCAACCATTAGTGTGTGACTCGAGGAAAGCACATGGCACACAAAGGCAACATTGCGAATGCACGGAGAGGGTCAAAGACATTGATAAAAATCGAGGATTTGTCAGTAGCTGATGTAACACGGCAGGTCAAAAGCTATGACAAAAATGTGCTCCGTCACAATGCTTCCTTTAGCAATGGCATATAAACGCAATGAATGGCTGCACAAGCAAAGACTGCCAGTGTTTGCAAACGATGAGGTATCCATCCCAAGGTGGAGTGCAAACAGTGACTAGGGAGAGTGTGAGCGCTATTCTGCTGAAGGCGTAGACAGACAGAAAAACACACACACACACACACACACATCCTAAATCCGTCAGGATGTTTCATACCTTCCAAGATGTCTGAACACAAGTCACCAACAGAGGAGAAAAAGAAGAGGCGGAAGTGTGGGGGGTGGGGTGGAGGAAGAAAGAAAAGAGTTTTTTTTTTTGAGAGCGAGAGACAGAAGATGCAACAGAAAAAAAAGCTTTAAGCTGCTGGCAGACTGGCAGAATCTCTCTGGATTTCATTCAGATTCTCCCCATGCACCTGGCCAACGCTAACTGCTTAATCCAGCTGTGCTCAGCTCAGCAATGAAGAAGAAGAAGAAGAGGAAGACGGCTTTCCCCACCCTCAGATAACAAAGCGCTCCGACTACAAACACAACTCTTATTGATCTTGCCAGTTTACACAGAGTTGTGCTACCAAAATAAAGGATGTCCTGTCCTGTATGTACGGTACTTATCCCAATCTCATGTCCATACATGCTGATGGCTCGTAGCACAGTACAGCAAAATCACAAACCTCCTCCCACGACCAAAGAGATATTTGGAAATGCATGGAAAATTTCTTTTTTAAAAAAATGATTGATTGAAGAATTTCCTAAATTGTTTTTGGTCAATTGTAGCTTGCCCTAATTAATTATAACCATTTTCACTTCATGTGCAAATGATCTGCAGTTATTATCTAAAGGAGTCTCGTGCACCAACCACACACATCAAGCCTGATGTGGAGAGGTGGTGGTGTTGGGGTGTGTGTGTGTGTGTTTGGAGGGGGTTCTGTAGGAAGCCTCACCAATCTCCTCCTTGCAGCCCTCGATCTCCAGCTGCAGAGTATCCTCCAGGTTCTCCTTCAGACACTGCTCCGCCTGGATCTGCTCCTTCAGGAAGAGGATCTCCGCCTTCAGCTTCTCCTCCAGGTGCTCCGCTGCCGTGCGCACTGAAACTATGTCCTCCCGGTACTGCAGCACCAGTGACTGGAGTTCCTAGGTTGAGGAGGAGAGAGCTAATCACTCTTAAAATAAAAGTTGGAGTGTAAAATTGACACGGGTTCAACTTCAACTTCAGCTCAAGACCACAGCCAAAAAAAAGTTACTGCTACCCACCAAAAAAAAAAAAAAAAAGGAGCTGTTTCACAGAAAAAATATAAAAAAAGACGTTTCAAAGAAAAAACTAAAGAACCACAAAGGATGTCACCACACACCATATCTGTAAGAGTGCTGACTTCTGTCCTGTTAATAAACAGCCCATGTAAGGGGACAGACTGCTAACCCAATGAAAGGCACTGTTACTAATGCAGCATGTTTACTTGGACTGGAGAAACCGTGAAATTAAAAAGAATGAAAGACGCAGTTGGAGGTTGATTGAGTGTTGACGTTGAATCACTAAAGAATGTGAGTGGTCACATTTCACCCTGATGAACTCTCACATGTAGAGCGTTCATGTTAAAGCCAGATCTTTATCAGCCAAAGTAACATCCTGCCATGGCCGGAAAATGAACCCTGGTCTGGTTCTATGAGGTGCAATAATGCTATCCACTCTGTTGGTAAGTCCAAACATGAAGAATGTCAGTAAACTGACATTCGAATCCCATACAGTAATATTCAGAATGTAAGGGATGAGTTCTTCAGCCTTAGTAGGACTATGTCCAAGAAGCACTAAAGTATAACAAAAAAAAATCAGACCATGACATAAAATGACTAGGTTAACTTTGTTTGGTAGATAAGATATGACGGAGTTGAAACAGTTACTTCTCTGTCAGCTCCTGAAATGGAATATTCTGAACAATACCATTCTTGGTCATAACACAAGTTCAAATCAAGTCCACAGAACTGTTTTCCATTTCTAGTTCCTCTTTGAATGCAAGCTGTGAAACCCCCTTCATGACACAAGTGGTCATTCCAGGTCTTTGGGTGGAATTCTTTATCATCATCAGTGTAGGGACACGACGACAAAGACATTAAAAGCTTACGGAGTGGCATGATTCAGTATTCCTAAACTCAACAGTGACTCAGTGTCACTTTGGCCAACCTGCTTGGTGAGTCACACACCTACCAGCCTGCAGCTTTGAATAACAAAGATGATTCCTCAAGAGATAAGACCCTTATATGACCGGATTTTTCTTTCATTCTTTCTTTATCACTAAGATATAATGTAGTCTACGACGAGACTGATTTTCCAACCCTTCTTAAAATTCTACAGCACTATGAGGGTTGAATGTTAAGTGTGCAGATAACTAGAAAACACTACACAAAATCACAGAAACCATGCAATGCATGCAACAAACATGATTTATTGTTATGGAAGAGGACAGAAGCGGTCCGGGTGTGAGTGGTGCGGTGGGTTCAGACCTCGGTGGTGGCGGGCAGCTGGAAAGCCTCCTGCTGCTGGAGGGCCAGGTGGAGGCGGTGTTTGCCCTGCAGGCTCTCGTTGTCCCTCTGCAGTCGGCTCAGCTCCTCCGCCACCTGCTCTCTGGACTGCATCAGCACCGCCTGTGTGTGCAGACACGGCAGCGTCAGAGGCTTGCCTCACACACACACACACACACACATGCGCCGTGTACACACACACACACACACACACACACACACACACACACATACATACACAAACGCACACAACCATAACTACACACACACACACACACACACGAGCCAACAATCAAAGCCTAGAGTGTGTTCCTATGGACACACGCACTAATGGAAAAATCCCCAAAATATGTTTTTTTCCCTCCCTGTGATGGAAAAATCGTCTTGGAACCGTTTTAAATTTGGAAATTTGACATGATCAGTGTTGCTCTACCATGGTAAGCAGCACCAGACTGACAAGCGTGGCATTGCACAGAGCCAACAGCCATTTGTCATTCGGAATTAAAAATATATTTATATATCGTTTTTAAAATATGACTTGCAGGCCTCTCATCTGGCGTAGTATAAAATAAGCTTCCACTGGGTGACAGATGTCCTTTACACTTGCCGTTTGAGGAGATTTAACTTTAAAAGACAGCCACACTGCATCACTGTGGTTTTAAACTTGGAAGAAATTAGCACATCTCTGACCAAACACCTGAGCCTAAGATAGACAAGAGACCAGAGGCTGAATCTAATCAAACACCTGGGCCCTTAGACCAACCAGAAGCCAAAACTCTCTGATTCTAATCCAGCATCCATGTTTCAGACTGATGGAGACCAAGCGCTGGTGTGGGAAAGATGAGCAGTGTATGAGTGTGTGAGTGTGTGTGTGTGTGTGTGTGTGTCTGTGTAAACTCACCATCTGGTCTTGGGTGTTCCTCTTGGCCTGACTGAAGGCCTGCTGCAGGCTGCTCAGCAGTCCCTCCGACTCCTGCACCTTCTGGTTCAGAGCAGATATCTGAAAAACACACACACACACACACACACACACACACACACACACGACAGGAAAGAAGTTAAGGCTTAGCATTTACATAAGTTGCCAAAGGGGGCAGGGTGTAGTGACAGACAGATCTGGAGAGAGCAGGTAGCTGGCAGTATCTCAGCCATACTACAAACAAGGACTTTGCATTTTTTATGAGTGAGCCAACATGCTGTCACAGTGACTGAGCGCATTTTATTTTTTTCTTTGGAGAAGTCCTCAAACTGATGACACACACCTTGGCAGCTGTTTCCTCGTTGCCCTGCTTCATTGAGTCCTCCAGTTCCTGTTTCTCAGTCATACTCCTCTCCAGGTGGTCATTAGCCTGCCGGAGCATGCTCTGTAGCTTCTTCACCTGCAGACAACCCAAACCAATAAGATACCGTACACCAGACAAGTAAATTACATACAATTATGTATGTATGTATACAATAACAATTATACAAACAGTTAGGTCAGGTCGAACCATTTATGAATTTCTGATTGGATGAGATGCATAGCCTGGGCTTGCCCATACTTCGCTGCACAAGATTTTGCGATCAAGTCAAGCTCGTTTGAGCTTTTGTCGCGAAAGCCAGGCTCACGATGCATTCTACACATCAATAGGAGTGGTTATATCAGCCGATATACCACGTGTGACTCTTACAGCAAGTAATCACTCCGCATTTTCCTTTGATAGTACAGTGCACTGTGTTCTGAAAAGAGATTCTCGCTGGAATTTGATGTTCAAATAGATTTTTTTTGCAGATTTTAGTTTATGAGTCAAATACTAAGATTTTCTTTGTTTTCAAATTTTTGGCACCCATATATTTTCTGTTTTACCAGCCTTCTTATGTCAATTATAAGCCTATGGAGAGTTTTATTATAGGTGAATAGCCTAAATTTTAACTAAATGGTGTCCCCACAAAACTTCTTCAGCTGATTATTTACATAAAGACAAAACTTTTTTGTATTGGAAGTTTTCTGAAATATCATGTATGTATATGTAAATGGCGCAGTATACATTTAAATATATGCAATGATTATCTGAATTTTGGACTGTGTCGTATGGGTAAACAAGTAAAATAGCTTAATCTATATATTTTCTAGAGGTCTACAGTCTGTACATGTGATTTAATATGCACTGAAATATGTCCCACCTTCTTCCATGCCATGGACAATGCATAGTCCTTTGTAGTACTGTACTTGCATTGTATTGAAATGCATTGATTCTTAATGTACACTATGGCGCTTTAAAGGGTAGTAACATACAGTTTCATATTAAGCATTTACAAAAATTTTGTTTGGTTAGTAAAGTTGTACTGTAAGCCCCCATTGGCCATGACCTAAACGTATGCTAATTTTTGCATATTTCAGTGAATAAAGGATCATCCACACTCATGTACATAGTAGTATTTCAGAAAGCTTCCAATACAAAAAAGCATTGTATTCATGTAAATAATCAGCTGGGGAAGTTTTGAGAGGATATCTATTAGTAAAAATTTTTACCCTATGCCCTCCATAGGCTTATAATGGGCATTGTCATTAAACTGTGAAAATGAAGACAAAGTCAAATATCAAGTTCTACCCCAGTCCAATCAATTAAAGCCAAAAAGATAAGAAAGAAAATCCAGCGAGAATACACCCGGTACAGTACTACGAGTTGACCAATGCAAACATTCTACTATTAATTGAAAAAAAAAAAGAGAACAGTGATTTTCATAGCTTTGCATCTATCACTTCCCTTAAGAGAAAAAGTAGTAGTTTGAATATGCAGCTTGGTGTGTGAAACACAGACAAGCAAGCATGTGTGCACATTTCAGACACTCTCTCTGAACTTCCAAGAAGTTGATTACCCACTCGTGTTATATTGTTTAACTTAGCTATACAATATATGTACTAGGCCTATATTCTAAACCCTGTAATTTCCTAATCATAGGTTGCACAGTATACAATACATCGCTGGACAGTACTTTGGACAAATTTAAAAAACAATAAATAAAGCATAATCAGGTCATAATCTAATGAAAAAGCAGACTGAAGATATAATTGCATTCCCACGTAGTTCAAGCTCTGTGAATACTCTCGGTAGGAAGAAGAACCAGAGAATTTGGTACAAGCTAGATCCAAAATCGAAACGGCAACATACGCTAACTCGATGGTACCTTAGGAGATTAAACTGAAAGTAAAATTATGGTGCCATTCAATAAGTGTAAGCTGCCAGTTCACAATTGCTCATTGGTGTTTTTGGCCCTCACCAGTGCCTTCCAGGCAGCGCTGCCTGAAAGACACCCCGCTCCAAAATCTAGGTAGGTGAGGGTTAGGGTCAGGGAAGTGCCTTTCAGGCAACGATGCCTGTAAGGTTCCGTTGAGGGCAAAAAAACACCATCGAGCTTCACAATTTGTCTGTACCAAGTTCTCTCATTCCTCTTCCCACTGCTGGCTCTCAGTAGCTCAAACAAAATGGCTGTGGTTGGAACTACTCTGGACAAACCTGGTCGCGCGTGTCAGCCTCTTGACCCTGGATGACCTGCAACTGTTTCTCATAATTGGAGCACATGTCGCACCGACGGCCCAACTTCCTCCCGGCGTTCTTCAGCTGACCGACAAAGTAAAAAAAAAAAAAAGAAATAAACCCCGTTTTTAGATAGCAGACACTTCCACATCGGGGGAAATTTCAGTTTCTGCTGATGCATGCTCAACAAGTTCAAGAAAAACAGGAATCACATTCTCACATTCCCAAGAACATTCAGAATTTACTGCATTCCAATGTGACACTAGCTCTATTATTCCCGACTGACAATCTAATGGAGCTAGGCACCGCAACAGACAAACCACTTTTTAAGACTAACAGGGAGTTCCAATCCACATACTTTGCAAGTGCACTTCAATACAGTGCACTTTAAGTACTGCACACATGCTGGGAGAGTGTTTAAATGATAAATTAGCAGTAATTAAATTAACATGGATAGCCAAGCAGCATAACATGCGCTGCCATACTTGGACATAAGTAATGCTATCCATTTCTACAAGACAACAAAAATATGCTATCAAATAACCAAATATAACCAAACATATTATCAGGATTCTTTTATGTTTATACCACTCAATACTCTTTTAAAGTTTATTCAATTGTTCAACACTAACAATACACCTACCTCTTGCTGCAGCAGGTTCCACTCACTTTCACTGACTAGCCTGTAGCCGGATGGGGGCAGGTAGGCGGTCTCAGGTGCGTGCGAAATGCTCGAGAGAAGCGATGCGGTTTCCTCCTGCTCGGGCGTCATGGCCTTGATGGCCTTCTCCTGGTCCTTAGTGAGCAGGAAATGGCCAGCGGTCGGTTGGAGCGAGCTCACCGACGCGGTCTCGAAGCCCTCAAAGGCCCCCGAGGAGTCGGCTCCAACCAGCGGGCCGAAGTCAGACTCGTCCAGCTGGCTTGCGGACTTGGCCTTGTGGTTGTGGCCACCCAGGCCGTGCGAGTGCTGCAGCGAGGCTCCGCCTGACGAGCCAAGGCTGTCGGTGGACTGAACCCGCCGCAGGCCGTCCTTGTACAGGTCCGAGCCGTCCGGAGCGCGTCCCGGTGTGTCGGCGTCCAGGGAGTGCAAAGAACTGTGAATGCTGTGGTTGGGCTGACCCTGAGAAGGAGGAAAGGTCAATACCAAATAATGATGATTATATCACACTCATTACAATATCTGCATAAGCAATGAAGTGATTCACTGGACCAATTACATTTATTAAAATAGGAATGTACTCAAATTAGCGGCGCGTATAAATTATTAGGCTACTCATTTTCATTATCATACAGTTCTTATATAAGTGGGGCTGGGAGTCATGTGAACTGGAGTCCTACCTCATCTACAGACAGACCCAAAAGGGAGTCTTCCGCTGCCTCAGCATGTTCCGTCCCTTCATCCTCATCAACTTCCTTCGCCTGGCTGATTCTCTCTTTCTCGTCTTCCTCCTGGATAACAAACACATATATATAGCATCACAAGTATACACCGCAGGAGGGGGAAGGGTTGTTGGGGGGGGTGGGCATTAGCCTTCTTGTATAGTCCTGGGGGCCTATAGCTGAAAAAGTTAGCTGTCCAGCTGAACTCATCAGGCCATTTTGGTCATGTTTACAAAAACCTTCTCCACACCCCCAGCTTCAATTACAATAGATTATTGAGGATTACGATTGACTGTGCTCACAGAGGAGATTCCAAACGTATGCTTACCACAACCCACATTGGCATTCGAAAAAGAAAAAAAAAAGAACGTGACTTGACAAACAGTAACTATAAACCACTTATAGACAAATTTACTCACATGCCGAATTGGGGCAAATATTTTCAGAAATGAAGCTTTATTGAATTAACCACAGTAATGACTATCCAAGCATGATGCTCTTTGGGCACTGCTGAGGCAAGCATTTGCATTTTCTACAGAGAAGTGCACATGAGAAAGCAACCAATGTGAACAGAAGGGAAGGCTAACTTGTCACTGTCTTTCCTTGAGCAAGCTCTTTTGGCAGGGCTGTTGTCTCAGCATGAGAGACACTGCTAGGATAGCCTTCACTTAGTGTTAGCACTGCAGGCAAAGGGCACTCAGAATGTCAGAGATGCACTTCCTCTCTCTCTCTCGCTCTCATTCTCGTTCTCTCTCTCTCTCTCTCTCTCTCTCTCTCGCTCGTTCGCTCTCATTCTCTCTCGCGCGTGCTCGCTGTCTCTCTCTGTAGATCCTGGACAGTTCAATCAATAGTGATCTATAAATAATTATAATTGTAGCCTACAGTGCATGTAAGGTTTCTGAAACATAACCAAACAGGGGCCAGTCAGGCAACTGAAGAACCTTATCCCAATCAGCAATGTTATGTTAGGTAAATCAGAGGCCCTCGCCTCATGATATTATGATATCTCATGATATGCAAAATACAGGGAGAGAGAGATAAGTAAACTTAAGTAAACTTCCACCTTATCTAAGAATTTGAAATTATTAGGACTAGTAGTGTTCAAGTTGTGAGAGGACACACACCCACCACAGTGTTACAAAACCCTCGGCTACACCACTGATTATTAGTCAGTGATATTAGCAAGAGTTATGAGATTATTAACCATCTATGGCCTTATCGTGGAAATCTGAAGGGGTGGAACAACACAAACTTTCACACCTTCACACAGTTGTGGTTCTGACACCAAGTAGGAGGGGTAATCTAAGCAAGATATGAGTCATTTATGTCTTTACACTTTGGTTGGATCCGTTTATGCTCATTTGAATGAAATACAAACTTTACAGTGCTGGGGGGGGGGACCTTTGATCTGGCCTGGGGTCAGTTACCTGATCCCGCTTCTTCATCTCCTCCACCTGCCTCAGCTGCTCTGAGGTCAGCACGCTCTCGATCCGCTGCATGTCACGCATCAGCAGCCGCTGGGACTCCAGGAACTGGTCGTTGGCGCGTTGCCAAGTGTGCTTCAGTTGATTGTGCTGCTGTCTCTCCATCTCCAACAGGTGACACACTGGGGTGAGAGCAGACAGGCCAGCTGTGAGAACGCACTCCGGTACAGATTTACAACAGGGCTGGTATCTGACTGCAGTTCAACTTCTAAACCAAAAGCAATTTATGGTGATAGCCTTCCTGCTTTGTAATGTCATTACAGCTGACTGTGCTGCGGCGTCTCCATCTCCAACAGAAGACACGACACAGAAACACGGCAGTGACGACTCACTCACTCACTAGGCTTGAAACAGCTGGGATCTGGCAACAGTTCAGTTTTTTCAATCCAAAAGCAATTAATGGCGACGGCCCCTCCATTTTGTTATTTAATTACAGCTTATTGTGCCGTGGCATCCCCATCTCCAACAAGTGAGATACTGGAGTGGGACCAGACAGCTGGCAGTGACAACTATCTATCTCTTTCTCTAAAGCTTTACAGCAGGCTGGTACAGTATCTAGCATCCGTTCATTTTCCAAACCAGGATCATTATTTAGGGTGATAACTCATCCTTTTTTCCTTTTCAATTACAGGAAAACAATGACTGATACACCACTCATTGATATGATACAGAATTACTTTGTTTGCACAATCCCTAGAATCCAGTATGATCTGCAATATTGCGGTGCAAAATACTAGCATTTGTGGTTTATTGCTAGAGTTTGTGGTTTATGATGCATGCATGCAACCAGATTACAGTGATACCTTCATGGAGTTCTTTGCGCATTTTCTCTGCATCCTCCTGGAGCACTGTCTTTTGAGTATTGAGCACTGCCACATACATCTCCAAGTCTGTGCGGCACGACTTTTCTGCCTCCAAAACATGATTCAGTTCCTTCACCTGCCAAGACAAACAAACAAGTAGCAGATTTAGTAGCAGAAGTCAGCAGTAGTAGCAAAGTAGTTTGACATTGAATGACAACCCTTCTGTTAACATCCGGAGGGCATCACTTGTGACTTGTGACACCTGCAGTAAAATCTTGAGTCTTAAGTTGCAAACCGGTGTTGAGCGACTCATTTGTGTATACCTTGGAGGCCTCCAGTTCCTTCACGCGGTCCTCTGAGGTTGTCAGCTTGGCCTTCAGAGCTGCTATTTCATGCTCCATCGGCATGACGACAGACCGCAGCTTCTCGGCATCCTCCTGGGCCTTTCAGGGAAACACACACACACACACACACACACACACACACACACACACACGTACGGGACATACAGTTAGTGTCATGCATTGCACACTCCCCGTCATCAGTTACACTCTTAAGCCACTCAGGCATGCGATTCCCAGAAGCAACTAGTACTGTTGAACAATATCACCATGAAATGACAGAAGAGACTCCAATTTTGAACACCTTGGTGGCTCAGAGAGGGTTTGGGGAAAGGCAGTCCAGTCTGTTTACAGACAGCATGGGAGAACATTGCTGTAGCAAAGAGCAATGACATGGACCCGTTGGTGCAGGTTACCTCTGAAGCTCACACAAATATATTTCAGAGCCTTCAAAAGGAGCGTCACTGTGAAAGTGAAATTGTGCACATGCATTTTTTGCTTAACTGCATGACCTCTATACTTAGCCTTAACTGGTCTTTCAACAGACAATACTGAGAGGGAGGGAGTTTGTGTATGGTTGCTGTCAGTTGAACAGGCAGATCATCCCCTCCACACTGGTCAAAACCATTAAGTCAACAGGAACAACAATATCCATATCCTAGAAGTTAGCATTCTAGCATTCTGAGTCATAATACAATATTCCAAATGTTCCAAAGGCTAATGTCCCGCAACAGGTCAAGCTGGGATTATTTCATTATCATACTGCAGCACCCTCATTTGTAATTTCATCAGATTGTATTATATCATGATTCATAATCTTATCAAACCTCTGCACAAATGGACAGGCAGGCTAGTGTTATACCAAAGAAACCTTGAGCTGGAAGTGGAAGAGATCCCTGTAACACCCACCAGCAATGTTTTTGCAAATCATTGCAACTACACACAATAACAAAAAAATGATCAGCAAACATTTTTTGACACCACAAGGCAGACTACACAAGGTATAGGCCTAGGCTTCATGGTTAGCATCAACATGTACATCAACTTGAATTTGTCAAATTAAATTTTACATTTTTTTTAAATGACATAAGCTGTATCCAAGTGAAAAGACAATGCATGTTCATATAATGGAGTCCTATTCCCCACACCTCACTTCCTCACACCTTGTGTTTAATGCTCCAAAGCATGAAGTTGGTTAAATTACACCCAGTTGCACCCAAGCAACCTAAAAATAACATAGCAAAAACTGAAAGTAACACTGAAGTGGAAAGCAGAACTTTGTTCCATGATGGGGTGCTGATTTCTTGAGAGCTCAACCCCCTTCATTTTCCAGTTCCCTTTACCAAAGTGCCCAGGTGACACAGACAAGAGAGGCAAAAGCTGGAACTTGGGGCTAAAGCATGTCAGTTGTCTATGGATGGGAGACTCAGAAGCCAAGACTGCAGGCTTTTCCAACTTCTCGTCTTAATGAGCCAGATTAAAGATCTCAACATCTAGGAACTCATTCACATAAAAATTCTATGTTTGTGGTCCATATCCCTTGCTGTCGGTTCACAGTGCGTGTGCATCTGTGTTGAAAGTCCATGGAGGACATTTTACACCACACGGCACAAAAAACAGAACTCATTTCTATTTAAAGCAGACAGTGTGGTAGCCAGGCTAGCGTCGCCTAATGCTTCTAGCCGATTTCCACTATATAGTCAGGAAACTAGCCATTTGTTTCCGTTTGCTCCGTCTCCTACGGCGGATGGACCAATCAGCGAACAGAGATTTCAAACGATGCATTCCAGCGGGTTACATGCGTCACGGCAATGACGAACAGTTGCAACTGGTTGAAGCCACGACCAAACAGTTGCAATTGGTTTTAAGCAGAAAGTATCTACCTACCAGTACCTACCAGGAAGCAAACAAATCCAAATGGATAGAGATCAGACGCTATATGAAATCGAATGAAATAAGCGGCTGATACATCAGGCTAACAGTGTGAGTGCTACCGCACAGAAGTGTGCATGGTTTAATTTGTTCATATGCTTTCTAGACAAAAAGGTTGGGCAAAAACCTTGCTCACAGACACTTAAAGCATTACTTCAGTCAGTCTTAATGCACCTTGCACAAATGGCCGTGGGGCACGGCAAACCAACATGGTGCAGTCTGATAAGCGTGACCATGAGCGGTTCTATCTACCTTCTTCATCTCGTTCTCCAGGTTCTCTTCCTCCTGGCCTTCAGAGAGCCGCCGTCGCAGCTCGGCCATTTCCCGCTCTGCCGTCTCACGGTACTGTGCCCACTGGGCACGCTCTTGCTCCAGCCGCTGGTGGAACTGCACCTCGTACTCCCGCACCGTTTCTACATCAGGTGACAACAAAACGCACACAGGGTTATTTAACTGCCACCTTTACGGTGATGGGCAACTGGCAACAGGCAACAGGCAAAGTCACATGACGAGTCTTCCACATGTGAAGTAAACATAGGCCTAATTTTATAAGTTAGCAAAATAGTTTTGCCAATCTATCATCATGATAAAGATTGTGATTGTAGGAACAAACGTGGCTGGGTAAGTGCAATACTCCAACAATCAGTGCAACAGCTTTTGCTCATACTTGAGACATTGTGTGTGTGACACAAATCTGCTCACTGCCCATCAATGAAATTAAGGCTTCTACAGTCTGCGGTGCTTTTTCTGCCAGACTGTCTAAGTGGATGTGTGCACGACATCTACATAGTCCTTTGGCAAGGACTTTTAGTCCTTTTATCCACAGCAAGATCAGGTACGGTACAACTCAAAGTAACAAGTGGAACAAACTTTTTGTTTGTTTGTTTGTGATGAACCCAATGTAGTGTAACCAATGCAGTGGTCAGTGCAATAAAGCCTTGGGCTTGCACAAACGTGCTAACAACAATAACGCTAGTATCTGTCACGACCCGCTAACGCTAACAGGCGTCGGGAGCATAGTCAACCCACAGCAGGTTCCATAACTGTTGGCTACAATCACACACATTACACTGCAGCTGGCATAGTTGACTAACCGCAAGTGCTACCTTTCATTATGGCCTGGAGTGAGGCCACCTCCTCCTGCCACTGTTGCTTCACTTGGTCGATGGCCTCCTGTTTGGTGCTTTCGGAGACCGTGGCCACAGCCTTGATATTCTCCATCTCCGCCCGCGCCTCGGCCAGCTGGGCCTGGACCTGCCGCAGCTCTGCCTGGGAGGCTTCCAGAGAGGACGCCTGCCTCTTAAGCTCCTCTGTGGAGTAGGACAGACACAAGTGAGATATAAGAGGACTTGCAGAGGATACACATATCAACATGTTCAGCTGGGCATGGCCGTTGGTTCTGTGGTAGCAAAATGTAGTTCAACTTACACTTCCACAGGAAGCATGGCAATGTAAATAAAATTACCAAATATATATAGCCTAGAATTACAAAAATATCATTGGAGAGTCTGACAGATTCATGCAACAGTTAAACACGACGGTTATCCTGGCTGTGTTGCCCAGTGATGTGTGTGCGCGCCCTCACCTTCTTTAGACAGATAGAGCTCCTTAAACTTGGCTCGCTTCTGGTTGAACTCCATCTCCAGCTGCTGCTTGAGCTTGAGGATCTCAGCCTGCTCATGCTCAAGCTCGGCCACTCTCTGCTGGAGAACCCCTGCAAGGACACACACACACACACATACACACAATCCATTACATTACAGATACAACTATATAGTCAATATGGCCTAAAGACTAAAGTCATAGGTTGCTTCCTTCACTCTCCACCTCAAGCAGGTTTGTGTGGTGAGCGCTCTGGTAAAAAAGGGCTGGTGAAAAGGGAGGTCCCTTTCATGAATAATACCAGGTTAAAATAACATGGCAAACACACTTTACACACACTTAAAAATGACCATACAGTAGATTCTGACTTATCTCTAAGGAAGTTGCCTGAAAATGTGCAAGAGTGTGTGCAAATGTAGTCCGATACATTTTAATGCATGAGCCTTTTATTATGCCTGATAAGCATGTCCGCATATACAGGAACAATCTTGGCCATGCACATTTTCTGTAGTGAAATTTTAGGTCGTCATCAATGAGACTTAAGAAAGATAAATGGTGATTCGACAACTGTAGCTTTGTAGCACAACTGATAATCAAACCTAGATTGAATTCAGCAAAGCCTCGTCACAGATGTGTCGTTTCCAAATAACGTTAAAATTGTCCAAGGGACCAAGGACAGCATAGAACCAATGATTGTCTAATTTTGCCCTTTGCCTATCCAACAGCTTGTTTTCTCGACAAGTTTCGCATGTCGAATTTGCATGAAATCCCCAAATTCTACGGCAACTTACATCTGATCGGTAAATAGCTTCATTCTTATAACTACTGCAACGTACCCAGGAATCGCGTGACAGAACACTAACATAGTACTTCATCATGACATAGTCCTTGTCAAATTTACGTAGCAGCTATAGTTTTCACATTGTTAACCTGCTAACTTGGCTCACAATGCTTAGACGCGGTCGTAACTGCAAGCGTTCACGCTACAGTCATATCAATTTAAGATAATATTATGTCTTCATCTTCAATGCCAAATGCAATATACAACAGCGCAACTATTTGGGTTCCATATTTTGTTGCTGTCAAAGTACAACGCACAATGACAGCTATGCATCCATTGTTGCTACTTGGCTAGCAGGCTACATTTTCTAGTTGCGTTACTGACTTGCTCAGCTAGCACAAGGGGCTATTACAAGCTACACTGCTAACTAACGATGGATAAGGGGTGCACAATCACATGTAATAAATCGTTCGCTGTAACGATCGCTCGCTCACTTATACGTGCGCATTAAACATGTTGTCAAAAACATTCCTGTTCAATAACTTGTCTCACATCAGGCTGCCGCCAGTCAAATGGATGTAGATACACTTAAAAAACAGTGGACGTGATGGGAGAGGATTAGCAGCACGGTACCCGGTGATGACAGTGGGCGAGCCCGTGGATGTATAGGCCTCTGGCCTTCAAACAATATCCTTACGTTATCGACATCGCTCGGTGTTTGAAGGAACACTCTTACCGTCATCCTGAGACGACCGGGAGGATCCCGGGGCCTGTTCGGCCATGGTTTCCCGGAGCTGATTGCAATTACCGGGCTTGAGCGTAGACAGCTAGGAGTGCCCCAGTGCACAGACTACTACAGACTGGGCAACGTCATTGAAGCAACAGTACTCATCACGCATGTGTGAACAACAAAAGGGCGGAGTCGAGGAGCAATTTTAGAAAATGTGTGATAATGTTCTATCAGGCAAATATGTAGGACATGCATGCCAAGCATCAATATATTGAAGGCTAGGTATATTATTCAGTCTCGGGATAAATAAAGTCTCTCTATCTAGGTAGCTAGCTCACAATTAAAGGGGAACTATGAGATCTTGCATGGTTACTAGCTCAATTTTATTTTTGTCTGAAATTGTTGGCATCTCACCATGATCAGGTTTCTGCCTGCCCCCTGAATATATTGTGGAAAAGTCCGGTCTCTGGAGACAACACAGAGGCTATACACGTCAAACAAACACTAGGGGCACAGGCTGTGCACCAAACATAGGGGGGTTAGGGGTTATTGAGCATGCACATATGGGTTGGGGCAGTGACAAAAGTTGATTTAGTAGCATGAATTTGAGAGTAGAGTTCTGTGGAACGTCAACAGAAGAAACATCATTCAGGATCTCAGTGCACCTTTAAGCTATACTGCACGTCTGCTGAGAACATCTGAAATGCCCTCACCTGAAAAGTGTTTCTTGTTGTTGATATTCTCCAGTTGTTGACCTTGTAAGTAGCCTAATTAAATGTCTAAGATCAGGCATACAACAATATGAGTACTGGCCTAAAGCCTTAACATAATTTGATTAGTATTATCATTAGGCTATGTGAATTTGAATATTCTGTAAGAAAGTAAAATTTTAAATCTGCTACTAATCTCTAAATCCATTCGTCTCTCACTTGTAGGCTATGTGTGACCTGTGTGTGTGTGTGTGTGTGTGTGTGTATGTGTGTGTGTGTGTGAGTGAGTGAGAGAGAGAAAGAGAGGGAGAGAGAGAGAGAGAGAGAGAGAGATCCACCCACAACACACCATAGCTTAAAAAGCAAAACTTCCCTTTACATGGTTAAGTGTTGCTACTATAACATCACAGGAGATAGTGCAGGCCATTACAACAGTAGTTGGCCAAAATCCTCAAGAGGCTAGAAACCTACATAGGAACATACATTCTTATTTTCCATTTGGATTTAAATCACCTCCAGCGGGATATCAATGCCTGGTGTTCTTCAGAGCACAGTAAAAAGTAAGACATTTTTTTTATTTCAAGGATAATTGTTGTGTGTCTATACATAGATCATCCCTTTTTAATTCTGTGCTTTTAAATTCTGAAACTGAAAAGTAACTTAAATGTTTCACAAATGGTTGGACTATTTGTCAAACATCTTAATAATGGGATGGCTATATTTTATATATAGGTCAATGGAGTAAAACGAATCTTTAAAAAAATAAGAGTAAATTTAATATGAAAAGCAATCAATTGTGGGTGCTCCTGTTTTGAAACAAAACTATGAAACATTTGAGCTTTATCTACAGCTAGCTATTAAACATGACTTGTGGTGAAGCATTTTTTCCATGTCTCCAAATAAAATAGTCACACTCTGGGTGGTCATGCACTTTACAGGAAAAAAGTGCAAGAGGAAGTCATTTAGACATCTTACACTCTATTTAAAAACTGTGAAACCAAGAGAGGATATGCCTGCTCACCGATAAACAGAGACAACGCTTCAGAGAAACATGAGAAATATGAATTGTAGCTGGTAATGTGTCTTCTGCAATAGCATTGTGACTTTCTAGGCTCTTGTTGAGAAGTTTCAAGATTGCCTACCTGTGATGTTTCAGTCGGAAATCAGACTAGTTTTTAAAAATAGAAATAGTGCTCTATAGACTTAGTGTCAGTCTTCACTCTTCTTTGTTGTGACATGTTTTGTGACATGCTGCATTTTGAAAATGTAGCCAAAGTCACAACTTAACACTTTTTCTAAGAAGCACTTACAGTATTTACTAAAACAAATGCAATGTCCGAATTAGCTCATATAGAGAGCTTTAAGCTACCAGTGCATAACATGTCCTATAAAGAGGAAGTAGCACCTCTTAAGCTAGCACATTTTATAAAAAAAAGAGAAAAAAATGTTCAGCAAATTATGAATTTCACATTGTGAAAAAAATGATGATCACAATGATGATATCTTTTTTTCTCTTTGTCTTTCTTATTTTGCCTCTAATGGTGGAATGACACAGATGGCACTTCTACGTGAACTCTACTGGTTGTGGATAGTGGTGGGAATGGTCTTATCTTCTCTGGTCATAGCACTTGTATTCATCCTTATCAACAAGTGTATAAGCTGGAGAGGTATTTATTGAATCCATTATGTAATGTTCACCTCATAATAACTTATTTTGTAAAAGGCCCGGCATGGTTGTTTTGACCAATAACTGCAATGTGTAGTCACAGCTCTCTCATTATTCTCAAGTGTAAGTTTCATGTTTGTCCATAAATTTTGCACAGCCGGAAGGTATCAGACCAACTCTGACCCTCAAGGAAGCAATTTCTATGCAGAGTAAGTTGTGTCAAATTTTAACATTGTTTAAATCATATTTTTCCTAGGTTATTTTTTTTGCAGGACTGTGCTGTGTAGACAACTATACTTCTATAACTTTGGCTATTTATGTCTTAAAAGTAAATGAACTTATGGCTTTCCCTTTTTAAAACAGTAGTCGGCCTTACCATACAAGAGACATTGAGAATGACGTTCCTCCTTTACCACCCAGAGATATGTTTGAATCTTCAGAATCTGGTAAGTCAAAAGATTTTCCTTAGGCAACATGTGTCTTTCAATAGACCTGGAAAAAAAAAAAAAATATATATATATATATATATAAGTAGGTGTAAGTAAAGCAACTCTAGTAAAGTGAAATACACAGAATTGGCCCTCAGCCCACCACCTAAATATGGAGATGTTGGTTCTTGTGAAATTATAGTGTTTTACATTCATTCATTTCATGTATTTATTTGATAGGGACAGTGCTCATTAATTAACAGAACTTTGCAGTATAACCAGATTTAGCAAGTGCTAATTTTCATCTAGCCAGATCTTTAAACAGCACCCTATAATCTGAATGATAATGGATTATCTGTGAACCGACTATGAATGACAGGTGTTCAGGTACATCTCAAGCAAAGCAAATAATCTGAGGCAGAGCAATAGTTCACAGTCCTCTCATGTTAATCCTGGGCAGACTTCAATTTAGACATACGCAGCAAGAGAGATGTTAAATTTCTTGTACTACAGGTTGGGAGGGGATTTCCCCTAGTCCTACAATACAGTTATCTTGTAGCACTCGCAAATGTGCCAGATGCTGTATCCAGAATCCAAGTCCCCCACTAACAGTACAGCACTGACTCACACACACTTCTCCCACTGTGCTGCCACATGCCAAACACTATGGCTACTTAAATTCGCACAACAGGATGTAAGATACAACGATTGATCCTTGACAACGGCAAAATGCACCAGATGTTGTACACAGTATTTGTAACAGCATGCCTATGGTGAATCATGTGTTTCCACAAACGTCAATCAATTAACCACGCCTAATTACACAATAGGATACAACTGAACTGCAACAGCAGATAAGTACCGTTAGATAAGAGCTGTAAGAATTTTCACAAGACTTTTTATCATAACATTTCTACGATGTGCTCATTTTGCCAGGGAGTCAATACGAGCAGGTTGACACCCTTCCAGAATATTTGAAAGTGGTTGAAGATGGGGATTCACAGGTGAAATGTGACCAGCCTGAAACACCTAAAAGTAAAGAAGCACTAGAAGACCAAGACGGCACTGAAGATTTGGACTATGATGATGTTATGCCACCTCCAGGATATGACAGTGAGGATTACGATGATGTAGGTTGAAAGCCAACAAGCACACAAAAGGACTTTCAGACATCAGACAGAGCAGACTCTCTGTGCTTTAAAATGCTTACCGACCAACTTTTTGTTGTCAGAATGCACAGTTGCTGTTTACTGTTAACCTCACTGAGATAATTGGCATTCATTCTGTTTAAAATATAATTATTGTATTTATATCTAAAGATAAGATTTTCATCTTTAGCAAATATTACTGTGTATTAGTCATGTAATATTGTTAAGTAATTTTTGTGCAATATGTCAGAAAATGCTTCTTAGTCTAAGAGAGCCTTCTGCCTTCATATAGTGTGTTCCACCACTATCTCTCAGACCAGGGCAGCTTTGGATTTGTGGCACCAAAATCAGCTACAGCGTCCCTAAATAAACAGAAGGTCACATTGAGGGCAGTGGGAGATGGTAGAACACTTCAGATCATAGGCAAAGACATGCAGCTAACACATACAGTACAAGGATTGTACAGTAAGTGCATGGGTGCATCTGAGAAAAGTGTAGACTTATTAACAGTAGTCAGGTTTTCTGATGTATGATTGAGGCTGTGTCGCACACTAATCTATTAATATGCATCATTCACAATATATTACAGGCCTACCCTCATAAGAAATTCCATAAAAATCTTGCCACTGAAAACAGCCATAAGATGAGGCATTATCTGATTTACAAAGTGTTTTGGGTTAGGGTTGCTGAAAATCTCTGGTTGGAAATACATGTAGAAGCCCAATATACTGTTTGTATTGGAAGTAAAAAGCAACAAAACATCCTA
Organism: Sardinella tawilis; assembly: GCA_030264315.1. Taxonomy (NCBI): domain Eukaryota; kingdom Metazoa; phylum Chordata; class Actinopteri; order Clupeiformes; family Clupeidae; genus Sardinella; species Sardinella tawilis. The sequence goes on from JASCQY010000225.1 coordinate 40,898, forward strand.
ACAGCTTGTAAATCCATCGAGAAATCATATTTCTCTCTGCTTAACTTGTGGACTGAGGAATGAGGGGTTGAAATGATGCTTGCCAGCTACAACAAACTCAAATCAAGCTGATGTGTTTTTATTATATTTCAAAGCCAAAAATGACTCGAGTACTGCTAGAGAAGGGAAAATGAGAAGCATGGCCTGACTACAGGGATTTTCTTTCATTTTGCCAAATTTCTTGTAAAATAAAAATATATGTGAAAGAAAGTGTAATTTTTGTACCATGTCTAAAAAATTAATGAGTGGTTTTACAAGTATAGATTTGCAAAAAAGCATACCATCACATTGTGTAAATGTGTATTTTTTGTATGCACAACATTGTGGACATATCCTTTACTTTACTACCTAAGGCACTATGGATTACAGGTATTAAAGGTCAACATGTTATGATGAAATAATCCATCCAATCCCACCAGTAGCTGAAAAACACATAAAAAAGAAGAAAATTTGGCATACTCCCTTTACTAATACTCCTTCACTTCAACTCCTTCACTTCAACAAAGGCAACATTTGTAATCGGTCAGAAACCAAAGCATCACACTTCCCCAAAACATCTGCAAACACAAGCGAAAAAAAAAAAGCGACAAAGTTGTATACGCAAAATATTTTTTTTCCCCGGCACAACGCTCTCAGTGAGGAGTGAAAAGGTGTGATCTTGTAAAATAATGTTTTCTTTAAAAAAAAAAAAAAAAGGTAAGAGAAAATGCAAAGCTAAATGCACACTTAATACACATTTATTTTTCTTAAGTAAAATGACAATGTTCTGATATGAACTGATCCAGATTTTTTCCTTTCGTAGTCAAATATCAACCGAATATACTGTAGTTGCACATCAAGACCACCCCCCAACCCCCCACCCCTCTCCAAAACAAACAAAAAATAATAATTAAAAACTGTAACCAGCACAGGATCACTTTGAGGAGCAATATCCTGTCACTGTGACCCATCTCCTTCTTTGAGCGTCAGTCAGGCTCAGAAAGTTTCACAGAGAGAAGAGGGCTGCAAACGCGGGCGGGAAATCTCTTCCCCGAACCTCAGCGAGTTTCTGTTCATCGTACAGTACATGAGAAACGAGTTGAGGAGGAAAAAAAAGAACACTTTTTTTGTTCTCCCACTGCACTCAGCATCAATGTCCAGAGGCAAAAAAAAACAAACAAAAAAGAAAACAGTGGCAAAAGGAGCTCTGGCTAGCCCCCAAGACGTTGGCCTTCACCCCAGGCAAAACCTCCTGGCCGCTCTTCTGGAAGAGGGTTGTAATTGGCGTCCTCCTCTGCAGTGTCGAATAGCATCTTGCTGCAAGAAAGAAATGGCAAATGTCAATACATAAACACAAACCACTTCAATGTGGTTAAAAACCAACTTCTTCTATTTCTTTTTTTCTCAAAGCAGAGCTGCTCCTCTTCACAAAACTACCCACATCTCACATCTCCGACACACAACTGAGCAAATGTGCTGTTAGCTCATCAACTGCACTCAAGTTTCAGTTCTTCATGGACTTTACCAAGACAGATCTAATATGAAACATAATCATCAGAACATCAGCTGAAGAAGGCCCAAGAAGCAACACTTACAGAATGGTAGGGGTCTTTAACCATCTGCTGCCGCCTGGCTGGTTGGGGAAAACATCCTCAAGGAAAAAATAGACATGTCCCACAGCGATACCTGTGCGAGTGGAGGACACAGAAATTGGCCATACGCTCAGACAGACATCTGTGATGCATACCAATTTGGCACATTTAATATTCATATGGTCTAATGGAAGGCACAATGTGTGTTTTAACTCACCCAATAGATCCACAATGATGGAGTTTCCAAGCAGCAGGGAGAAGCCCATTAGCACCCATGGTAGGAAGGGTGCCTGGAAGTTTAACAGACCAAAGAAGTTCATGCGCACGTTGGGGTTGCGCCTGCTCCACACGTACACCAGCATGATGGTGAAGGCTTGGCCTAGAAACACCAAACTCACAAAGGTGCCAAATATCTGATGAGGAAATTAAGTGCCACAAACACAATGCAAAACCGTGAATAGAAATGCACATACATTTGCCTATGACCATGGTTTCTCAGCATCACTCATTTACAAAACAAACAGTAGAGTAAGTAACAAATAAGTAACAAATTTATTTGTTACCAGTGGGAACTACTGTTTTACCAAGTTCAGACAATAATGGAAATAGCATCATCCCACGGTCTCTAATTCTAGGTTCAACTGTGCTCTTGTGTCAAAGGTACAAAATGCAGAAACAATCCAAACCGATTTCCCACAGTACAAAAGGATACGGTCATGAGAAGGCCTCCAAAGAGGAACATGAAGACAAAATCAGCTGTCCTGCCTCTGAAAGAGCCCTCCTCCAGCATACGACAATACCGGTATCTGCAACACTTGAGTTAAGGACATCTTGGACATAACAGTACTATATATAAAGAGATGTTCCTGTAAAATGATGTGAAATGCAACAGAGCACATTTTTATCACAACAAGATGATACACATAGTGGTGTTCAAGAAAGCTATTGAGAAAAGTGAATGAGCGAAGAAAATATGACTGAAATGTTCAACAAAACTTTTGCAAGCAACATGGCGTCAGACAAAAAGGACTGTGGGAATGGAGTGGCCAGCTGAATCCCCTGACCTCAAAATGAAAATGAAAAACTTGAGGATGACATTAACAGAAAACTATGAAAGATTTATTGCTGTTGGTTTAGCTGATGGTTAAAAGACTCACTAGAAGGTAAACGAAGGCCCTCTTAGCTCCCCCTACAGTACACCATTTTCACAGTGTTTACAGTACTTCCCAGAGGCCCGCATCGCCTCCCTGCAGAACAAAACCAAAAGTAACTAACATATGAGTATTATCTGAAATTGTGTTCAATACCTTGTCAGTCAACACAAAATTGCCATAGCTTGTTCTAATTCTTTGGCTTGCAAACCGTGAGAATTTAGAACACAAATTACAAAAAAAAACAAAACAAAAAAAAAAACAACCATGCCTTGTATTCCTTTAAAAAATGGCATCTGAAGCAAAACACAAATGGCATCTAAAGCAAAGCACAAATATTCACTGGGACTGTGGAATGTAGTTTGTTTACTCTGAGCTGTAACACACATTTATAGGTGCCAGAAATTGGGTTGACTTCATGCAATGCAGTTGAGCTGCAGTTACAGTATATCAAAAACAATGTTTATACAACTTATACCCAGGGGGTAAAACCCCCTTTTTTAGGGAAATCAGCCATGGGCTGCTGTAAAAGGTTGTTGTACAAAAATGAAATCTATGTTGTCCCAGGATCACAACCTGGGTGCACAACCCGATCAACAAGTTGGTGTTTCTGTGTTATCACCCTCTTTATGCCCCATTATAAGTCATTCAAGGGTGAATAGGATAAAAATAGATAGACAAGTAGATATCCCCATAAAAATTGCTCAAAGGTCTTAATGGTTTGACTTGGGTTTTGAATATGTAATATGTCAACTATATTGGAAATGTCCAATTATGTTACAACAGCTTTTATCTGCCCTTCCATGTTATTCAGAAAGCACCACTATCTTCTTGAACATCACTGAAGCATAGGCTACGATCAGCCAATTTAGACACATTTGTAGGAAAAACTATTTGCTATTACAGTAATTGTAGTGCATTTACTGACAAAGGATACAGAAATATCATGTTGAATAAGAAATTGAAACCAACTGGACCAAAAAACAAAAAGTTGGTTATAAGTCTCCATACCTGTGAAATAAGAGCAAGAAGTACTTAGTAACAAGTAGACCTATGCAAATATCCTATCCAATCTCACTCAAATCCGAAATGCCGAGGACAGTACTTACTTGATAATTCCTTATGATCAAATCAGGATTGAAATAGAGTTGGAAAGGTGTGATGAGTTCTAGTTGCTGGTAGAAGAAATAAACAATATGAAGCATGTACATTCAAACAAAATTAACGTTAGTTGTTTGAGTCGATCATTTAGTTTCGTGCAAGTTATAGCGAGCCATATGAACAATTCTTGTCTCTTCTCTGTAGGACTGCGTGAGCTTCTCATTCAGGTATAGATGATGATAACTTACAGGTCTACAGTATGACTTGTTTAAACATTGCATGCACGTACAGTACTAGAGCAGACAAAAATGCACTAAATCAGCCAACCTGTTATCATGGTTTCCCTGACAGTCTCAGAATGCCCCCATCTACATAGCTACCGACTAACGTTGCCGACCATAACGTCAAAGTAACTTCACGTTAGCTGACAAAATATAGCTGATCAAACACAAAACTTAATTTTACGTAGGATAGCATTGATTGGAACACAACATTAGGTAACGTCAGTCTATGATTGTGTGCTGCAAGCGTCAACACAACATGTGTTATGTTAGCTTCCCATCTACGCTTGCTAGCGATACTTGTGACACCAATCAAATCAGCTTGCAGCTTGTACACCAACTTTGCATTTGTTTAAGCAGACATAAGGTTAATTCACACACAATCCATTCTCTTTGACATATAGTTCGATAGACAGATACATCAATCTAATTTTAAAAACGAGCATAGATCAACTTATGAGCAGTCCAGCTAGGCTAATGAGTTTCACCTAAACAGGGAATGACGATTTCATTTGTAGAGCTTTCTCAATGACAACGCAGGCAAGTTGCGATCATTAATACTTTTGTAAAAGACATTACGTACCACAGCAGCTGTTGTGAGTACACAGGCAGTGGTGTATGCCCTAGTTACCACAGGAATCTGTAAATATTCCTGCTGGAATGTCTGGTAAGCCATCTTCTTTGGACCACCACGCAGGTGCTTCCGGCACTTTCTTGACACGTCATAACCTTCGCAAGAAAAAGAGGCGGG
>JASCQY010000226.1:0-41617 GCA_030264315.1 Sardinella tawilis
CCTGCATCTGGCACCTTATTGAACGAAATTAAAAAGAGTGAACGTGCTGTTCACAGACACCAGAATGAACGTATTCATACTATCGTTCATCAGACAATAATACAGTACGTTCAGTTCAGTTCACGTTCACCAAAATTATGAACGAACAAGATGAGAAGCATGGCACTGGACAAAGGGACAACGCCAGACAGATCAGACCAATAACACTACTACAGCTAAGGCACATCTTTGAGCAGAAAGGTCAGACCCACATACTTTCTATAATAATATGTGTTATGTGAGTGGATTAAAAGAAGAGGACTGTGACTGCTCCATGGAAGCTGATAATAGTAGGAATAATCAGACATATTGCAGCAGCAGGTTGGAGCGAGGGAAGAGAAATGGACCCCATGGAAAAAATGGTCAAACTGAAATGGCTTCATGGCAATCAAACAAAAAATGTCATTGGCTGACTATGGCTCTTATTTTACATTTTTGGAACCAAGGCAATGTCTTATGACGGTCACAGCATTTAAGGGCAGGCATTGGTTTCAAGCCGGAGTACATATAGCGCCGCACGCTGTGCTGCAGTAAAATAATTCCGGTAGAGCTATATAGGTGAAAGGTCTGCTGAGTATACTTTGACAGCGGTAAGGTGCTTTTGAAGAAGGTCGGATTGTATGTCTCTGGCATTTTTATTGTGCCAGTGATTGTTGAAGAACAGGTTGTTCAGTGTATTATTTCCAAGGGTTACCTTCTCTACTTTTTTTCTTCAATGTAAAATTGTGTTTCTGATCAGATGTCTAGTAGCTAACGTTAGCCAACGTTAATTAGGTTCGTTAAACTAGAGTACGTAGCCAAGCATCAACGTTACTAAGTTAACGTTAACGTTATTTGATAACCTTAGCTCCTTGTCAACACTGATACGGAATACAGTTTAGTTTTTTGATTCTCAGCAAAGTAACAAGATGTCTAAGCAACCGCAACCCATCAGCCCTTTGAAGAATTTCTTCGCAGGGGGATTTGGAGGTGTTTGTCTGGTGTTTGCTGGCCATCCACTCGACACTATAAAGGTAGAAAATGCAACTAACTGCTTATCTTCTACATTCAGTTTTAACTGGCATCGAAATGCTCGTTTTAAAGATTCCGGTTGGTTAGTGGTGGGATTAAATTCAAATCTGAAGTAACGTTAAACCCATTCATCTGTTGAAGTGCAAAGTAACATTGCTGTCTGCCTGCCTGGGTGTAACGTTAACGTGTAACCTTTAACCTAGTTCTATTCCTGTTATCGTTCACGCTGATGTCATGTCTGTATGAATGGTAAAGTTTACAACAATGTAATATGTTACCGAATATATGAAAGTTGTTCAGTTGATGTTAATCAATCAAAAAAGTTATCAAATACCACTTATGATATAGAATCTGATCTAGCACGTGGCTTGGATGCTTTACTAAATCTTTGAAATATCTTTAGGTGCGTATACAAACACAACCGAAACCACCTCCAGGCCAGTCCCCTCTTTATGCTGGTACTTTTGACTGCTTCAAGAAGACACTTGGCAAAGAGGTAAATGAGTAACTGAATGAAGACATTACAGTAGCATGACACACCCACTCTTTGTTCTCCTCAATTAGACTTATAAACTCTCACCTCCTCTTACTTAGGGAGTCAAGGGCCTCTATAAAGGCATGGCAGCTCCTATCATTGGAGTAACACCCATGTTTGCCGTGTGCTTCTTTGGCTTTGGACTGGGGAAGAGACTTCAACAGAAAACCCCAGATGACATACTCACGTAAGTGACCTAGCTGACCTAATCCTTTGTCAAAGTTCATTTGCATTGATCCAAATGTAGGATACTCTGTAAAATTCAAAAAGTCAGTGCTTTGAAAGGCTGTACTTAAGCTAGGTCTTTCTGGTCAAAGTGTAGGCCTAACACAGTTAATATGAAGTAATGCTCATCCCTCAGTTTTGTTTTTGTTGTGTTCAACTATCCATGTTTTTTAGCCTATTACTCAGAGCTGTTGTGCTCTTCCATATCCTAGGTACCCCCAAATCTTTGCAGCTGGTATGCTGTCAGGTGTGTTCACCACCGCCATTATGGCACCAGGTGAACGGATTAAGTGTCTACTGCAGGTAAGACAAACACACCGCTGCTCATTTATTTATTTATTTATCTATCTATATGTAAAAACAAAACCAAATAAATACAGTGGACATATTGAGCATTTCAAAATATGCATGATGCCTGCCACTGAATTCAATTCCCTTTTCCTCTTCATTTGTGACCCTAGATCCAGTCGGCCTCAGGCCATGTGAAGTACGATGGCCCTATGGACTGTGTGAAGCAGCTCTACAAAGAGAGCGGCATACGGGGCATCTACAAAGGCACAGGCTTGACCCTCATGAGAGGTACAGCACAGGAGCACCAACACCTGGCTGCAGCCTTGGACTCTTTCCAAACTGCAGCTGTCATAAGATTTGAATGAAGAAGCACACAAAGTAGCCCACCCCTCCCTTCAGTGGAAGACATAGCCCACCTCTCCCAACAGCAAAAGACATAGCCTGTCTCTCCCATCGGTGAAAGACATAGCCCACCCATCCCTTCAGTGGAAGACATAGCCCCCCCCCCTCCCATCGGTGAAAGACATGGCCCACCCCTCCCTTCAGTGGCAGACATAGCCCGTCTCTCCCATCGGTGAAAGACATGGCCCACCCTTCCCTTCACTCCTCACAGATGAACCCCACACAATATGTTGTGTTTGCAGGTCAGGCTGCCCCCACCTCTTTTTTTCAATGGAGAATTGGTAGGGACATTTTTGGAATCCTCAGGTTCAAGCTTAAAGGAGGGGTGTAGGATGCTTTTCTGAAGCCATTTCTGCTCACTTGTTTGAAATTGGTTTGACATTCGAATCACAGTCAGTTGATAAAATGCTTTGACATTAAAACTCACACCATTATCGCCCTTAACTAGGGCCAGTGACTCACTGTTCAAGGGCTCAATGTTGCTGCTTTGTTTTGAACAGCTTGTGTGGTGGAATTGTTGCTCAGGGACTTCCAAAAGGCTTTTTGAGCATTTATTTGAGTCGTTCATGAACACCATCCATCTATACCGAGCCCTGACCCCTTAACTTTGACCCCTTACTGTCATGCTGTTGATCACATATCGGTGATGCTTGCATTATACGTGGAGCATAAGCCTTAAATGCTATTGGTTGATTGAAAAATTGACTGTGAATTATTGACGGACTGTCCTCTGCCGCAGACATACCAGCCAGTGGGATGTACTTCATGACGTACGAGTGGCTCAAGCAGGCCCTGACGCCAGAGGGCAAGAGGTGAGCAGGCGTCACTCACACTACACTCTGTGCTGACATTACTTTAACACTGCATGCTATTTACCTGCGTCAACTGACTTACTTGATGTAGAATAATGACACCAATGTGTGTGATGGATATGATATTTAGTTGACATACATTCACACAAATGACAGGCAAGATAAATAATTTTAGAAGAAAAAAACAATAACAGAACTATCAGTAAGCTATTACATATTACACATTACTACATTCTACATATTACTCAGAGTCTCACCTAGCTGCACAAGTTAATGTCATGTAGAACAAATGTTATAGAATTCTGATGACTTTGAGTGGGACGCATTGAAAGCAGTAGTTTTGCTGATATGTGAGTGTTTCCTGTGTGTGTGTGTGTGTGTGTGTGTGTGTGTGTGTGTGTGTGTGTGTGTGTGTGTGTGTGTGTGTTGTGCAGCCCCACAGAGCTCAGTGTGCCCAGCATTTTGTTTGCTGGAGGGATGGCAGGCATCTTCAACTGGGCTGTGGCCATTCCCCCTGATGTGCTCAAGTCCCGCTTCCAGACAGGTTGGTGGAGGGCTCATGGCCTGGGCACTAATCCATTGTGACATTGTGTTTATGGAGAGCGCACGCCAATGACCAGTTAGCATTTAGCAGTGTGCTGGACCTCTTTTGGTGTGTATGCGGGTGTTTGCATGTGGGCCGGGCACTAATATTGATTTCTGTTGTTCAGCTCCTGAGGGGAAGTACCCCAATGGCTTCCGGGATGTTCTGCGGGAACTAATAAGAGAGGAAGGCATCGGCTCTCTCTACAAAGGCTTCACCGCCGTCATGATCCGAGCGTTCCCAGCCAACGCGGTAAGTACAGTATACCTGCCACATGCACCCAGCCAGCTAGCAGACGTGCTGTGCGCTACAATTTGAATTAGAGTTGTGTCCGAGGGCAAGGCTTTCAAAGTTTTACCATGGAAAAGTTTCAGAAACCACGGAAAATGCTGTCCTATTATTCTGTTCCATTAAGGTATGAGCTGTTGTCTCATTACTCATCAAAGACAGAAAATAATGTGTCAAATGGTGTTACAACATAGAGTAACATGACCCCCCATCCCTATCTGTGGCTGGGGCAAGCAGTAGTCAGCAGTGGCGTGTTCGACTGCCGAGTGAGGATGAACCCCCTGATGTTCCCTGGCAAAGAAAGACAAATGAGGCTCATTTGTTACTGGAACAATGCATTACCATGAGACCCTGACATGTAATTTGTTCAACTATGTTGAAGAATTTGTTGAAGATGAAGCATCAATATTAATTGTTATTTCCAGTATGCTTCTTGTATATTAAAAGCCTCCAGTTCGTTTAGGATTTTCTTCTATTATAAATCTAGTGATTTATTTATTATTTGTACTGTATGTTGCTTTTAACAAAAGTGCCTTATAGCTTAACATAAACTTGTGCCTAGACTTGTCTTTGAGTGGATTCGGCCCATGTAGTTGTGGGGTGCTTGTCTGGAGTGTTGATACTCACTGACACTCTGCAGGCCCATTTTAGTGGATTTCCTGACATCAGCCTTCCAGTTCACATGCCCTCATCAAAGTAACACACACGGTCACGGTCTGGCTGAACTCAACTTTAAACTTTGATGAAATCCTCTTAAACGCAAGCGTACAATTTCATAGTGAACGCTCGTGACTATCTGAAGTTGTTTTCGAAGTTCTCTGGGAACAAGAAGGTTACTCACAGTTTTGGACACTGGCAGTGTCCTCCATAAATACACCCAACTCCTCTATTATAAGTACATTTTGTTCTGCCTTTTTTTTCTTTTCTTTCCTCCCTCTCTCTCTCTCTCTCTCTCTCTCTCTCTCACACACACACACTCACACTCACACTCACACTCCACTCACACGCACACACACACACAAACACTAATGATTGTCTCCCTGCTCCTTAGGCATGTTTCCTGGGCTTTGAATTGGCCATGAAGTTCCTGAACTGGGCGGCACCAAATCTGTGACCCCAAAGAAGAGCCACCATTTAGACGTCATGTCGTCTAACTTGCTGCATTGACAGGACCGACCTCCACACACACACACACACACACACACACACACAGAGGGACAGACAGACAGACAGACCGACCGACAGATTGAGCCAAGCTAATAATGCAGATGGTACTGCTGCACTTAGGACAGGAGGAGGGGCTGTAGATGTAGCAGATAATCTGCTGTGGTTGCTGAACCACCGCATTCTTGCACACACACACACACACACACGCACGCACACACTCGCTCGCGCACACAGAAAAACCAAAACGAATGAGCTCACTGTGGGATTGCTATTGTTTATCTCTTGAGATTGTCCAATTCTTCTGATCTGAGAGGAGAGGGATTAATGTGCCTTACATTCACTTACAGTTGGCCAGTCTCTGCCTTTCAGAATTTTTTCTTCAGCTATTCGTTTGTGTGTGTGTTTGTGTGTGTGTTTGTGTGTGTGTTTGTGTGTGTGTTTGTGTGTGTTTGTGTGTGTGTGTGTGTGTGTGTGTGTGTGTGTGTGTGTGTGTGTGTGTGTGTGAGTGTACGCGCACCGTGGGACACAGAGAAGGCCGTTTAATTTTCATGTTCTTGTGTCCCGTGTTGTTTTTAATCACAGTTTGCCTGTAACAAATGCCTTACGCCTCTGAAAACAACCATTGATCCTAGAGGATGGCCCTGCAGGGCTTTCATGTTCATATTTGTAACTTAATCTTCACAAGGTTGACGAGCTGTAAATGACTCATTTTATCAGTGCCCTGTTTCAGTGCCACTCCAGGGCTTAGTGCTGTGCGCCTCAGTGAGGGGAATACACCTCAATAGCGGTGTAGCTACTCCTCCCCCACAGCGCGGATGTAAATAAAACGCCTCCTTTGACTTTACACCCACGCCTCCTGTGCTTCATTCAATGTAATGACAAGGTGACGAATGATGGATTGTATAGATTGGTGTTTTGTTCAATCACTGCCATTCAAAACACACATTCTGTTATGTTGCACAGATGGTCAAATATACAGTACAACCAAATGATTCCGAATGCACCCCTGTCCCAGCTCGGATGAAAAAAAAGAAACTTCTGTTTAATGTATGTGTTGCTGTCTGTGCCTTTGCACTCTTCATTTATGCATAGATTGTGATGTATGGTGTGCTTTTTCATTTTTACACCCAGAGATAATTTAACAGTGTTGGAGGAAAAAAGGAACAATAGTTGGACGGGTCTTAATTAAATTTGATTTACAAGGGGTTGACCCACAACACGTGATCAATACTTTCCACTACGTTGCATGTCTAAATATGGAAACTGGCAGTTCTTTCCCAGCCAAACACAGCAGTCAATGGGGTGGGTCTCCCCAGGGGGCATAAAATGCAGGATAATGAAACATGATGCACTCGGACCAGACACTCGTATAACTTTACTGCCTTTTCCTAGATTCTTTAACTTTCTGTCTTTGTCGGTGAGTAACACCAAAAATGCGAGTTTAAGCATGACTTTATTGGTGGAAACTTGTAGTTCCGCTCTCCTCGTATTGTTTTGACATAGCGCTTGACAGATGATGCTGCAGAGATCTCCGGAAAAGAGACAGAACAACCTCTTGAAGAAACTTCAAGACACTTAGCTTTTGGATCTCCGCCCAGCTGGTGAACAGGTTTAAAACTTAGTTGTCATTTCTATAAAATATGAGTAATTGTATTTGAAGTGGCAGAGAGGAAGCATTCTGAATTATGATGAAGATTTGGATGTTCTTGTGAATAGACAACAGAGCATAAGCCAAGGAAACGCTTGTTTTGTTGTGGTTACTTTCCAGTGTTATGAGTGTGGGTTTCTGGAATAACGTCTGAAACAAGAAATTATCATGAGTATCGAGATACCAGCTGGTTTAACGGACTTATTGCGAGGCTACACTGTGGAGGTGCTTCGGTCCAGACCCCCGGACCTGGTGGACTTTGCCATTCAATATTTCAGCCGTCTAAAGGAAAGTAACACCTCAAGCCAAACTTCTCGGCCACTCGACCCTACCCAGTCCCACACTGAGCGCAAAGTGGTGTCGTTTGAGGATGATGCGCAACCAAGCGGGCTCAGTGCAGATGAGGAAGATGATGAATTTTCCGACGAAATCCAATTCAAACGTGCGTAGCCCACTGTTTCAATGAAGTGTACAGGGTTGTAAACTAAAAAAAAATAACAATAGCTGCAGTTGGCACGCTGAAGTGAGATGGTGCAACATGAAACGTGCGCACAGCAGCATAACCAATTGGAATCTCCTGATCCAGTGAAAGGGTTCATTTAGCCTATGGGGATTACCATTTTCAATTGCCTTTTTAAAAAAAGGCATTCCAGATTTGTCACATGATATTTATGCCCTCCTATGACTTAGAATAGAGCTAAAACAAAATGCAAGATGTGGTTGACTTGGCCTTGATGTCATGTTTTGAAATAGTATTCAATGAGAATTTAATGAGAATTTTTAATGAGAATTTATTTGAATGAGAATTTATGTTTTTTTTATCTCTTAAAAGCTCCTCCTCCAAAGTTTCACCGTCGAGTATCAGGTAAGTCAGTTGATCAGTGATATAGGCTAATTCATTGTTTTACCGTCAATCCAGTGGCCTGGTTGGACTGTATAGGCTACATGATTGGTTTGTCACAGTATGTACAGTATGTGGCAGGATTTGTGATGAAGAAACTTGTAGACCTACCACTGACATCAGTGAAATGCATTCTAAAACCTTTTGCAACTGTATTTTCATTACCCAAGCACTGCTAGTCTGGGTCCATTTCCTCTCCCCTGTGCCAGATATGCCCCCCCACCCCCCTCTCTCTCTTTCTCTCTCTCTCTGTGTTAGTTTCCCTCCCCCTTTCAGTAATGGTTCTGTGGCCTACATTCATGATGGACCATATATGCACCACCATATCATGGTCCTGTGACTAAGTCATTTGTCTCAGTGCTACCAAAATCAACATTTCCTTTGCTAAACACTATTCTGTCTGAATTACACAAACACATGCATGAGCATATCAATGAACATTTTATAACCAAAATCAGTCACCAAAACCCCATACTTTACTCCAAGGAACTCATGCTGCCATTGATTTGGCCTATTTCCTTTGAATAAATATTGTACCTAATACCAAACGCTCTTGAAAAGGCTGCCAATAGTTCAGTCGATCTATTGTGACTTTTTAGATTTTGACCCGAAGATGAAATATCTTTTGCCTACCAAGCATTCCCATAGTTGCACGTGAAAGAGACAATCATTGATTTCAGGTGAAGTGATGACTGAATCCATTTGATCTGAAAGCAAATATGAAGGCCTGCATTGTTTGGCTCACATAGTCTACTGTGGACGTGTTTTGAAAAAGTGAACATGGTATTGAGACTATTTAACCATGGGAACTGTGGTACCATGATACGATGGACCACGGTATTGAGACCGATTTCGTATGAAAATGTTTGGCAAAACTAAATGTTATTTACAACCTTTTCTAATCTGTGTGTGTTCTACCCTCATGTTAGTTTGGTGTGATTGTAGAGTTGTGCTGATACTGCATGTCTCCCTCAGTGTGTGCGGAGGCATATAATCCAGATGATGATGATGATGATGACAATGAGCCACGCATCGTTCACCCCAAATCTGATGAGCAACGCCAACGGCTACAGGAGGCCTGCAAAGACATCCTACTCTTTAAAACTCTGGACCAGGTGAGACCCTGTTTGTTCCATTCTCCTTGATAGTTGGTCCAGGTAGCAAATACCAGTCATCTCATAACCTGGGAAGCTACTGTAGGTTACCTGAACCTACATGGCATTGTGACTTTAGAGTGGGAAAGTGCAGAGGCTGAGGAAGCTGTGTCTGCCGTAGTGCTGCTGTCACTGCATTCCAGAAGGCTACTTGTGCTTATGTGGGGAGAACACCAGGAGGGACTGACAAGAGTTGATCAGTTATGAAGGCATCACATCACAAGCAGACTTTGGATCTTTTCAGGAGCAGTTCTCTGAAGTCCTGGACGCCATGTTTGAGGTGCTTGTCAAGCCTGATGAGCACATTATAGACCAAGGGGACGATGGGGACAACTTCTACGTCATTGAACGGTTTGTGCCGTGACTCATTTTTGTGGCTATTCTCAAATCTGTGTGAATTTTTACCAGCTGTAGCCCATGGTGATGTAAATATAATGTCACCCTATGTGTAATTCTGTCCTGTAGTTCATTATGAAGGAGTTGTTTTTAACAGATGATTTGCTCTGTTACAGAGGGGTGTTTGACATCCTGGTTCAGAAGGATGGAGTAAGTATCTGTGTGGGGAAATACGACAACAGAGGCAGCTTTGGGGAGTTGGCCCTCATGTACAACACGCCGCGGGCTGCCACCATCATTGCCAAACAGCAGGGGGCGCTGTGGGCTCTGGTGAGAGACACGGCAAGCACCCTACACACAGAGTAGGGGAGTTGGCCTGATAAGGCCCAGGGCTGCGCTGGAGTGCAGTGTGTGATATACCTGTGTATGTTTTCCAGGACCGTGCCACATTCCACAGGCTGATTGTTAAAAATAACGCCAAGAAGAGGAAAATGTATGAGGCCTTTGTTGAGAGTGTTCCTCTTCTCAAGAGTCTTGAGGTGCTGAATCAGCCTTTCTCCCTCTCTCTGTATGTTTGTGTGTGTGCGTGTGTGTGTGTGTATGTGTGTAAAGGAACACTTGATCCATAATTTGATAACTAGAACTAGACGGAAGCACTCGGAAAGCGCAGACCTCCACCAAGGCAATATGGGTTACTGACGCAATAGAAATTCCAGACAGTGTTATGACCACTAAAATTTAATCATCTGTCCTAATAGCCACGTTACCCAAAAATTTCATCCAAATCCGTGCAGTACTTTTTGAGTTATCAGTTCAGAAAGCTTTATTTGTCCCAACACTGGGCAATTTAGTTTCACAGTACCCGGTCTCAATAAATAAATAGGATAAAGAAAAGTAAAAAAAAAAAAAAAAACTAAAATATCATAAATAAAAAAGGGGAGCACCTGGGAGCACCAGGCCCAACTAGTAAGCTCCATACCTACTCTTGACTTTTATTGTTTAATAACCTGATGGTTGCAGGGATAAAAGAGTGAGAGTACCTTATTGTTTTTGTTCTGACTGAATGATAGCGCCTTCCTGAGGGCACTAAGGTGAATTCTTCACACATGATCAGGCTGGCTGATAATACTTTTGGCCTTCTGTACTGCCTGTTTGTTCCACAGTGAACTTAGGCTCTTGAATTGGAATCCAGTGATCTTTGAGCATATCCTCACAATGTTGCTTAGACTGTTCTTGTCCTTGACTGACAAACTGTTAAACCAACACACAAATGAAAAGTTAAAAGAATAAAAGTTATCTTGCTAACAAACAAAAAACAAAGACAAACAACCGCGACTGGAAATATAACCTTGGCAAAGGTAATGATTAACACGAGATAGTGGTGAATTCTAATAACAAAGCCATTGGTTTTGAAATGCTATTAGTATGCATACCTCAAGGTTCATCTGTTAGTAGTTGTTATACATATAATAGACAGAGATGGATTATTATAAATCCTCATTGCATCATACACTCTTCTGCCCTTTTCTTTAGTTGTCTGAACGAATGAAGATTGTCGATGTGTTGGGAATGAAATCGTTTAAAGACGGAGAGATGATTATTATGCAGGTACTGTCATTTCATGGGTATGGTATGACTGCGTATATATGCTTAAACTTTCAGAAAACTGATAGCATATATGGATAATCTTGCATGGTATCATTTTTACATCGTGTGCAAAATGTGCTCTTTTTCAGGGGGATGAAGCCGAGTGTTTTTACATTGTGGAATCTGGTGTTGCAAAGATCATGATGAGGAGCAAAGTAAAGCAATTTTTTTTTTTAGATTTAAATTTGAAAAAAAAATTGTACAACAGAAATGAAACTCAAATTAAATGAATTTGTCATGTCTTGAAGACATTGCCAAGGAGGAAAGAATGCACTATGCCTATCAAAGTTCACTTCCAATCACAGTCTGTCCTTGCTTGGCAAGCTGCTGCACATTCCTGCTTTCGAAGACTCAGAGGCAGTGTGGAACTTGGTGGTTTGGATCCCACTGCTTTCCAAATTTGGAAATTTCCAGGCCCATTCGACATCATGGCAGTGGATTCTAAAACTATATAGTGTGGTTGGTGGTCTGGATTGGGAGGTGACAAAGCTCGAGGTTGGGGAGCTGGGTGGGGGGTATGGCTAGTAGAGGGCTCTCACAGGCTTGTTTTTCTTAGACCAAGGCAGGTCCAATGGCCAATGAGGAAGTGGAGATTGCTCGGTGTACCAGGGGTCAGTATTTCGGGGAGCTGGCCCTCGTCACCAATAAGCCACGGGCTGCATCTGTGTATGCCGTGGGAGAGACCAAGTGCTTGGGTAGGAGTTTTGTGTAAACATGCATAAACAAGAGCCTAGTCTGACCTGTTCCTCTAGTAAATCCATCAGTCCTGACAGTCAGCAGCTGTCACTTGTCAATGCTGCCTACTATTTTCAGTCAAGAGGAAGCACTTAACAAAACTAAGAACATCTACTGTAATGATTCTAATAATAATCTACTTTTTTCTGCTTTCTTTCTTGTCAGTGATGGATGTTCAGGCATTTGAGCGCCTGCTTGGTTCCTGTAAGGAGATCATGAAGAGGAATATAGCTTCCTACGAGGAGCAGCTAGTGGCTCTTTTCGGCTCCAGTGCAGACTTGCGGCAATAGCCTGCATTTGCATGTTTGCCATGTTGTGAGGGGCAACCTTTTTGACACAACTTTTATTCTTAAGCACACCTGTGAAATACTTGCCTAAAGACGAGCAAAAAAAAAAAAAAAACTAAAACATAACAGTAATACCTTCCCCTACTGCAGTATTTAGTGTGAGAGTGATTGCAAGTGATCCTTTTTCACCCACCACTTTTTCTGCCAGTTGGTACTGGTCTGTTGACAACTTTTTAGTAGAATTCCTATTAAACACAAATACAATAACAGAATCATTTTCTTTATTGAAGGTGTTTTGACTGGCTTGTGCCTTCTGTTTCTCACCCATCTCCTATATGTTACACACATCTTGGTACAGACATATTAAGTTTATTTTACTGTCCGTCTTCAGGGATGACTAGGATTAGGTACTGTAGGAGTAAAAATCAGTTTCTTAACGTAGAATCCTAATCTGCCACTGATACTAATGAAGTGTGATACTGTAGATCAAGGCTCATGGTTAGTTGATTTTAATGGCAAAATCTGCTGTTGGTCCACAAAATTCTGACAAGACCACCAGATGGGAATCATTCTGTTAAAAATTTATTATTTACATTCGTTTTATTCCTTATATGCTTTTCTGAGAACTCACTGAACCACCGAGAACAAGAACCAGGCATGACAGATGAGAAAATGAATCACAAATTGTCAAGGTTTTTTTTATTATTATTATTTGAGTAACAAAATGTGAAGTGCCCAGAACAACCCATCCAAGAGCTGCCAGCCTACATCCTAGCTAGTATTTACATCACAAACGATAACGTTGTATGTTAAATGTTCGCCTGGTTTGTCTCCTTGTCCAGTTCAACCTGTGGTTTGACATTAGGAGGGCATCTCTGGGGCTCCAACCATTTTGTTTAAAAGTTTAAATATTTAAAATATTTACAGTCCAGCCATCCGAACTCCAAAATCCTACTGCTGCTCATCTGATGCGGTGTGAGGCGAAAAGTAAACCTGGCTTAGTAGCAGAGTGGAAACTGGAGCTGTGTAGGTGATGGTCTTTAAAAAAAAATGTGGCAAATTCCAACTCAAAGGAATTTCCACTCAGTCATTTGTACATAATTGCTATACTGAAAACCAAAAATGTATTGTACATGGTTAATAATATTCCGTTTGTGTTTTATTGAAGCCAAAATCTCTGTAGAGGGAAGAAACAAAAGAAGTAAATCCACTTTTGATGGTAATTTCTTTGTTCTTCAAACATCCTGATTTTTCCCCATGTATTTACTTTTGTAGAAAAAAGGAACAATAAAATAACACCACCAATAAATACAAATACAGCAGAGAAATGATCAGATAAGACTGTACATCGTCTGGAGCAGGGCTCCGTGTTGGCCTTTCCCTGAGCTCCTCAGAGAAACACACAAACACCAGGCAGGACAGACTGGATTGGGGGGGGGGGTGGGTGGTTGGGGTGGGGGATGATGAGAAAAAAAATTACGAATGATAGAAAAAAGATAATGTTCCATCAAGACGGACTTTAATTCTCAGGGACTCCCAGCTCCAAAAACGTGCCATTATGTCCTGATGATGAAACGTGTGTCCATGAAGGTGGAGGGGGGTGGAGAAAGGCAGAGAAGGCGACTGTGCGAGACGAGCCATCCAATGCATCACACAGAGGTAATGACGATCATGAGGTGCTGTGGACAGATACTGGAGATTCTACTCAGGAGGTCTGGCGCGAGCCGTGACAGATGACTCTCCGAGAACTCGCATGGCGGAAAGATCTGAAGCACATATGCTGGCTGTGGGGCAAAGAGGGAAGGGCTCATTTCAATCTCTTAGACACCATGGTTATCAGATGAACACGAAAACATTTGAGATCTGATGCTCTGGCTTGTAGATCTATCCTGTCCACCTAGAGGTTTTTTTTCTCCTTTATCAGTTAAAACACGTCTCATAATCAAACTGTAAATACCATGTTACTGATGTTTTGTTCTGTTAATGTCATCGTGATCTTGATTAGCTAAAATGAATTATCAAAACATGGCTACTGTCTACTCACCTGATTGGAGCCAGGGTTTGGGATGTTGATGATTCCTGCTGCCAATTTGGCCTGCAGATAGTTTATGAAAGCTGTTCGGAGGACCTGGGTTTGACTCCGGACATCATCTTGGTCTCGCCCACAAGGCATCGCCAGCAACAGGCAGAACTCACTGTCGCCCTAACACAGAAAAGGTTTTGTTTGGCCATTCAGTTTTGAGTACAAATTCATAAACGCATCAGCATGGAATCTGTTATAATTCAGGCAACTTTCTGTTGTATGATGGTTAAAAAAAAAAACGTACAGTCATCCTTCGAGCCACACTTTCTAGCTGTGATGCCTCCAATCTCATCCTCTGGACGATGCGCAAAAGAGCACCTCCCTCCTGCAGAGGTAGAGAGCGCACAGCCAGGGCCTTGTTTCCATACACAAAATGTAACTGCACTGCAGCGGTGTCATTCTTCAGAGCTAACAAGCCTTGCCAAATGATGGGATATTTCTGTGGAGAGCAGAACAGACCCAATATGAATAGAAGCATATACTGTAGGCACATTTAACTATGTTTTGACAAACAGTACAGAAATACATTCAAATACTTCTATAGGTTATATAGTTACCGTTAACAGCTGCACCATGTTAACAGACTGGTGTTCCACCTGTTCTCCTTTACCCTCGTTTGGTGTTTGGCTGCGGTCTGGATCTTGTGAAGTCTTCAAGGGAAAAAACAAACAAAAAAAAAAACATACGATGAAGTGGGACTTACTTTTCGCATTAACCTTCAAAATATTTATTTAGATAAAGGGGAAAAGTTTTTCTTACCTGTGAACTAGCAATATGTGGAGCTTGGTTGATGTTCAAAGGTGAATTCTCTGCGAACTGTGAAGGGACGCTTCGAATGTTGGTATACACCGCTGAGTATTCCGAGAAAGCAGGACTCGTTCCAGATGTCAGCAACTGAATTCGTTGAGGTGAAGCAATGGCAGGCATAGCTCCACGGATGCCAATAATTCCCTCTTTTGTGACAGGTGAAAGTGGCCTGTTAACCTCTGACGGTTTCAAGGCGTCCTTCTCCGTTACATTTTTGGCCAGCAGGTGAGCTCTTGGGGACAAGGAAGCAGTAATGCTGGTGGTGCTGGAAGAAGACGGGATGGGCTCGGGACCGTGGTGCAATTCTGAGGCTGGGCGCTCCCCCGGCTGGTGATGCATGAGTACACGCATATCCCTCTGCGCCAGGCTGTAGCGGTCTAGTGGTAGACCACTGTGCAGAGCTCCACGATAGTCTGGGGGCAAGGTTTCGGGCTTGAGAGCAGTGGCTGTGGGTCTTCCCAAGGCCTGGTATCGTCTCGTCTCCTCCTCATTTGCCTCATGCACCCTATTGCCAGGATTGACCTTCAGAACCATATCTCTGCTTCCCACTGCCTGAGGAGATGTCGGACACTGCTGGGGAGGCCCTGACCATGGCGAAGACAAAGGATCCGAATGCATTCCGTAATTCATCATGGCCAATGGTGGAGTGTTCACTCGAACATCTCCTTGAGACAAGTGTCCAATTGGAATGGGCTGGCCAACACGGGCTGGGGACATTCTGCCAATGCTTCCGTGGGTGCTGTGTGGAGGCATGATGACTGACTGTTCCGAGTGATGGACGTTTGGGACATACTGTGACATGGGCGGTAGGCCAGAGGGTAGAACCACAGGCATGGACTTTGGAGAGGAGGAGCCAATAGGAGACACTTTGGTGAAAGGAGAATGAGGGTGGCCAGGTTTCCGAGGGGAACGGGGTTCTTTAATTCCACTCAGGTGAGTAGGAGCTCTATCAGTGGGAGTGTTTGGCAAGAACCCAACAGGATTGCCAGCTGATGAGGGAAGATGAGGGCTTATAGCTGGACTTATAGCAGAAGCCCAGGAAGGTTTTGCCCCATCACTAAGAGGTTCTGCACCTTCAGCTTTCTTTGGATGCTTCATTAGCATGGGGAATTCTGAGTGATGGTAGCTCATAACCTGTGGATTGCCCCCAGATTGCTGCAACCTTTTCACAACCCCGCTTTGACCACCTGCTTGATATTCCATCTTGTCCAAAGAATTTTCTTGCTTGGTGGAGACACTTGATTGGGTCTTGTGGGGATGTCCATGGTCTGATGGAACAAGGGGACACTTGGCACTAGGGGTCTGGGCATAATGATCAGGTTTCATCTGAGGCATGGAAACCAACTGTTGAGATTCCATGTCTGCAGGGCTAGCTGGTGGGATCTGGCTAATTTTTGCACTAATCCTCTGTGGTCCTTCCATCTTTTGGCCAGAGTGACTAAGCACAACTACACCCTCTGAAGTGTTCACCCTCAGCCCAGGACTAGGCCCTGTACTGTGAGTGGCACTGTCAAGTACAAAGCGTCCTGCATTTCCTCCTTCTTCTCCCCCCCCAGCTGCTCCATGGTAAGTGCTACTCGCTTCTATACTGGTCTGAATCATTTGCTTGGCAAGATGCTTTTCTCCATACGGATTATTCCTTGGGATGTTTGCCTTTTCCTCAGATTCAGAAGTGTTACAGATACGACTTATGACTGAGGTGGCAGTGGAAGCAATTACAGAGATCACAGTTTTCTCAAAGAGCTGTTTGGTCTCTGTAGATGGAAGGGAGCCAGGGGAACGGACAACCTGTTGGGCAGGCAAAGATAAATGCCGACTTTCTGCCAAAGGGGCCTTACTGACTACCATCTCTGATGGAGACTCGCTCTCTCTTGGTGGGTGGGCAGGCATGCTCCCAGGTGCAGTGTTGGAGCCTGAGAGAGGGATATTTTTAGGCTTCATTAGAATTTTGCGCAAGTCACTGTTACTTGAGTCAGGGTCATGTGTTTCACTTCCAGGGGACACTGTATGATTTTCTCCTTGAGCTACTGGTGCCATTGGGGTATCCCTGGACTGATTATATCGGTCTGTTGGAGAGAGGGGGAGCCTGATGCTGTGTGAGGTTTTGAGACATACAGATGTTGGAGAGAGGGGAGTGCACTCATAGGGCTGTGGTGGTTTTAGAATATTTGGGCTTTTATTTACAAGGCCCGCAGATCTTCCATGTATGGGTTCATCAACTGGTTCTTCAGAAATATTCTCTGCTGGGTGTGGCACATTCAATTTTGAAGGTGAGGTAATGACTATTGATGTAGGAGGGGGATTCTCTGCAACTGCTTGAGTGTCTGAGACAGTATCTGGTGTATTTATTTGTGGGGTGTCAGGTTCTGCTACAATGTCTTTAATGGAATCTTTTTTGCCAGCAGCAAGCTTTTGGTTTTTCGGCCTCTTTGTTGTTTTAGCTCTGCCTTTAGCTCCTTTCCTAGGAGTCCCTGTTGGACCAGTCTCCTCCTGAATAGGAGCACTGCCGGAACTAGGTTCTGTATTCTTAGAATCAAATGACTGAACTGCTGGTTCTGAGTCCATTACAGTGCTAATAGCTGGCTCTTGTGGCAATGCACAGGAAGAGTCTTCAGAAGTGATGGAATCAATGGCAGCAGCAAGCTCAGTTTCATTGGCAGGAAGTGCAGGTTTCTCTACCTCCACCGGAGGCTCTGGTTCAACTGGAAGTGGAACCACAGGACTCTGTACCTCTGTTCTGCTTGGCTGGGGGCTGGGACCTTCAGTAAATTTAGAAATGTGTTCTACAGCTTGTTCAATTTCTCGGGATGAAACAACTTCAGCTGGGTCTGTGATTTTAGAATCAGATGATGTCTCATCTTTATCACTTTGTGCCATTTCTTTTTCTTGAGGGCACTCCATTAGTTGATCTTTTGGTAAAAGATCAGTTTTTTTGTTCAGTTCTTCCATCTCAACGTCTTCTTCACCAGACTGAAGCATTGCTGATGACCTCATGACCTCAGTCACGTCCAATCGGATGCGTAGATTCTTAAGACCAAGAGACTTATCTTCACTCGGCAATTTCGTATTTCGAATCAATCTTGACCCTTTTGACCTCCCACTCTTTTCAGCTTGAGGAAGTTCCTCTATGACAGGGGGTTCGTTAGTTGCATCAGCTTTATCCCCAGCAGCCCCGTCTGTAATTCCATCTTTCTGTTGCTCTTCTTCCATGCTCGGCTTTAGAGTCTCTGTGGCCTTCACCCTTTCTCCTAAGGAAATAAAATCACTTTGAGGAGCAGAATCTGGTGTACTAGCCTCACAAAGATCAACCTGTTGGTTAGTGTCAGAAAGCTTCTCCCCTTTCTTAGTGGAAGTGCTAGATGCAGGTGTTTGACTCGTTTGTTTCTGAGAGAGTGGAGAATGTTTACTTTTTGAAGTTTTCAAGACATTTTCACTGCTTCCTAATTCCATGTTCTCCAATTCTTTAGGCTCTGCCGTTTTTGCCTTAAGAGTTGATGCATCATCTACTTTAGGACGATTTTTAGGTGGGCGCCCTCGTCTTGTTGTTGGAGTAGTAAGTATATCCTGCTCTGAATGTAGTGAATGTGCTACTTCCTTGTCCCCTCCACGTTTTCTAGCTGAACGTGATGGCTCTACCTCTCTACTAGGCTGTGCGGTAGATTCATCCTCAACTGGAGTGGCATACACAGACCGCACATTTCTTCGCCTTCGCCTTTGTTCAGTTACCTGCTCAGTCTCTGAGCCCTGTACAGGAGATTTATTTGTCGTCTTGGGTTCAGTAGCAGTCTTTGACATCTCTCCACGTGGGGAAGAGGCACGTTTCATTCTTTCACTCTTACGAGTGGCTTGTTTATCGGCACTACTTGGGGATGCCAAAGGAGCTACAGGTGTTGGTGGAGATGCCCTTGTCTTCTTATTTTTTGATTTTTGTGGTGGTGACACTGGCTCCTCAACAGAGAGCGTATCAACAGAACTACTGTCAACCTCCTGTTTGACTTGTGATTCATCAACAATGGGACCTGATAGTGTTTTTAAGGTCTCTGCCTCTTCATTAGGAGTTGGGGAAGCAGAGCTGATAAGATTAGAAACCTCAGGTTCAGGCTCAAGTTCTAACTCAACATTAGTTTCAGCTACTTTACTAGGCTTGGATTCAATACTAGATAGTTGCTCCTCACTCAAGTCTTTTTCACTTTTGATGGACATTTCAGCCTCAATATTCATTGGTTCTTTTAACTCCGTCAACTGAGGTTCAGGTAATAAAGGACTGATGGCAGGTGGCTGTTCCTCTTGCATCTGCTGAAGGGGAGGCACTGGAGACTTTTCACATTCATTTTCTTCTTCTTTTACTGATGGCTCGGAAGACTCGGCTGGAATACTTTGAATGTTTCTCTCAGATGGTGGAGACATCTCTTTAGAAGGCTGAGCAATCTGAGGCAACGGGAGTGCCTGAATAGGGCTAACTGGTTTCATTTCAGGCTCTACCGCTGATTCAGTGACGGGCTGAGAAACTGGCTGGGGCTGCTCTTGTGACTCTCCAGTCTTTTCTTGTGGCGTATCTATTCTGCTGTCATCTACGCTTTCTCCTCTCTTGGTCTCCAGCTGAGGTTCTTTGACATCTTTACCTTTATGTTGCAACCTTGTTAGCTCCAAGAATCTGCTGTGAAACAGTACAACTGGTTCAGAGTCAGCTTGTCCCTCTCCTGCACCTTGTTGAGTAGCCTGGTTACCAAGACTTTGTTCAGAGTCCTCATGCTTTCGTTCAAGGTGCTGGAGGCGTCTTGAATCTTGTTCAAAAATAGAACTATGAAGAAATCGAGAGGCAAAAAGTTCTCTTCGTTCATGCTCCTCTGGCTTTGGATCTTCCTTCCTGTCATCTAGTTTATCCTCAGACTCACTTCTAATCTTCTTTTTCTTCATGTACCATGAGGGTGTTGGGCGTGGTGTTGCTTCCACCTTCTCTGTATCTTTTCGACTGCGGAAACTAGCAAAGTGTGAGTCATAATCTAAGAAAGACCAATTGTCTTCTCTGGAAGAGGACAGGGACTTCGCCCTCTCAAGAAGAGCTTTTGTGTCAGGTGTAATGGTTTGGTCCAGTGCAAAGGAATAGAACTTATTTCTTTCCAGGGAGGTGGACAACTTTGATTCTGACAATCTTTCACCTCTATGCCTCTCTGGAAGAGAGAGTGATGTTGAGGGCATTGGTGAATTTGCTTTGTGTTCTCTATCCTCTTCAGAGTCTGACCTTACTTCCCCTGGTTCCAAATCAGGCCAAAGCCCATATTCCAAATGTTTGCGACCAAGACGCTTTCTTCCAGAGAAATCAGGTAATAAATCTTGCTTCAGCCTACTCTCCCAGCGTTTATGAGCATCATCTACACTACTATGTAAATGAGTGCTAAGTTTAGTCATTTGTGCAGTATGCACTCTTTTGACTGCTAGTTCTAGGTCTGGATGAACAGTTTCTTCAGATTTTGGAAGGTCTTTAACATCTTTGACAGTCATGAGATGGGGCATATCCATCATTTCTTCTTCAGTGTTTTGGGAGGATTGTTGTGGTTTCGGAGAATTTGTGCTATTCCATTCTGAATCTTCACTCTTTGGCCGGAAGCTCCTGTATACACGTTCTCTCTTAGTGCTAAGATCCAACTCAAAAGTGTCTTGCTTCTTGTTTCTCGACGATGGGGAATTGTCTGTTACATCCTGAGGTGGTTTCCCTACTTCATGCACTAGACTGCGATGTTCCAAATCTTCTGTATCCACACTCTGAGGACTACCTGGTTTTCCAAGCTTGTCAGGCTCCTGAAGCTGCTGCCGTAGTCTGCGGTTTTGTTCCATTTGCTTACGGTAGCTCTGGGAAAGATCTATGTCAAGAGAGAGATATTCTTCCCTGCCTTTGTTTTCCTGATCAAGATTCTCTTCGTGTGAAAAACTTCTAGACACACTGGGGGCAGACAGATTCTTGCCAGAGTCATGATCATCAATATCTGATGGCTCAACTTGTCGTACCGTTGAACTAAGACCTTGCCCTCTCAAAACAGACAAGGAAGAGGACTCTTGGTCGTCTTTAAGACTGTAGTGAGAAGATCCCCTCTCAACCTTGGGCTTTAAGTGTTCCCTCTTCTGGGTCTCTTTGTCAAGTGCCTTTGCATCTTCTGTCTCTTTTGCAATAGCCGAGTTTGCCCCAAACTCTGGGGACTGGATGCCCTCATCATCCAACCTACCCCTTTTCTGTCGGATAGTTTTTCCACTGGGATCAGCAAATCGCCTTTTCCGAGCTGCTAAACGATCAGATTCCAAAACCAAATCTTTCCCTTCACTTCCAAGATCAGATTTTAAATGTTTTTTCAGTCTGCCTTTTCCATCCCTGTCTGATGCATCTCCCTTTCCTGCATCAAGTCTCTCCACTTTCAGGGGCTCTAAACGGGACATCTGTTCAGAAGGTGAAGGTTCATTATCACCCTTGTATCGTGATTTCTCAGGACCATCAGTGTCTGAAGCTTTCCCTTTATTCAAGTTTGCGTCTAAAGAAGCTTCTTTGTCAGTCTCAGAATGAGAGGCAACAGGAGATGGCATTTTACCCCTTCTTGACTTTCCTCTCTCGCCTTTCTCCTTGTCTCCTTTGTCCTTGCGCCTCCCCCGCCTGCTTCTCTCAGTGCCTCCAACACGTTCCATCTCCACTGACTCCATTTCTCTTTCAAGGCCTTCGCTTTTATATTCCACTGGGGATTTCTCAGGCTTTTCAAATGGTGCTGGTGGAGGTGGCGACAGTGAGCTACAACTGCCACTTCGCTCAGAAGAATGCCGATAAACACGTCGTTCACTTTCTCTTGGGACACGGTCAGAGGGAGATGGTGAGGCACTCGGAGTTACAGGGCGTCTCTGATGAGAGGGACTCCATCTACCACGGTCAGCCTCGAAGCGCTCACGCTCTCTCTCTCTTTCCCGCTGAATATAGGTGTACTTGCGCATGTCCTGTTCAAATGGGTCACGGTAATCTCTGTACTCTCGGGGATCTTCGTGATAGCGAGGGTCATAGTGTTCACTTTGATAGTGGTCCAATTCAGAGTAGCGATCCCTGCTCCTGCCAGGGTACTCCCGTCGAGGATCATCAGTATAAAGGCCTGGTGTTCGCACATTTTCATAGTATGCCCGCTCTGCTGAGAATTCATGATAAGGGGGCCTCCGTTCGTCTCTGTGAAAACAAAATGGGGGAGAATTTTACAGCTGGTAAATCACTCCATCAGTGAAGCGTACTTTAATAGTTTGTCTCCATAATTAAAACAGTGTATAGGTGTGTACTGCTCTTGATTCAAATATATTTCCAGGGCTTAATTTGGTAGATCAACACTATGATCTCTTTTGAGGATATTGGCCATATGTATTTAACTACATCACCGCATCCATTCACAGAATACAACTAGACCAGTTCCAAGTATAGACAAGTTTCAGAGTTTCTAGTCATTGTGTATTCTAAACATTGGCACTAGAAAGATTAGCCGTTCCCCCGAAATTAGTTCACGTTCTTATAGTAATAGAGAAATCTCCTGAGGGCTTTGAGCTGACTGTATTTTTTTCCAACTGTTAAAACACAACCAATGTTTCAGCATTAAAAAATAGACAGATGTGAACATGGCCCAACGAAATTTCACAAATTCTTACCTCCTCTCTGTTGGGATTTCATAGAAATCCCTTATGTCTTGCCCAGACGCTTGCATGGAGCGATAGAAGGCCATCTGACTCTCCTGACTGGCAAAATCGACCTGCAGTAACAAGCATTTGGTGAAATATTACTAACAAATGCACCAATGTTCTCTATTAAATAATGATTAACAAATGTTCTGCACAAAATGTAGCTGTAATCTGTTTAATATTTCAGTATTCATATTCACACATCATAAGATCATGACTAGACAAGACCTGAATATTGGACTAATTCTTACTTTAATTTTGTTGCCACCAATCTTCCAACCTTTGGTCTCTCTTACAGCAGCTTGAGCAAAGTCGCTATTGTTGTACAGGATGAGAGCCATCCCTTTCAATCGATCAAACACTACCTGAAATTCAAAAAGTAGCACAATACACAAACATAACATTTCCAGACAGTGGACAGTAAGGATGCAACAGTTTTTGGTATTCTTTCAAACATGAATTGCGGTATTTCAGTATATGAGCAGAACATCAATCTGTTATTTATCCAAAACTTGTTCATCATGGTGCAAGCCTTCACAAATCGTCTCTGACAAGTCTGGTTCTCCTTTCTGGCATTTCCTTTCAAGCAATCGGGGGGAGAGAGGTTCAACTCAGCTGACAGTGATAGGGAGGCCTTTTGTTAGCGATAACCAGGACAGCTATGCACTCAGAGAGGCACTGCTGTAGGCTATGTAATCATTGCTGCTATGTAGACTTTGGTGAAAACTAAAGACGGTTTACACAAATTAAAGGATTATATGCTGCCTCCTGGAGTCAAAGGCATCTCAAAAGACACATGTGCAGGTATTACCCAGATGTAAAAAAAGAGAGTCTCTTGTATCTAGACAGCATAGATAACATAAAATCTCTCAAGTCACACAAAATACTTGCAAGTTATAACAAGTGACAGTAGTGGGTGAGAGTGAGGCAGAGTTCGCTTATCACCTCTCATTGGCCAATACAGAACCCTGGGTAGCTTATTTTTCTAGTGAAATCTGGCATCACTGGTGGACAGTTATTTAGGAGATGACCTGAAGAGAGAGACTCTGTACTGACCTTGACCACATGTCCATAACGACAGAAATGTCTGGTGAGGTACTGCTCTGTGATGTTGGAGGACAATCCATCTAGCCAGACACAGGTTGTGGGCATACTCTTCCCAAAACCAAGCTGAAAACAAAAATGTAATCACAATGTTGTTCTGTGTTTCATTGAGTCATACAATTGAAGAGGTATGTTTGGACAAAGACTGTACTAGAGCCCTACTGAAAGAGTGAACGTAGCAATGATCAAACCTTTAATCGGTTGGCTCCCAAGTACTCTCCGTCCATTTTCTTTATAGCCTTACAAACACTGGCAATATCAGAGTACTGCACAAATGCATACTGAGGAACTCCATTTACCCTTTTGATGTCAATGTCCTACAGAGTGAAAACAAGAGAGTATCCATTATTCATACAACCAATTATAAGCAAAAATGGAATGCTTTTATACAGTATTTTTATACAGTGAAAAAATTGCCATGTCACAGATTATAGTGTGCTAAATAATTGGTTCTGAAAGTGGGGTCCAGGAACCCCTAGAATTCCAAAGAAACTTGCTTGAGTGTCCATGAAAAAGTTGCTACAAAATATAAACTTTTTTATGTGGAGAAAAATGCTAGTGCTTAGGTTTGCATAAGGTCAGAGCACACTACATCAATCTGTCAAAATGCTTTCCTCAGGCATTAGTTTACTGCAAACCAAATGAATATTATGTGATATACTATGTTACACATTCTGTCAAGTTTTGCCAAATGTAATTACATTACAATTTAATTAAAAATACTGTGGTACTGGCGCTATATGTTTTTAGAATAAAAGAGTCAAAAGGTGTCTTTGGAAATGTTTTGCTCTATGAGGAGTCCCCAAAACCACTGTGCAAAATAAGTAATCTGCTTGATACTGATTTAAAATATTTAAAAACAAATATCATATGCTATTACACTACAACAGACTTCCAGATAATTCATACAAGCACGTACAACTATCTCTCCAAAGCGCTGAAACACATCCAGTAACTGCTGATAGTTGGTGGTCTTTTCCAAATTTCCAATAAAAAGAGTGCGGGTTGCCTTTGGATGAAATTCATCTATTCGTCCATCCAGTGGCCGGAATTCGTTCTCGCTTTCCGTCTCTGTAACAATCAATGCCACATCATCAATACATCAAAAATTCCATCCACGCTGACAAAATGGTCAAACAAAAGGATGTATGACTTCATCTAACTGACCAAGCAACACTTTGCCTTGTATTGAAGATTCATATTATATAAGGAGGTAATCATGGGTGGCACTTTCAACATAGCATTTCAGTGAAACAACTACAGATTCTTACCAGGACCATTCCAAGCAGTCACTTCAATCAACATGCCAAAGAAAAGTTTTCCTTTTGAGACACTCAGTGCTTTTTCCTGGTCCTCCTGTTGCCTGAAGAAAACTAGTCCATACCGCTCCTCCGAAGCTCCGTGGATCTGAACAGATGTCACCTTCCCATACTTCTTAAACTCGTGAAAAAGCCCATCTTTCAAACTCGTGTCTACAGAAAATTAACACATTTTCACATTAATACAGTATCTTACAACCGAGCAAGGTAGTCAAGATCAATCTCACAGTGTGACATTAGAATATCTCCAAACTATATTTGGAGTAACATGAAGTGTGCGATAATAGTATGAAGTTTTAAGGGACATTTACCTGTAGATCGCACAGGCAGGTTCTGAACCCTAATGCCAAAACTCCTTCGTGGCTCGTCACCATCTATGGACAGGGGGGGAGGGGCCGGGGGTGCATGTGTAGCCGCCGACTGTACTGAGCGTGCTCGTGACCCTCCACTGGAGCTGCTGTTAGAGTCACTGCTGCCAATGAAAAAACTGAAGTCATTACTGTCTCTCTTTTTTGAGTTTATAACTTAGTTGCTCAACTTGGCCAACAGAGGGTTAAGGTTTAAAGGTGAATTGGGGAAAAACAGAGTGGGAAAAAAAACCTCAGGGCCAATATACTTAAAAAGAGACATAAAAATTCTGAAAACTAATTGACAACTTAAGATACACAAACACACCAGTAGAGAAAATATAAATAATATAAATATAATATCATAGAGGAACATTAGTTGATTGTTCACAATTGCATCCTACACATTTCAGCCTACCTGCCGCTGCCCGTGCTGCTGGTGCTACTGACAGAGTCAGAGCTGGATGATCGGGAGCGTGACTGTGAGCGTGGGCCTCTGCTTGGGGACACAGGGGCGCGTTTGGGGGAGTGGGGGGTTTTGGATGTCTGGCCAGTGGTCCGCTGAGGTGAGGGGTGGCGTGACTGTGAGGAGTGTGAAGACCGGCTGCGACGGTGGTGATGATATGTCCGGTCTACTCGCCGTCCCCGATCATCCCGGTAGGGGTCACGGCGTGTGGCACTGGACAGTGCAAAGGGGTCACGCATGCGTGACTCAAAGTGAGGCTCGGGGGCATCAAACCCGCTGGCCATCGCACTGGCTGCAGTGCCAGAACCCACAGCCGAGCTAAACATGGCACGGTCACGGTAATAGTCTGTGTTGTAGTGGCGCGGTCGGTCAAAAGCTGCCCCGCGCTCATGATGACTGTAGGGACTATGGTCGTAGGCACGCTCTCGACTGTCAGAGCTGCTGTAAAACAAACAAACAAAACATTGAAGGGTCAAAACCTCTGATACACACTCTGCTTAGAAGGTTTATGATTTCTGCATCACCACATGGTCTACAGCCATACGGATGAAAATATCTATATTCAGTGCCAATGATACAATTTCATTGCATCACAGGTAGCATGTACCTTCAGTAGTGTATTGAACCATGATAAATCTATGCAAGCAAATTCTATCAAGCTGAACTTGACCTGATGGACCTGACTCAATATTTAGGATTTGCATTTAAAGTGGTCTGTGTTAAAGACCACTGCACTGCACCCACTGGATTACTAATGGCATGAGATTTAGGCATTTGTACAACTAATCTAATCTTATTTAACTGAGAGACCAAGTGCAAAAAATTTAAATCTTCATTGAGAGATATATTGGCTGCACTTCCAATATGATGACAAGGCAACAGAGGTGGTTGCCACAATTTTTAACAAGAACTTAAATTTCACACTGTACTTTAAGCACAATCTTCAATATTCTTATTATTGTCAGAGTACAAAAATGAATAGGCTTGAATAAAAACCCTTGGTAGATGTGGTTACACCTTCCCATCTAGATCTGGAATACTGAGAGACTACCAACTTTTTAGATTTAATCCTAGCGCTGATTCCAAAGTACTGTACTTTATTTACTGGCCCAGAATGAAGACCCTGAACCTTCAAATGGGAACTAAATTGAAGGTGAAAAGAACAAAGAAACTGAGTGTGACGAGACAAGGGGGGTGAAAAGGACATGCCATTCAGCTACAAATTCTAAAGAGAGTTAGTGGAGGTGACAGAGACGAGGCACACCTGGGTTAGCGGGGAAGAGAGGTAGGAGACAGAGGAGAGGAGAGGAGGTAGGAGAGAAGAGGAGGTGGGATAGGGGAGGAGGGGGGAGGAGAGGGGGAGAGAGAGGGCACAGAAGTAGAGCACAGGACAATACCAACCTTTTCAGAGCAGTAACTGAACTTACTAATCCAATATACAATCTAGGTGGGCAATTGTGTGAGCCAAAAAAAAGTGCCAAAAAGTTGGGCAGGGGCAAAAAAACGTATACCAGTTGGATCTTCTTTTACGCAGAGCATGGTGGAAACCTGGGGTAAAAAAAAATGGTATCCAATGACGTATAGCTTGCGGACATTCAGGACTGGTCATTTTCATCTTTGCTGAGAAAACGATCAGAAAATATATCCTCTGGGAGTTCCAAAAATAGCTTCAGGACAGCCTGCCAGCCAAAAGTAAAACTTTTGTGCAACAAGTATATCCGATTTCTTTGCAGGAACTGGTTATGGGAGTAATCCAAATCTTAGTCCATAGTTAATTCCGTTTTCAGTCATCTTCAAAAACTGTGGATAAGTCGGTTCACTTAATAACATCTAAAAAAAACTGTAATTGGAGGGATAAATCCAGTTCAGCACTATACGTTTCCGTCCGTGTGGGAAAAAAAATCTTGCCGTGAGTTTATTCCGTTTGAAGGAGTAAATTCCAGCTTGGACTGAGTGCACTAGTAGTCAATCCAGAGGAGGACTTGCCAGAGCTTTAATTAAAATCCCATTAGTTAAACTGGAAATGTAGCAGCCACCTACATCCACACTGAAGCATAATAATCCATGATGAGGGCTTGCTGTTACATTCCAACATCGAGAGGAGTAAGTCCACATCGGCATCTTCTCACCTCAGAAAGGCATGATGTCTTCAGGTGTCTTCTTTGACCTCAGGTCAGGCGGAAATCCTCCATTTTTTTTCCTCTTTTAACCTAACTTCTGTCATATAATCTGAGATATTCTAATAAATTAAAATTCCTATTGGAGAGATGAAACCATGGAACCCTAGATGACATACTCCCCACATCACTGGTATATCCATGACACTCACGCATAATGGACTTCCTCTCTGACCTGGTATAAAATCCAGAGGAGACGTATCCAGACCTTCCTCGTCACCATGGGAATAAAAGTAATCTCAACGAGCGCACGTGCGATGAGGGAAAATGGATAGGAGAAAGGAAAAAAAATGATCCCTAATCTTATTGATGTACCTGAAAGAGAGCTACTTTTTTGCTTAATCCACCAGGCACCACGCCACGTTCCTGGACTGCGAGATCTTGTGTGGGATATATCCAATTTTGCTGGGAACTCCTAATATCCAAACCACACAGGGATAATTCCACCATGTGTGATATATCCAACTCACCCGGGACGATAATTTTTCCACAAGCGTATTATCCAATTTGAAAGAGGGATATGGGCTCACACTGCACATCCAACACATCGAATGAATACATATCACATCCACACATTCTTTCAAATGATAAAACAAATGGCTTTAGGTAATTCCATGAGTGAAGTCGGGTCTCTGAGAATGAAGAGAGAATCCCTAGATTCTGTTCTATGTCAAATAGATATGGATTTGTTCTCCTGATTCTCCTCTCTTTCATTACCCAAAATATATACCTCTTTGATAGTGGGAAATGGTTTAACAGACCCCTCGGCTTCCCTTGCACTTCGGAAAGGGAGCCCTTGTCCACTTACCCGTCTATTCTGCGTTCATAGCGTCCCTCTCTGCCGTGGAGGGACACGGGGGGCCCGTAAACAGGACCAACCGCGGCCCGTGAGAACCCCGAAACGTCCCTGGCGTGACTGCTAGAGGGAGGGTTGTCCTCCAGCCCTCGCACAGCACTGGGCACTGAGCCGGGCTCATTGTAATCAGTGCGTAGGTCCCGGTCACCCATCTTGTTGACAGCATTGTGAGCCTTCTGGGCACTTTTGATGTCCACAAAATCCACGAAGGCTGCCACCCCACCCTCTGAGCCACGTTTCCGCAGGACTTTAACACTCTCCACGCGGCCATAACTGAAAAACAAAGGGGAAGATTTTAGTTAAACTGGGGTCACACATGGAGCAAGTACAACTCTTGTCCAGAAGAAATGGTTTTCTTAAATAGCTCAACCATCTGTGGGTGAGGCATTCAAGTTCACTCAGATCTCATGGCAATTCACGTAAAAGGTAAATTGTTTAAGGTGACAGAGGTAGATAAAAAAAAGCTTGCCACTGACTGCCTGTTGAGTCCTATAAATTCAGCTAAAGATCTTATTAGGGTAATATTACCTGAGGTCTATGTTAACCACAACTCAGTTCTGTGAATTCTTCAGGTATAAACAAAGCGCAGAATCTCGAACTTGTCATATTGACTTTATTTTGGTTGAATTTCCGGTTCAGCAAGTATGTCCAGGGGATGTCCCAAATAATCCTATACAGTATATTCCGATGTATTTTATCATTCCCTATTAAAGCAGCACGCAAGATAAGATATTTTTTAAAACATGAAACATTCTTTGCCTTTGCGGAGGCATGAGAAAACGTATTTCTAACATTAGGCAACGTATCTGGAAGGTATCCCATAATACGTCCACCACGCTTGTCTTGTACACAATCCAATGTCGACTGGTTCCACATCTTCCACAACAACCCAGAAATAAAAACTATTATAGTGGAAGTATTCTTAGTAATGTGCTTCATGTCATTGCATCGCTGATGCGCGGTCTCTTTTCATCGTGTTCATATACATAGTATCTTTAAGCATGTGTAACTTTGGCGGTATAACAAATAAGCGTCTTCGTGCAGGGAAACTCTAAGGACAGCGAGGTAACGTTACAAGATGGCAAGACGACATTGCGCCGATCTAGGGATCAACAGAGCAAGCTGATTTATCCGATCAGCATGCAGTGGTCCCTTCATGTACTCGCGTGGATTAAGGGCTACTTACAAAAATGGCCGTAGTTATGACTTTTGTACAACTGTTGGGCTTGAAACATGTTATTTCCTAAGCGAAACCAGCCGGTCCAACAGGGCACTCGGTCCCTTTAGCTAACGGGAGCTAGTAAGACGTAGCCTGGGAGATGAATAGCATGGCTGGCAAATGGCTAGCTAGCTCACTAGCCATGTCCTATCCACCTGGGGATAAAGAGAATCGGTGTTTGATCTTTGTGAATTCCATGCAATTATATTTCGTGTGAATGTATGTCAGTGCACACAGCAATGTTACAATGATTTTGATAACAGACAATTCCACCGTAACAAATTTTGGCTGTCAGGCTATCAAGAACGTCTAGTAGCATTCCAGCTACGAACTAGCTTGCTTAGGCTAAGGTTAGCTAGCTCGTTGGTCTTAACGTTAATTTAACGTTACACTGCAAATGGCTGCTAACCTCTGCGCAAATGTCGAACCAAATAAGAACATTGTA
Organism: Sardinella tawilis; assembly: GCA_030264315.1. Classification (NCBI taxonomy): domain Eukaryota; kingdom Metazoa; phylum Chordata; class Actinopteri; order Clupeiformes; family Clupeidae; genus Sardinella; species Sardinella tawilis. Next base: position 30,574 of record JASCQY010000226.1, read on the forward strand.
AGTGTAGAAATAACGCATCTTACATATCCTGATAGTGTTATCGGTAACGTCTTAATTTGGAGGCTGTCCGATTTCGTGCATGTTGTACGGATATACGCTCCAAGCTAGCATGCTAACTGTTACTCGAAATGCTGGGATATAGCGCGGGCTGATTCGATATACCCTCTTGTGTAACTCACCGTTTAAAATGCTCAACAATTTTCTCCTCTCGAACATGTTCGGGTAAATTTCCCACCCAAAGGTGTCTGGTTTCCCGAACCATCCTGTTCGTTTTGTTTCCCGTCTATACTCATATGCCCTCACGTTTTTAATCTCCGCCGGTGGGAAGTCCGCCTTGCTAAACAAACGCCTTTCGACTCGGTGAAAAAATGGTTCAGGCCCTGCTTGTGAGTCTAGCCCCTATCGAATGCGTGTGAACACTGATGACAGGGAGCGCGCCGCGCGCAGTCCCACAGCTTTGACGGCGACCGTTCTGCTATCATTTCTCGTGACTAGCGCGTTCCCGAGATCATGCGACATCTACCGAATCTTTGCAGCAACCATTGTATTTTCTGTCTAATGTTCGTTCATGTTAGACTACAGTTCACATTTTACACTTAATACATTAACCCTTTTATCATGCTTGTCAAATTTAATCGAAATAATTTTTTTCTCTCTCAAAAATGTAGGCTAGGTAGGCCTAATTTAATTGAATGGTCATGGGGCTCCACTTTGTTCAGGCACACTTCGCTGTAGCCTATAAAACAATTTTCTTAATTTTCATAACATTTTTTGGGCGGCGGGGGGGTTGTTCTTTTTGATCACACCCAATAATACAGTCAGAAATGACTGGATATGTATAAAATAGATTCAGGCAGCCCTACAGAGCAGATGGCCAGTGTGTGTGAGTGTGTAGCCTACACAAAAACCTCTAACTCACTCTCTTTTCTACCAGTTACAGCCACAGCCTCAAATCAAAATAGAATCTATCCCAAAATTACACAGCCTCAGTTCAGAGAGGCCTGCAGGCCATGAGGAGCCTAATTTGTAATTCAAATTTCTAATATTCACGAGTGCATAATGTTAATACAAACATGGGCCTATATAAATTAGATAATTATTATACTGTGTATTATCTCAAGTTATAGGTGCATGGTACCAAAGTTTATCCCATATAAAATATGTAATGTTCAGGTTAAAATATGCCTCAGCTGAAAAGACATTGCACTGACTAAAGCAAAAAATGGACTGCACAACCAATATACCAATAGTTTACTGTTTTTTATTAGATGAAAAACAGAAATGTGGAATGTAGGCTATACTGATAGAAAATGCCAACATTTTGTATGATTTATGCTATTTATTTAATGAATAAATATCTTTGGTGCATTTAAATTGATGGTGTTCACAAAATGTGCAAAAGATGGCTATGTGAAAGAAAAATAGATGTTGGTTGCTACATTAAACATAGGCTTACATGAAGTTACATTTGGAATATGAATTTCCACAAAAATATAAACATGTAATCATTTTCAGTGGTTCTCATGAATCTCCCATAAAGTTGAATGCTCCATCAGCGTAGATTTTGCCGAATGATCCATCTTTGCTGGCTATCCCATCAAGGCCGCTCTTGTTTGGTTTGCTCTTGTTCCAACCTTGCTCTGAGTCTGGCCTCATTGCTGTGCCCTTTGGACCAGTGTCAAGTGGCAGGGTTTACAGAGGATCTGCCCCTCCAGTGGGTGACAGCCCTGCTCATTAGGCTCTGGAGAGAGAACCACCCTGCAGACCTGTGGGAGGGAGACAGAGGGGATTTCAGAACACTGGCAAATACACATTTGAGTTTGGAATACACACACACACACACACACACACACACTTTAACACCACTGTTTCACTCATTTCAGTCATGCACAGACTGTGCATCTCATTTCTATGGGCAGCAGACGCGCTGCCTCATCCAGTATCATAGCTGTTCTGTACCTCACACCGATAGCAGTCTTCATGGAAGGAACGTCCAAGACACTCCACTGTGTAGCTGTCTGTGCCATCCTCTCTTGGGATAATCAGCAGGTTGCAGGCACTACACTGAGGGGCATACTTCCTGCAGTCCACAAAAACAAGGAAGTCATTGTTAGGCCACCCCACTCCTGCATGTTTAAGAGGTCATTATTTCTGTAAGACTCCCGCACTTTGCAGACAGAAAGCGTGACTTTGCATCTCGGTAATATTGTTAATACAAGTTAATACAAGTTTAAAGACAATGCCATTAGACTTTAGACCATTACCAATACCATTAGACATTAGACCATTAGACTTACTTGTAGTAGTCCTGTAGACAGTACACCTCCCCAACCTCTCCCTGTGCAAATCTCTGCTCCCCGATCGACTGCTTGCACGTCGTACATACAAAGCAGGCTGGATGATAGGCCCGCTCCAGGGCACGAATCACATGATCCTTAATGACCTCACCGCAGGCCCAGCAGAGCTCCAGACTGGCCTTTGAGTTGAGAGGATGCAACACGACAAGGTTAGGTGACATCGTTTTATACGGTTCCTATATGCATATATGCTTTTTCATGCGACTAGTGTGAAACCAGAGCATTGTGTCATCGCTGAGCAGATGCACTGATTTGTGGTGCCAATGGAGGTAGCTAAGACAGCAGCGCCCACCTGGTAGCAGTCCTCGCAGAGAGGTATCCCCGCTTTGTTATAGTACAGTTTGCCAGCGAGGGGGATGTGGCATTGTCGACACTGGAAACAAGTGGCATGGTAGGTTCTGTTTAGGGCCTCGATGGCAGGTTCGCTCAGCGCCACGGCTTTTCTGCAAAAGCCACACAGATCTAATGGACAAAACACAATATGTAAGGTAAGCAAACCATGGCATGTGCGAATGAAAAGAAACAAACGAAAAAGAGGCAACCAAATGAGCTTGTTGATAAGGTGTCGTTTCAGGCCTTTCACTTTGAGAGTCTTTGTGTCGCCATTCACCTTTGCTCTCTAGTCCCACGTCATCCCTCATGTAGTCGGCCTGTGTGTGAGGCGGCTCGTTTTTCTCTCCCCCTCCAGCAGAGGGGTGTCTCTCCTCAAGCTGCTTCCCAGCGGGAGCTCCTGTCTGTGGCAGAGAGGTCACAATGGTTGGCATGGTGGCCACTAGCCGCGGGGGGGAAAACTCAGTCAACTTATCACTGTCCTGGCCTATGGAATATGGGGATTGGGATTAGTTTGATTCCAGGGAAAACTGATGTGCCATTTTAGCACTGCTCCTGACTGATAGTCAGATGTGTCAGGGTTAAGAAGAATGTGTTCCATGGAGGGAGGTACGGTGCAGCAATACTAGAATTCCATATAGATTAACTACAAGAAGGTAAACAGTACAAATTGAGAATGTTACCTATGGATACCTATGGATTTAGATCACAGAATGCCTCTTGACTCATCTGTCAGAATATGCTACACATTCCTGTGTCATTTCAAGTACCCCCCCACCCCCATAGACTTGCATCAGCATGGCTGCTGTGTGTCTTTTAAGAATTAGGCCTACATTTTTCATTTTTTTCCCATTTTTTTACAGGAAAATATTTCCAGAAAAACACATGGAAAAATTTGCTTAACTCAGACAATACTTGTTGCCATAGATGGAGCTGAACACAGATCTTTGCATTTTTTGACAACATTGTGTATTTCTATAACAAGGAATGCTGTTTGCTGAGCTCAACCGACATAGCTGAGCGCTCGGAGGGCCCCATGGCCTGGGTGAGTTGTGAAGAGAAATGTGTGAATTCCCCTCTGACCCTGTCGGGGAAGGGAACGCTCTGCTCCCGGCAGCAGTGCCCGAGATTAGGCGCCTGCAATAGCCGCTGTTTTCATTGCATCTGCCACAAGACTGAACCCACAATAATGGCGCAAGAGGGAGCGTTAAATTTCACTGAGCTGGAGAAAAACAGCCGAGATGTGTGTATTTGGTTAAATGCTCTGTTTCTTTTGGTAAGGCTAAAAAACACAGAGACAACAAAGCGCAGATCTTGCTTGTCTCCAAAAAACAACTGCGCCCCAGCTGCCTCCATGTATACCCCCCACCCCACCCCCCAACCCCCCCGTCTGATCTCATCTGCAGATGGACTTATTTGACACTGCTCTCCAGAGCGCCACAACTCCTCCAAAATCCACTGGAAATTCTGCAAAAATGTGCTGTCACAACTCGCTGCTGGACTCCCTTTGTGGGTTCCTGCATTGGGGAGTGTGCTGGTCCTGGGTTTGGGAATATCTGTGTGTGGGGGGGGGAGTGGTTCTTGAACCCTGGGTGACTTACCTCTGCTGCTGCTGCTGTGGAGGTGGTGGTAGCGGGTGAAGCGTGGAGTTGCAGGGGGTTGGCACTGGGGTTGTGGGTGGATGGAGGACGTGTGGAGGCCACAGTGGGCACAGGCAAGAGGGCAGGGGGAGCCGTCACAGGGGGTGGAGGAGGAAAGAACTCTAGTAAAACAAGATCATGGTGGGACTGTGGGTGCTTCTAAATGAACATGGTGGATTTTTCCATCTGTCAGTGTCACTAGAATAATACTATCGTCACAAGCAAACAATAACAGACTGAACTACTGCACCTCTTTGGTTACCAAATGCCCTCTAATGTCTCTGTTTTTGCTCCGCCAAACATTTGTGTTGCAAAATCACAGAGGTTAGTATATTGATGGCATCTCAAACCGTGCCTAAATATAATCTAGTCTGCACTTCTATTGCCCTTTTACTGCATTCGATTCTATACGTTTTCTCTTTTTTCTTTAGAGACAGTGAAACAGCTCATGATTCCATCAGTGTTTTGTGGCGGGAGATTACCATCAGAAGTGGTCTGTGCCATAGGCAGCTCCTCTCTGGGGCTCTCTCCTCTGGCCCGGCCTTTCCCCAAGGTCGTCACAGGTGAGGGGGGAGCGGGGATAGGCTCCGGGGCTGAGGCTGAGGCTGAGGCTGAGGCTGGGGAAGGTGAGGGGGGCACCTGCGTCCTGCTGTGCCCGTCCTGCGAGGCGGCCGAGGGCCGGCGCTGGGCCAGCTGCGGCTCGCTGGTGCTGGTGCTGTAGCCAGGGCTTAGGGGCTGCCCAGAGTCTCTGGCCTTAGTGCTGTGGATGTGGGAGCTCGGGGTCACTGTGGCACGGTAGGGGGAGGCCAGAGTGATGAACACGGAGGAAACCATCCGCTTTGGGGGGGCTGCAGACATCATGATGCTGAAACAGTAGGATGGAAACTAAATAAACACAGACACACACACTCACACACACACACAGACACAGACACTGACACCGACACACACAGACACAGACTCCTTCGAATATCAACATTTAATTTGTAGATCATCTGTCTTAGGATTTGAAAAGGTCTAATTTCTTCAGACTTACAACCAGCCAAAATCAGGTACTGATTCCTGTAATGGGAGGAACAAGAAAATGGCTTTTCTTTTTTAATTATTATTAGTGAATTGGACTTGGACATGCTATAAAAAACTGTGTTTGTTTTTTCCTGTTTTTCTATTATCTTAGCAGGCAGTGGAACATTGTGGTTTATTTATGCATCCAGGAAAAGCAAGTATGGCTCTTTAACACCCATTTATGAACAAGCTGGTCAGTGGAGACCCACCCATGGGACCCATTTCCTCACACCAACTATAATCATATTTGCACAAACCACCCTCACCCTCTCTCTCTCTCTCTCTCTCTCTCTCCCTCTCCCTCCCTCCTCCCCCCACACACAGGATCAACAGCGCCGACATAACCGACTCCAACAGAGTTGTCTCATTTGAATATCATATTCATGAAAGTTAACTCTTAAGTAAGTGTAAGTTTGAGTAGCCTATAAGTACTGGTTGGATATTTTCCAGAAAGATCCTCCAATTGTCCCATGCAGTTAAAAGCTTCGCTCTGTGCTGTAATGTGTTGGTGCTGCCCCTTGACTCTGCCCCACTGGTCTGTGTGGTCAGGGATGGAGAGAAAGGCACCTCCAGATCACCATCTCTGTGGGACAGACGCTTGACTGAGGTGTGATCACCTGAGTCACAACACACAGACACTACGCTGTGTGGTCTATATACTCAAAGCAGGCCATCCCAAACACTGTTATTCTTAATGGTTCATTTGATGAATCATTTGAATTTTACACATTCATCAGACAATACACACATACAGTATAGCCTACACACTAAGTACATGTCTGTGGACATGTGTATAAGTATGTACAATAGGAATATCTCCATACTGTGTGTGTGCAAAGTCTGCTTCAAAAGCAGGAGTGGAAAGCGAGTCTAAATCAGAGTAATTCTTAAGCCCACAAGCACAATCCTCTCCCCCACGGCTCCCTCTGGTCCAGTTGGCACCGGTTCATCATATTCACCATTTTGTCAAGTATTGAGAAACTAAAGTCAGATCACTGTTTCCTGAGGGAAAGGAATTGCATAACTCAGAGTGTAAAAAAACATTCTACCTACCTGTTGGAGAAACAGTATTGACTCTCTGCTCTGTATTCCTTTCTCTTTCTCTCTCTCTCTCTCTCTCTCTCTCTCTCTCTCTCTCTCTCTCTCTCTCTCTCACTCTCCTATACTCCTTCTGGGTCTTGAAGCTCCCGGTCACCCCCACTATTGTCACTCACAGGGCCGTCACTGAAAGAGCAAGAGAGAGGGCTGTCGTAGAGCGGGCAGCTATCTACAGAAAGCCACTCCTTTTCCTCCACTGCTTGCCTGCCTCTCTCTCTCCCTCCCTCCCTCCCTCCCTCCCTCTCTCTCCCCCTCCCTCCCTCTCTCCTACTCTCCTATTCCCTCCCTCTCTCCCGCTGAGTGACAACACTCCTTTCCCAGCCGTAAAAGGTAAACACTTAATCACTGACAAAGCCCACTAAAATGCGTGACACATGCACACACATCAACAGACAAAAAGCATTACACTAAAGTTTTCTTACCGAGACGTCAGACACCACACAGAGATCTCACAACCACTCTAGAAAACTATACTTCAAGCACTGAGGCATGCACTTAAATGCAAGCAATGAATGCTAACACATGATGTATAGTACATGCTAAAAAGCATGCACTACAACAAAGCATGCGTGTGCATACACGCACAGAGGCATACACACACACACATGTGCACACACACATACTCTCTCTCTCTCTCACACACACACACACACACACACACACACACACACATCCCCCTCCTTTCCTCTGCTTTATCTCTGAGAATTCAGCAGGATGTGACTGTACCTGCCTTTTCCAGCAGCTTTGCCTCTCCGAGTCTTTTCTCTGCGTCTCCCTGTTCCTCTCTCCCTCTCATTGTTCTGTCACTTTTATTTTCTCTACCTCCCTCATCGAGTCTGCCCTCTCTCTCTCTCTCTCTTTTCTGTTCCCCCTCATTTTTCTCCTCCCATCCCCCAATGCCAATGCTATTGCCTCTTGTCACTTTTTCTTTTCTTTTTTTTTCCTTTTCTTGAAGCATCCATTTTACTCTGTTTTCCTGTTGTTTTGTGTTTTCCCGAGAAATCCAAACAAAGGATTGTATCTGTACGGAGGCAGGCTCAGACAGTTGTCAGGAGCTCAGGGTCACTTCATGAGGGCTGAAAGCTGAGCCTGCAGGCAGATTCCTTAGAGCCAAGAGGTAGGCTAGGAGAAAGGCAGGGATTGTCTAACTGAAATGCCAAAAAGGTGGTCTAACGATAGGAAGAAGAAGAAGAAGAAGAAGAAGAAAATGGTGAGTAGCACATTTTTACTGAGGAGGCACTGAGAGACTGCGAGTGATGAGCCCCCCTCCTGTGAGCTTTTCATATTTATCTGGACTATCAGCAAATATTTTGGCTGTGAATGGAGCGTAACCTTGGTAAGCTGGAGCCCCCCTTTTACTGACACTGGAATCTGGAGCGAGGGAAGGGAAGGGAAAAAAACACGAAAAAAGAAGAAAGGAAGAGGGGGGTGGGGGTTGAAGGGGGGATTGAGTCAAAAGAGGGTACAAGATCATGAAAATGGATTGAGAGAGAGAGAGGGAGAGAGAGAAAGAGAGAGAGAGAGAGGGGGGAGATAGAAAGAGAGGTGTAAACCAATATTAGGTAAGGGGGCTACAGGGTTAAGCCTCAGGAGGAGGGGACTGAGTCGGGGGGCTGTGTTGTTCCAGTGTCTGAAGAATGGAATGCCACAGTGATGTCACAGCAGCAGGAGGGAGCATGCCCAGCAATGACATCATCCCCCGCCAGCACAAGCTCCTCCTCCTCCCCATCACTTTAGCTGCCAAAACCTGCAACTGGAGAAGAAGTGGAGAATAAGCTCTGATGTTGGGTCTGCGTGCAGGACCCACTCCATATTGGCCCAGCATTAGCCAGCGCACCATCGCCACGCATCTAATGCACCACACAAATAACAAGGAAATGCTTTGGCATGCTTGGAGCACCCCACAAACAGGAAATTCCACAATTCCGCATAAGCATTACTGAGAGAGAAAGAGAGAGGTGATTTGTAAGGCTGCAACTTGGAGATTAACTTGTGGGAGAAAAATGACTCACGGTGTGGATGGGCTTATTATATTGGTTTAAACTGCAGGCTGAAAATGATTGTCATTGAAGACAAAAAGAAGTCATTGTGTTTCATTCTCTCGGCATATGTCTTCTCATGAGTTTTCAATAGCCTACTGTCAGTGCCTACAAAAACTAATCCGAAGCCTTGAGTCTCTAATAAAGAGCAGGATATGACAGGGGGAGAGGATTCTAAAGAGTTTGTCACTGAACACATTTTATGAGTGCACAGTGTGGGTGCTTCTGGGTACAACAATCAAATCACATTTTGAAGGTGTAAATAAGACCAATTCACTGTTTGAGTATTAATAGTTTATTGAAAATGAGGTAGTGAAAAAAAGAGCTTTTGCTATGGAAAATGTTGAAGTTTTAAAAGAAGTTCAAACTGTTTACAAGACAAAGTTTTCCTAATTCATGTCAGCCATTCACTTTGCTGGGATCCTGAGATGGCAGCTGCACATGTCTTTGTCCCTGAATCCGAAAGTGGGGAGCTGAGGTTGATTACTGCGTGAGAGAGAGTCCTCCTCTGTTCCCATGCTACTGCTGACGGGGCAGAAAAAAGACAGCTCCATGGCCTTGACACACAATTCTCTCTCTGTTCACAAAGCCCTTCTTGAAAAGGTGATTTCTATACCTACAACATCCTTCCTCTAGGTTTTATAAATGTTATACTTCCTCTGGAACCACTGGAGCCTCATTTGTCCATATTGCAGACTGGTTCAGTCATCACAGACTCAATGTCTGACTGGGTCTTCGGAGAAAACAAAATCCCAAGACAAATTTCCTGTGGCATTTGAGTGGCCCGACTGCTTAGTAAGTTTGAGTCACTGTCACTGTCAGAGCCTTGGCCTCCAAAGGGCCTGGGCCACACCCTCCTGTACCATAGCACCTGGTTAATGAGTGAAAGGTTGCATAACATGGAGACACAACAGACAAAGAGGCCACGGCTCACTGCACGTCCACGGGTCCACATCAGCATTTACACTGGAAGCTCTCCTATCTTGCGCAATGGGCTCCAATCAGTTAGTCACGCCAGAGAGGGTGGTGAGCGGGGGAATGCGGCCTGTTCTTGTCATTCAGATGATGAGGGTCCGCTGGGATCCTTGTCGTTTCCCTGAAACATGGACAGAAGCAACTGAAAGGCACTGAGTAAACACAGCTTTTGTTTTAGAAAAAAACACTCATACCACATTCAGACCACATCATCATTGCTGATGAACTTCGCACAGTGAAAGGAGCAGACAGAGCCTATTGAGTCAAAGCTGAAACAATAGCTGGTAAGTTCATGGCCTGCGTGACAAGAGAAGCAAAATTCAAATGAGTTGCTGGGAGTTCATTTCCCCTTATAATTACCAATTTACCGCCTTACTATGTGGGGGGATATTTATAGCCGTTTAAAAGCAGGCACGAGTAGGCTAAGCACTTGTCTAGTTAGCACATGCACGCAGTAGATAGATTATAGCTAACACTTGGTAGCATTTTGAATTGTCTTTGACTTGTAATCTTGTGAGAGCTTGTAATCTGATTCTGGACAAATGAGGGATTCCACTTCTGGGCACTGAGACATCAGCGCTGTATTATTGTTGTCATTTCGGAGCCACAAGTATAATTTGAGGGATTCTGCCCTTAGTGCACTCGCTCACTGAGCGTCGCCCGAAATATTCCCTACAAGTGGTAATCTGAGCCTGAAGGCTGTATGGTCCAAGTCAAGTGTGTGAGTAGATTACCTGTTTGCAAACATGGCTGTCATCCATGCATGCTGGTGTTTGAACTCACCTGTGGCTGGTCCGCGTGTGTGAGTGAGTAGGTTACCTGTTAGCAAACATAGCTGGCATGCATGCAGGCCAGGCTGTCTAACTCACCTGCTGTGGTGCTGCAGGCCGCAGGAGGCCCAGGGAGGGCAGCAGACAGACGGCCTCCCCCAGGAGGCAGAGGAGCACCTGGAGCACGTCGCTGAGGTTGCCCACCATGAGTAGCCACACAAACAGAGCCCCCACACGCAGCACTGCGGAGCGCAGGAGCACCTCACCACCAGGGCTGCTCTGCTGGTCCTCTGGGGGAAGGACATACAGTACAAGAGTTACTCTCTCCGTAACATGCCAGCACACCAGAGCTTATTCGCTATTTGTTTCCAGGCAAGATTTTGTCATTTGTTGTAGGCCTATATGATAATAATGTATACCTGTACATTAATCAATTACAGCTAAATGAATAAGATTATGGAATGAGTGAACAGCCTACAAGTTGAATCTGCTGCTATTGACAAATTTCATCCCCTGCATTATTTCTGAAAGGCTCAAACCTTAAGCACTTTATGTCCTTATTCTTACAAGATAATGTTATCTGTGAACAGATGCTATCTGTAGCGTTCGCCAAGCCTCTAAACCACAACCATGCAGAACTTTTTTTTCTGAGCTGCTTGCGTGTTACAGTCAGACATTAGTCACACTCTCTCTCACACACATACACACACACACACACACACACACACACACACACACACACACACACACACACACACACACACACACAC
>JASCQY010000227.1:0-10258 GCA_030264315.1 Sardinella tawilis
GTGTGTGTGTGTGTGTGTGTGTGTGTGTGTGTGTGTGTGTGTGTGTGTGTGTGTGTGTGTGTGTGTGTGTGTGGCAATTGTGAATGAAGTTTAATGATGTGTGTTTTTCCACAATGGCCGCTCAGTGCTGACGACAGTCCCAAAGACGACGGCTGAGAGTCTGAAGCACAAGATTAACCCCTCCCTGCACATGCCCTCCCAGCAGACAGTGGATGTGTTGCTTTACACTCCAGGTATGGGCACAACCACATCCACATGGCGTAAAGCTAACACACTTATAGTGATAGTTAACATGCTGAACTACATCAGTGATAACAAACATGCTAAAATACATCACACTAATCCCAGCGATAGCAAACATGCTAAAATACATCACACTTATCCTAGTGATAACAAACATGCTAAAATACATCACACTTGTCCCAGCGATAACAAACATGCTAAAATACATCACACTTATCCCAGCGATAGCAAACATGCTAAAACACATCATACTTATCCTAGCGAGAACAAACATGCTAAAATATTGAAGCCCTTGACTTCTGCAAAGATTCAACTCCTGTATTGCCTGACCTTTGAAATACAGCAACTCAACAGTTGTTCAGTCACTGCAGAGACTCTTTACCACAGCCACAGATTTAGCATCTCTTGCTAGATACCTCGAGAGTTTGTCATACATTTGCCTTTCAGGGTTGTTTGTGTTTTCCTGGGTGGTCATATGCCTGCGTGCTTCAGAATGGTGCTAAAACTGACCAATTTGCATTAGTGACACAGCTGATGTGAAACAAGAGGTGCATTGAGTCCCCTGACCCAGATGCAGCAAATGCAGTGCTGGAAGGGAGCCAAGCCTCTGCTCACTGGATCTCCAGTCCCTGGGCTGAGCTCAGGAGACTCCCGAGCCTCCACATCTCCAGCAGTCAGGGCTCACCAAATGTCAATGAAAGTGTTTGTGCAGCTCCCACCGGGTTGCAGGCTCCTAGTGTAACATGTTTTTGTCCAACTTGTTTGTCATGAGTTTATTGTGTTCCCTCTTTGCTGCTCTTCATCTGACCTGAGATTTTGTGCGGACTAAATTCAATTATGACCCTTTATTTATGCTCTATCCAGTGTATTTATATATAGTGACGCTGGTGCCACTTGATTCTGTTGTATAAGGTGATTGCTAATTGAATTCTGTTGATTAAAGTCATCAAGTCTTGTATAAAGGGTGCTTTTGGGGACAGGAGAAAGACCCGGTTCAAATGTTTCATCCGACTTCAGCGTGTGAGTGACTCCCTGACTAAATCCTAATGTTCCCCCTGACCTCAATCAGATCCATGCCAGTTAGTGAAGCCTTTCCCTAACTGTAATCAGATCCATGCCAGTTAGTTAAGTCTTTTGTGGTTTAGGGTGTAGGGAGGACATGGAGATTCAGTCGTCCAGTCAGCGATTCTCTGTCCCTTTTGCTCCACCTGCAGGCCAGCTGGGCAGGTCGGACGGAGACGGAGACGGGAACCCCAAGCTGTGGTGCGCCCTCAGCCACGGGAGGGTGGTGGTGTTTGACGCAGCCAGCTGGTCCATGCAGCAGAACTGCATTCAAGTGGGACTACTGCATTTGGTACGTCACCCACACTCACATCACGACACACACTGACATCATAGAGGCTGTATTTAGACTTCTTGAGCCAGTTAACCATGCGGGCATTAAAGGGCTGTTTACATCAAGAACTATAACTATAACTATAACTATAACAATAACAATAACTATAACTATAACGAGAAATGTCCACACCACAACTATAATGACGATGTGCAACAATATCATTGGGATTACTTTCAGAGTGGTTTTTGGAACGATAAAAGGTTGTCAATCAGAAACCATGGAATTTTAGACATTATTTGACAATTACTTGAAATACTCTTCATCACACACTCACAGCCACTGACTTGGAGACACTGATATAAAAATTAAACATGTCAGTCATCTGTAGAACGGACAGGGCTTGAAAAACTATAACCAATCATTTGACAGAGAATTCCATATATCACCTTTAAGTCAGGTCTTTAGTGAAAATCTTCATTAGTGAAAAAGCTTGGGCTCCAGGACAGTCCATGTACGGGAATCTGCTGCCACAGCGCCACACCCTCCACCCTCCACTGTGGGCAACAGCATTTTCATTTCCATGGGTGGTCATGAGCCCAAGGAGCCAAGGACAGGGGAACATGTCCCGTGTTGGCAGAGGAAGAGAAGGAGAGCCCTTTCCTGTGGAGGTGACAGGATGGGAGAGGAGGAGAGGAGTTGCCTTTCTGAATGTCACCAAGTGTTTGGGCTGGAATACATCAACAAGGTTGCCATCTAGTGGTAACATCATGATGCACCATCATTTACACAACTTGGCCATTATGTCTTTGCCTTGAGGAAGTGTTTAATCAAATTGGGCACATTAAAATTCCATTGGAGAGATGAGAGGAGAGCAGAAGACAGGGCATGCTCTTGGCATTAACCCTGTGAGGCGGATGTGTGCATATTCACACACTGTATAAGTGAAAGTAATTCTTCCCATTCCCATTCCCACTCCCATTGCCTTTCCCATTCCCACTCCCACTCCCATCCCCATTCCCATTGGTGTCCTCAGAGCTGCATGCTTGGGCTGGACCAGGAGCAAGTGTGGATCGGCTCTCAGGATTCCACCATTTACATCATCAACACACGCAGCATGTCCTGTCACAAGCAGCTGACGGACCACCGCAGTGAGGTCACAGATCTGGTTCTGGAGGACAGACAGGATACATACAGGTCATTTGCATACATGTGCACCAGTTGCCCAATCAGTGTACATCAAATCATTAATGTGTGTTCCAACAGTCCAGCCAAGGAATATTGCTCAAGCTATCAGTCACCAGGTGGCAGCATCACCCATACTGAGCCCATGCAGAAATCCAATTTGATTCTGACTAAATAGTGCAGCAAACTCACCATTCTCCAGCTCTGCCATTACACACTGGGCTTCATTTAAGTATATAATAAATACTCTATGTGAGCCATTTACGGGACTGTACTTTTTCACGATAGTGTTGATGATGTTACCTGTTAACTTGTATACTAACTTCTGTTAACTTTCAATTGTCTTCTACAGCCAAACTCTAGCCTACTCCTGCAGTATTGATGGCATGGTTATAGTGTGGGATGTGTCCACCCTGAAGATGAGGCGCCAGTTTCATCTGAGCTGTCACAAACTCATCTCCATGCAGCTGGACAACAGGACACTGTGGTGCTGTGGGTATCCTGGGCTGTATGAACATGTCAGACACATATTGGCCCATGGCTCAGATAGGAACTACTTCAAGCTGTTTGCTATTTTGTGTGGTATAAAACAGTGATGTCTCACATCACTTTGTATCAGCAGCACTGTGTATCAGCTATAGATGCACCATCACTGACTGACTAACTGTCACTTCTACCCTGATGGTAGACGAAGTATTCTTATCAGTGCTTTCTCTGTTTCTCTCAAACTATTCCAGTTAATGAGATGGCGTACATTATACAGTAAGATATATAGATAGTTATAGTTATTAAAATAGTTAGTTAGTTAGCCAGTCTCCAGCCATATATTTAGTGTCAGTAGTATACTTTGGGATTAGAGTTATTGATAATATTGTGGCCTAGCTGCACTAGCCTCCAAATCGAGGGAAGGCGGGCTAAAAGGTTGTCATTAAAAGCATTCATCAAATCATTCATTAGACTCTGCACTTGACAGTGATTCGTTGTAGGAGTAGCCCTATGAAGAGTCACTAGACGTCCCCGGCAGAGAATTACATTTGTTGCCGTTAGGGGCATATAGCGTGGCTAGGCTAATAATATTGTATATTGTATGTATAAAATTGTAGGTTGTTTTATCAGGGAAGCTGTTGTGTGTTGATATGTGTAACCAGGTGCCCATGATTGCATCATGGAAGTGAGGAAGACTGGCCTTGTGCAGCGTAAGATCTGCCTGCGCCAGGACCCCCTCAAACCCCTTCCACCTTTCAGTGGCTTCATTGTCTATTTAGAGGTTTGTGAGCATATACTCGTAGCACACCTAGATAGAATGTGTTTTGGAAGTACTTTTCCACCTACAGTTTACAGTACGCTAGTATGAAAGTTCCAACATACTGTCAATTATGTGGTTTGAGAGTTCATCTGCTTCATGTGTGTACAAAATAGAGAGCTAAGCTATGACACGTTGCACTGTGCTCTTGCCCTCTCCACAGAGGGATCAGATATGGACGAGTAGTGCAGATTCATCGGAGCTGTGTGTGTGGCACTTGGACAACCTGGAGAGGCCGGCCCAGAGGGTCAGTCTGCCCGACTGTGCAGGGGTCACCTGTATGCTCAAGGTCAAGAACCAGGTGGGTGGGCCCATTGGACTCTTTCATATTGATGCATCCCTGACATCAGGGCTGATTGGTTATGGAAAACATTATCACAGTTAGTTGGAGCCATATTTCTCCATTCACATCATCAATCAGTTATTTTACACACATATGCATTCATTTTACAAACTGTAAAATGTAACTGTAACTCTCTTACCAACTTCTTATTTGATTTTGACTTCCCTTGACTTTTTCTACCATCTCCCCATGAACTTCCCTTCATAGATTCTGTGTATTTGTCCTTCAGTAAACTACCCTGAATGAAAGCCTCTAATCTAGTCTATTTCTAGTGGACTTGCAAAATGGAACATGATAATTGTTCCCAATTATGTTATTTTTGAGTGTTGGGAGCAATAATTGCAATCACAATTAAATTAGAATAATTGCACAGCGCTACCAGATGTGAAAAAGAATAATCGTTCATTATTCTCGTCTGAGTGTCATTGCTGTTTTTAACACAGCACCTGCCAGCTGACCCTATATTTGCAAAGACGTAATCTGACCAGCATTTCTGTGGCGCTAAACATTCCTTCCCCCGATCCCTCTGTCCAGATCTGGGTTGGCTGTGGGAGCCTGAGCCTGAGCGAGGGCCAGAGTCGGGCGGTGGGGAAGATCTTCGTGGTGGACGTGGCCCAGGCCGTGGTGGAGAAGGAGCTGCTGGCTCACACGGACAGCGTCCAGGCTCTCTGCTCCGCCGAGGACCGATACGTGCTGAGCGGCTCGGCCTGTCTGGACGGCAAGATCGCCATCTGGAAAGTAGAGTAGACTGGCTCGAGTCAGCCGCTCTCACACTCAGTACAGCACTTTAGTGCCGAAAGTTGCAGAGGACAAATCAGGACGAAACTGGACATGCTGCTTGGACAAAAGTGGCTGAACGGATGAGGGTCACCTGCAAGAGAAGCCCACTGCTTGTGTTTGCAGCAGCTCAACTGACGGTCAGACTGTGTGACCAAAAGTGGTGTCTGGGATTGACTCATGTTGTGATATATATCACTCTCCAAATGATGGTCTTAAGAATATTTCATCTACTACTGTAATGTTAAAGTGAAATTTCTCACGACATCAGTGTTTAAGCCTTATTTTATTTTATTGTATTGCTGTTGAATTAGTCATTTATAATAAATTTACTTGTTTACAGCCAAAATATATTTTAATTATTTACATATTTATCGATTAACACGTTGAATAAAGCAATGGCAATAACTTATGCTCTGTGATATTAGTGAAACTGAACTTTCAGGATATCACTTTTAAGACAAAATGACATTTTTTGACAATGATATTTTGCATTATTCTGAATGTTTTGACTGGTATCATCATGTCAGCATCATTTTGTAGTCTTTTCTAACAGTTCATGGAGCAGTATATTTTAACCAGCGCTGGTGTTTGAACAGTGACTAATTGTGTGGTTGGTGTTATGGAGTGCATTCCAAACGCCCATGAAGAGGGCTGTGATTCGTGCTCCCAGTGGGAGATGTGGGAGGATGCCCCGCAATTGTACTGACCTTGTGTGAGTGTGTGTGTGTGTGTGTGTGTGTATGTGTGTGTTGCGTGTGGTGCCAGTCTGCAAGTGTGATGCAATGGAATGTGTTGGGATGTGCTCGATAACAATGGAGATACACATCTTCTTAGCCTTCTTGTAGTTTGTGTAGGTGTTCATGACATCAAGGCCTGTGTACAATTCTATAACTGTTTGGCACATCATCTCATTTTAATCTCACGTGGTTTGATTTTATTAGTTAGTTATTGAGTTATTTTGATCCAGTTGATAGACCTTGTGTGTGCCTGCTATAAGTTTCACTCGTGAGACACCAGAGTGCAAGAACCGAGTTCACCACCTGATGACCACTCAACACAATTCATAAAGGGCGTTCCTTCTTGGTTGGCCCGGGTAACTGTGCGTCAGCCATATTGGAGCCATCATCCCAGGATGCAGTGCCGTGGTGACAGTGGAAACAGGAGGGAGCGTGTAGCTGGCTGAGGAGACAGAGGAGGAAGACCCCATAGAGCCCAAGGAACTATACGCTCTTACCACAGGCTTTACGCGTCTTTGCAGCCTATAGGATCGGTGCAGAACGGGGTGATTTGCAGAGTCCGATTTTGCATTGTAAAGGTGAGTTTTGAAATGCACTGGTAACATGTTCATTGTAATAGCCCAGAAATATGTAATAATTGAAATGTTAGCTTGTTAGCATGGGGGGCTACAGAGGGTTAGCGCGGATCCGTTAGCTGGGAGGGATGATATTTTGCTGACTTGCATTGAAGCAATGCATGCATTGTGGATTACTGCACGACTACCTAACCAACTGATGACAAAAAGAAATTGGCACGAAGAGGTTAAGGAGTCTTACTGCCAGCTGATGTGTTAACTGTTTTGCAGAGCTGAAACTGTTTTCCCATGCCGAATCACACCAAAGGTTAACGTTACAGCCTTTACCCCATCTGTGTGCTGTTGGACTTTGTGTTCTCTTGATTTTCGCCGTTTGTCCAGCATTCAATGTTTTCTGCGTGGTTATTTTGTTTATTGCCTTGCTTTCATGTGGAATAGGGCACTAGTGAATAATCGCGCAACAGCACGAATTTGACGTATCATGTGGTGCAAAGAACAAAACGCGTTATTTATTCAGAATGCGGCGGTGGGACACATTGTTTCCTGAGCAGAGTGGTGGGGATGCTAACTTGCTTCATTG
Organism: Sardinella tawilis; assembly: GCA_030264315.1. Classification (NCBI taxonomy): domain Eukaryota; kingdom Metazoa; phylum Chordata; class Actinopteri; order Clupeiformes; family Clupeidae; genus Sardinella; species Sardinella tawilis. The sequence continues at coordinate 7,083 of JASCQY010000227.1, forward strand.
AAACAAAATTCTGAGGTTAATGTAAGATTGTAACGAAGCGCTCTTCCTTTGGAAATGGACATGTAGCATAGTGCCCATGCAAGGTTTGTTTATGTTTTGATACACGTTTTGTGACTGTGCCTGATGCGCTATATTGTGCAATAGAACGGTTTGTTTTCAGGCGTGGGGTCCATTGGGTCTCCACATCCTGGGGATACCCTGAAGATTAGTGCCTAATTTGATATTTTAAAAATAATCTGTTGAATTTAGATGATTGAAGTAGGCTACGGTCTTGTAAGCCTTTGTGGCGTTACTACAGTATAGTTGAAGAGGGAATAAACAAACAAGATTAAATGTATAAAAGCATCACCCTTCTGTCGTTTTCTCTTTTCCTCTACCTAGGCTACTAATCTTGTCAGAAATTGAATCAAACATATAGACCTGTATGTTGCTAAATGAAGCCGTTTGTCTCAAAATTTGAGGAGCCTACTTTGGCTGTAGAATTGAGACCCAATTTAGTTCTTGGTTACTAAATGATTACTAAATGAAATGAGTTTTGATGATAACTTTTACCATTTGGAATTGAATAATTTGCTGTGGATGACGGCACAATACTATAGTTTAGTAAAAAAAATATTCTTCTACTGTAGGCTAGTGTTTAGATTTTGGTAGGCCATATGTGAAGAAATGCTATTCTTCACCATCCATGATTTTATTGTCAAAGTTCTTCAGCTGTGTTTCCATCATCAGCCCATGATCTGCCCAATTAAAAGGCAGCCTGCTTATTGACTGCTACTTGTGTGTAGGAGGTGGTGGTTTTGACATGTCATAGCTAGCACTGGGCTAAAAGGAGGGGCAGGAGGAGGGAAGGTAGAGTATATTTCACTGAATACTTTCCGTTTGGTCGCAAACACTAAGGTGTGTACTTTAGACAGCATGTTTGCCTGTTGTCTCAAACAGCAAGCTGGAAACCTTGAAAAAATCTATAGAGTTCAAAGAAGTACGGTAAGCTAAGAGGGGCTTTAGGTTTTTTATTGTGAAGCAGCTCTTAAGATTGTCAGTAGGAGAGCTTCTCCTGTCTGGATCCACGGCAGCACCATGCAGTTCTGGAGCCTTCTCAGCTGTACACAAGGAGGTAAGGTCTTTCAGGGAATGCTTCTGACTCCATGTCACACCTACACACTAAATGTGTATCTAGAAGAAGTGCTGAAAAGACTTTCATGTCATTGTTTTCATTGAGTTCAGGGGAAATAGTCTCTCAGTAGAGTTTTTCTGTGGTAAACAAGTGGCGTGCGACTGTACAGATAAGGTGAGGAATTCACTGTCACGTTCACCATGCAAGCTCTTGCATGTGGGGGTATCCAAAAAGGAATATCAGGGAGGTTTTTGCGACATTCGCAAGGTTGCTGTTGTGAAATCCCAAACTAATAGTTTTGGCTTTTGTCTTTGCAGGGAACATGGTTGCCTAACTCAGTGGTTAAGGATTTGTACTGGATAAGTCCTGCCCTCAGCTGTGCTTCATATTTTGAATCTTAATGTGACCAAAGGAATTCCAGGAGAATGACCTCACTGAAGTATACTGCTTCAGGATATGCTTCCACTGTAGAATGTTTGTGATACGTGCAGTTTAAAGCTTATGGAAATTATACATTCTGGGTCAGTCTGATGATCAAAGTCAATTCTCCTGGGATCTGCACTATCCAGCTTAATGCAACACACCTCTCTGTAAATATGAAATTAGTCTAACAACCAATACAAAGTGAGCTCTTCATCATCTTTTGATGGGACAGAAAAGGAGACAAGATGAAATGACAAGACCTGACTTTAAACTTGTCTAAGTAGGCAAGTTTATTCTTCACACAAGCAAAGGCATGTACAGTAGCATCAATAATAACCTTTATCTGTGCATTTGGTATAATTGAAGACTCTGAAACATAGTCCTCTTTAGAATGATACTGAGATAAAATGTCAAGATAGTAGTTGCGGTTTGCGTATGAACTGGCTGTGTTATCTAATCATGCTTGCATTATTTACCACATGGAAGCATATCTTACAGAAGAGACTGTATACTACAAAGCTTTCCTTAAACCCCTTCCCTAAAGTAGCTCAATTAATAACTTTGAACTTGCATTTTTCATCAATGTATTGAGTTTAGACAAACAATCCTTCTCTGATTGCATTGCTCTGTCAAAGTTTTGTCAATTGTGTATAGGATTGATATTGATTCTAGCGAAGCACATGCTGGGATTGCACTCAATTAAGAATCTGGTTCATCAGATTCTCCAGTCAATGTTGTTCATGCTCAGTGAATGTGATGGAATATTGGGTGGAGATTCCAGAGCATTTCAACCAGGCAGCAACTGAACAGGACAGGGAAAATTACATTTTTCAGTTTGTGTTAGCTGCCAGTTCACAAATCGAGTCTGTTTTTTCGTTCTTTTACCTACAGTACCAACAGCACCCAATGTAACAGTCAGTAGTACTTATACTCTCTTTTTTAAGATATCTTTTGATTATTTTATCTTAGCTTTATTCAGTTTGGATAGTGGAGACTGACAGGAAAAGAGAGGGGGGAGAGAGAAGGGGAAGGACCTTGAAATGACCTCGGGTCAGACTCGAGCCCGGGTCCCCAGATTTCTGGTATGACGGACTAGCTCGCTGAGCCACGGCGCCCCCATACTCTTACTCTTAAACTGGATTTTTCCACCGCTGGATATCACTATAGCCAACGCTTATGTTTAGGGGTGCAGAACCTACAAAATGGTCACCCTTGATTCTTGACACAACACCAGCTTTTTTTTTTAATCAGTGCAAGCTGTGTGCATGTGTACGTTGAGGTTTTTAAGTCCTACTGACTCCGGGTCAAAGTAAATCAGATTTCACACACTAGGCTTTTCATTTGTTTAACAGATGTAATGAATTAATTGATGCACCATAGATGCACATTTTCTCCTTGGGAGTAAAGCTACTGAAGACCTGCTGATTTAGATTTAATTGCATTCATGTCATGCAGATGGGAGCTAAATAGATGGACACACACATGCTCACGCACACATCCATGTTTTGGAGCTACAGTAGCGGCTCTGCCAAACAACAGAGTGGATGCACTGATTGTACTCTGTGCCAGTACTGCGTGGGTCCTACTGAAGCTCCATCCTCACGGCTTGGTCAGGTGCCCACTCCGAAGAATCGGAGGG
>JASCQY010000228.1:0-12995 GCA_030264315.1 Sardinella tawilis
ATATGCGTTTTCTTGAATAATACTTGGGCACAATGCAAATACATAAATATCAAAAATCGGTGGTGTGTTCCTTTAAGGTTAATTTATTAGCTTCGTAGTTACTTTGATGATTACATGACTCTCAGCTCCCTTTACGGCTTCTTTGGGCATTTACAGTGCTTTAAACCTCCACAGTGCTTAATGCATTTACAGTGCTGTAAACATCCCCAGTGCTTTGTGCATGACAATGGCACCCTGATGTAGAATGAAACCAAAACTGTGTCACTTAATGAGCCTCATGACATTGTGGTTATTATCTTGTCAGTACAAGATAATAAATGACAATGTGACATATCTGCACTGCTTCCTATTCTTTGGTTTGCAAATGGTTGCAAATTAGTTACCAAAAAATGGACTGTTGGGTCAGCTCCATTGTATAAACTGCTAACTTGCCTGGTAATGTCCCATATAATACATCACAGACTTGCCTGGTATGCCTTTAATGTTCCACATAATAGGTAGCAGACTTGGCTGGTAGGCTATGCCTTTAATGTTTCTTAAGTGTGTGCTGACTGTATCTTTATCTTTACTTTTCCAGAGGGAAGCATTGAGTTTTTTTCTGGATCAAAGGCATATCATTTTGATTACACAGAAAGAAGAGTTACTTACACCATCAAAACAAATACATGGCTTGGCTGCTGAACTATTAGTAGGCCTACTACTATACTATAAAGATTTATTTTTGTTGACAGATGTAGTTGTTGATTTAATCACTTTGTTAATTTGTCACTACCTACTGTATGTGATTGAATGAATGTATGTCTATATATACAGTATATATACATACCAGACCTATTTAATATACATATGAGTGTCATACTGAAAAATACTGTAATATAAAGATTAAAGAAAAGAGTTGCCCAGCTGATTGGACTGCATGTCTCTCTCTCTCTCTCTCTCTCTCTCTCTCTCTCTCTCTCTCTCTCTCTCTCTCTCTCTCTCTCTCTCTCATTGTTATGACACTCATTTTGGAATGTATATGCTTATGCTTGCCTGGATCGAACAAGGTAAATCAAGATGAGAATCCAGCCCTTCACACTGATCAGCCCTGCAGTGAGAGAAATCTGGAGCTGTGACAGGCCAGCCCTGAGGCCAAGCTGTGCACAAACAGTGGAGCAAGTCAAAGCAGAACATCGAAGTGAAATACCCCATCACTAAGTGCTGACACAAACACCAAGCCATAGAGTTACTTCTCCCCTGGATGTGTTTGTAATGTGGGTGTGTGTGCTACTTATCACTGTGCCTATTTGACATAAGCGTCAACCTACCCTATCATTAACCACCACCGTTTGTCTTGAAGAAAAGTTCATTTCCAGGGTGTCATTTGAACGGGAGGCAAAGTGGAAAACGGTCATTAGGAAGGAGAAGGAGAAAATGTGACATGAGCACTGAGCAGCTAAATGGCAGCTAATGCTAATTAAGGAGGACACGGTTTCAGTTTGGGTTTTCTGCGCCCCTCTCAGTCAGTGTGTGTGTGTTAGATGCCGGTTCACAAACTCTCTCATCAGAGGAAACGCCTAAAAGATGAGCCTCTTGGCTTTGATTTACCAGACCTCTTCTATCAGTAGGGTTTTCCAATGCTTCTGGGTAACAAGGGTGCTAGGCAAGATTGTGTGCTATTCTTTGGGTTAATTTACCTGTCTTGTGGTCACTTGGCGATGGTCAAAAGACTCAGGTGAAGGCTCACTTGGCTCCTTCTGCAGCCTTTGCGCAAAATTTACAGCCCTTGCACTGCAAAACAAAACAGAAAAACGCACATGAGTCTATTCACGCCTATTACCTTAACAGTCAGCGCAGCTTAAAAAACGATCATCGTTGGTTCCTTTCTACCATCCCTTCTCACATACACAACAGATCGTTTTCCAGCGCGTAAACACCAAGGGTAAGTAAAGTGGTGTACCAGTTAGGACAGGAGGACTACTACATTGCACAGGTGATAAGCCGTCTTCTCGTGAAGAGAGGTCTTCTCCTGCGATTGGCCACAGGCTCACTGTGGCCGACCTGGGTTTGATTCCTAAACCCCAAATTGTGAGTCTGATCGCTTAAAATACTAGTCAATTACTTTAAATAGTCCATTTGCCTCTTTCCAGATTTGCCAGCCAGCACCCAACCTCTGTTGTCTACCCTGCTGCACAATGTTGTCTTTGGCCTCCCACACTTTCTGTGACCTGCTTCTCTGCTTCTCTGTGACCTGCTTCTCTGCTGGTGTTTAGTCTTACACAGTGGTGAGGAATTGAGGCAAGAACCTCCTCACTGGAGTATTCTTTCTGAAAGATGCCTGTGCTGCTCAGCACATGCACAGCCCCCAAACTGGGGCCCAACAGATTGTTTTCCACTCTGAAACCTGCTTGGCTTATCTGGATCTACTGTGGGCCACACCAGTGCAAGGCTCCTGTCCTACAGCCATGCTGGCCTCTCCACGGCAGTCAGGTAATAACACGAGGGGAGGGACCCAGCATGTCAAAGCACGTGCTTCTGCCAATGAGCCCTTTGTATGTGATGTAATCAGACAAGGACTATTTTTTTTGGGGGGGGGGATACACCCACCCTGATGAGCTGTAGGGCAGAGACATTAAACAGGATGTCTGTGACCCTCAGGGGGTACTCAAACTTACATTTCAAATGTCAATTTTGTTCTTTTCTTCAAAAGAGCTACAATACAATACAAACATTGTAACTGTTGTAGATAATACTCTGTTGTACTATAGGCCACATACCAATGTTAGTTTGCTTAAATAAGCTATAGGCCCGATACCATGATCAGATTCCGCCAATAGGGGGACCTTCCACTGTGTCTCCAGGTGAGAGGGGCTTGGACTGTAAAGTGCTGAAGACCCCTGCCGTAAGGACATGAGCTGGGAGAAAGCATCCATAGTGTCAGGACTCGGGAGAAAACATTCCTCCCTCTTTACGCATGTGAATGCCAAGGACATTCAAGGAACATTAATTACTAAAAGAGGACTTTAAAAAACAAATCTTTGGAACACCCTTTTTTAAAGGTCAGCCTTGCCCAAAAGCTCAGGGCCTGTCTGAACAGTGAGAGGAATGTACAATCTCTCTTGGCATCTCCGTTTCCCTGTGCTTTTCCATGTGCCCCCCAGGCCACGGCCGCGGCTCTATATAAGGCCCATGGGCTCCGAGGAGAGGCAGTAGGCAAGCATGGAGCTGTATGAGGTTAGCATAGCGCTGCTGCTGTGTGCAGCCTGGAGCTCGGCTGTGCCCGTGTCCATCTCCATGGGACAAGATGCCGTATCGGAGGACGATCAGAACTTGGCTGAGGTGAAACAAGCATCCCATCACATCAGAACAGCAACATGCATTCAGACACACTCATCAGTCATGCATGCCAGTTTAGTTTAGGGAATAACAGCCATATGTGTTACACAACAGGTACTTACTCTGCAACTCAATGCTCCTTTTCATCAGTTCTTCCTCTTGGAGAAATGTTCCATTTCCATAGTTTTGGAATGCATGTGTTGTGTTGTATTTTACATCTGTTCACACAGCCATTGCTCTTGCGTGCTCTCTCCGCTCCAGGAATATCTGGACCTCTACTTTTCCAATGTTGGGACTCAGAATGCAACCGGGGCGAGGTCCATGAGGATAGCAGACGATTTCACAGACAACCTGGAGACCATGCAGTCTTTCTTTGGCCTGGAGGTGACAGGCAAACTGGATAAGAACACCATTGAGGTGATGAAGGCCCCCAGGTGTGGCGTCTCTGATATCAGCAGATACGGGCACTTTGCAGGACGGCCAAAGTGGAACAAGAAACTAGTTACCTACAGGTAAATAAAGACAGAAAAATAACCTCTTTTCTCTTCATTAATGTACAGTTTTGTAGTTAGTGCCACATGTCTATTAGAATAAAAACACCATTAAGAAACTAAATACACTGTTTGCATAAGTAGCCACACCCATATTCATCTTTGGAAAATAACCTTGTCATATTATGCAGTGTGTATTTATAGAGGATATTGGATGTAATGTGACACAATAGAAGTGGGCTATGGATCCATGCAGCATGTATACAGGCACGTGAACTGGCTGTCCAAGCAAAGCATGTCATGGCTGTTTCAGGATCACTCTCTACACCCCTGACCTGAGTCAGAGGGAGGTGGACTACACCATTGCCCAGGCCTTCAAAGTCTACAGTGACGTCATCCCCTTAGACTTCAAACAGATCTACAGTGGCACTGCTGACATCATGATCCTCTTTCAAGCCAAATGTGAGTACTTCAAAGAGGTCGGACTTCATCAACATGCCTTATGAAAGCTCAATGAATACAGTACATATTGATTTCCTACACGTGTGTGGTCAGAACTGAAATGTTATTCACTCACGACTGTGCATGCATCTCTCCTCCAAGTCTCGCTTATGTCTCCCACTGTTGTGTAGATCATGGGGATTACTGGCCTTTTGATGGTGCTGGAGGGGTCCTGGCTCACGCCAGCTCCCCTGGTGAGGGCGAGGGGGGCGACACCCATTTTGATGATGATGAGACCTGGACTCTGACCGCTCGAGGTGACTAGTTCTTCTAGCAGCCCTATCCTGTTCTTTGATGCAATAAGCAAATAGAATAGCTGGAGGTCAAACCCCCTGGGAGTTTTATGTGCTGCTCACTCCTCCCTCTCTCCCTCCCTCTCCCCTCAGGAGTGAACCTGCTTCTGGTGGCTGCTCACGAGTTTGGCCACGCTCTGGGCCTGGACCACTCCAGAGACAGGAACGCCCTCATGTACCCCACCTACAAATATGTCAACACTAATGGATACAAGCTGCCTGACGATGACCGACGAGGAGTTCAGAGTTTGTATGGTACATATCATATCATAGAGTATATACACTGTATATAAAATTTATTATCATATATAGTGTCATGTCATAGATCCTGGAATATATCATGAGATCACAAACTTTCTCAAAATGAGGTGTCCGGAGAGGCACTGCTCCTGATCCTAGACCTGATCCTCCTAAGCCAAAGCCAAAGCCTGAGCCAGAACCCGAGCCTGAGCCTGAGCCTGCCCCCGGGCCCAACCCTGGAAGTGAGCGCTGCAGCCGCAGTCTAGTGTTTGATGCTGCCACCTCCATAAATGGGGACCTCTATTTCTTCAAGAACGGGTGAGAGACAAGTTTTGCCAGGAGCAGGTAGCATTGGTCTAAACAGCAGTGTGTATGTGCACATTCTAAGTGTGTGTGCTGCAAATGTCCTCAGATATTACTGGAGGAAAAGCACAATGGTGCAGGGGATCCCTTTGATCAAAGTGTCAACAAGCTGGCCACAGATCTCTTATGTGGATGCAGCCTATGAAATTCCAGGCAAAGCAGCATACCTCTTCCAAGGTACTGTCCCAAGATCATCCCAAAATATTGTCATGAATGACTGGATTGGAGATTAAGTCTGACACCTTTTGACACTGCAGGCAACCAGTTCTGGGGAATAGATACACGGACCAAAAAAGTGTTGTCTGGTTATCCAAAAACATTGAGAAGCTTGGGCTTTGCTTCAAGCGTGACCAAGATCGACGCCGCACTGTATGAGCCAATCACAAAGACGGTGTTCTTCTACAAAGGATCCCAGTACTGGAGGTATGTGATGTGCAATGCATGATATTCCACATGTAAAATGAGCTCTAACTCGAGCCGGTGTGGGTCTCCCCCTTCTGCAGCTATAACCCCAGAAGAGAGCTGATGTACACAGGATACCCAAGGGCTTTATCTGTGGGCTTCCCTCGGATTGGGAACAAAGTGGACGCAGCCTTTGAGAATTATGGTAAGGGGAGTTTCAGACACTACAAATAAACGTTGTGTGCTCTTCCTGGGCAGTATATTCCTATGCGTGACCTCTCCCTGTCTCCGTCTCTCCTCTCTCCAGGCTTCCTGTACTTCTCCAACGGCGCCAGACAAGTGGAGTATGACTACTTCAACCTGAGAGTGAGACGCACCCTCCTCAACTACGGCTGGCTCAACTGCTACTAGCCGCCTCCAGCACCCTTCAAACATCCTATCCTGTAGCATGCAGAAGCTTGTAAATACCTGTGCACTGACTGCTCCATAATGGAGCACAGCCTGGTGTGGCTGTGTGTCCCCGTGTTGTCCCTTCTTGTGCTATGACCCGCTAGCTGGGTGGACATGGTTGTGTGGTCCCTCTGAGGAGAGCAGAAATAGCCGCTGGCTGTCCTGTCCAAGAGAGAAAGTCCAGACGTCTCCAAACATGGGCTAAGTAGAAGCCAGCGCTCTGGAGGTTTCCCAGTTCTCGCAAGTTCTCTTGAAGTGGCCGAGTAGTAATGCCATGTTCTCTACGGCTTTGATCTCCGGGAAGCTCATGGCCTGGAAAAGAATGTTTGTCTTGCCTGTGCTATAAGATCCTTCCTGTCAAATAAACACTACAGCCTCTTCAGCTGCTATACTTGATATGCTCACACTCTGTGCTTATTGCCTGTGTGGGGTTGGAGAATTACTGGGGAAATGGTTTTGTCTTCAAAGACATCAAGGTCTCTTCAGCTCCAGCTGTCTGACACATTAATTAAATCAATACAAAAACAGCAAGTAGTGATCATGTGACTGTAGTCCCAGCCGGGTTATGAGGGGAGGAGTGACTGCAGTGAGTCTACTCTGCACAGACTCCATAGTGTCCACACCCACCTCACCTCTCATAGCTCAATGTTTTGTTCCATTCTGGTATGGTCTTTAGCCGCTCATTTCCATCACAGTAGATTTTACACATGTCAAAATCATTTGGATGCAACTCAAACCCAAAGAAAATGATGCAACAACTCAGCAAAATTGACCAAAATGAACATAAAACCATATTTTATTTACACTTCAGCTGGTCATGTGACAGATTTAACCATTAATTACAAAACTACAAAAATGTCACCATGTTTACTGAATGAGAGAAAAGTTCTTTTTTAATTCTGATATCTACCGTTTCAAAATGTGTTGAGTTCAGAGGCTTCAGGTGGTCACTACTGCAGCTTTCGCATCCAGAAATGCAAATCTAAAAACCCTTGGAGATAACCCTTAATACATACTGGAGGAGTTTGTGTTATTCACAGAATAAAATACAGTGATGACCAAATCAAATCAATAAAAAGTTACATGAATGTGTATTTACAACTGTATTAAATATGATCGACCATATAACAAGCAGAAAAACAACCTCTTGTTTTCTACAGCATTGTGATTTTATACACCTATTCCTCTGCAGTTGATGGCCACTAGCTCCAGGCTCCAGGCTCCCAGCACACAGGTGCTTTAGAGTCCCCACAGAGGAGCACAGCTCTGCTGCACATCAGGCTCAGGGCAGGGCAGGGCAGGGCTCATTCATCATAGTGCAGGGAGGACAGAAACTTGTCAACGTCCAAGTCATCTGGGAAAGAGTCCATCAGTCTCTTCTGTTTCTGGGGGCAGAAAAATGCAAAGCAACATCTGATGTTAAAAGTGGACATTTTTGCACAACTCATTCACCTCTTCCCTCCTTGTTTTCTATCCACAGTATCCATGTTTATCCAAGCTCCTCATTGGCCCAGTAGGCCTGGCCCATGCAGCACGCCCAGGATGGGAAAACTCACTTGGCAACAGGGCAGCCAGTGGCTCAGCAGCAGGCTATCTGACTAGCAGGAGTCCCCTCTATTCCCCCTCTCAACCACTCGGCTCCTGGGACTAGTGTCTGCCCTCCTACCACACTGAGTGACCATAGTCAACAAGCATTCACAAAGCAAGCCAAAAGGCAGAATTTCCATTATCTGTACAAAGAGTTGTACATTATAACATCTGGATTCAGAGCTGAAAAAACAAGATGTTTTAAACCAATCAATCTGTAATCTCCATTTTCAGGTTTGCATTCTTTCAGTGCAAATTAAACTTTGTTAACAAGATAACCAAAACAATTCATGCAAGGCTTCAGGGAGGGTAATACCAGATAAACGTCAGGATGGAAGCACTGACATAACACAACTACATGCTATATCTACAATTCCCTGATATTCCCTACACAATTAATGTTCTATGGTTGATGGGTGGTGGATTGACCTAACAAATGATGACCAATCCAACAGCAGTTCTGGTACATTCAAGAAGTAGCTATAAATAAACTCACTTTAATCAACCATGTTTATAAAAAAGTTGAAGTGAGTCACACTTTGGCTTCCCTACAAGTGTACACAGAGAGCAGGAGCAGAGGCGGAGTGCTTGAACTCACTTTTGATTTCTTCTTGCTGCTGGAGCCGGAGTGGTCCTTCCTGTCGGCCGCGCTGGGCTCTGTGTGCTTGCGTTTCTTGCTCTTGGCCGGGGCGGCGGGGACGTCCGCCTCCTCCTGCCGTAGGCTGTCCTTGAGGGGCCCCCCGGTGCGTGCGGCGCGCGACAGGATCATGAGCGTGTGGGCGGCCATGTTGATGCTGTTCTCGCTGCCCGTCTCGCTGGCCGGGCTGCAGGAGGGCAGCTCGGGGGTGGCCGGCGGCAGGAGGTGGCGTGGCGTGCCCTCGCCCTCTCGGCCCTGCCGCTGCCTCCCAGGCGTGCGGAGCCCGTCCAGCAGGTCCTCGTGTAGACGGCCCAGGCCGGGGGTCCTGGGCAGCGGCAGGGCCAGGCAGCCCAGGCTCTGCTTCTTGGGCGTAGCGGCTCCAGCCGGATGCAGGCCCTGGATGTCCTGCAGCATCTCTGCAGCCTGCTTGGTGAGGGGGCTGGTCTTGCTCAGGCCCTTGCTGGCTGCCCCCGAGGTGGCCGAGGCTGAGGCAGACTCCTGCGGCCCAGGCTGGCTCCTCTCCTTCCCCTGCCCCAGGGGGGCCTCCAGCTCGTTCTCCTTGTTGGCCGTGACGGGGGAGGCCTCCTGGGGGGGAGGGGACGCTGGAGCCAGAGCCACAGCCGGAGGCGGCCTCTCCTCCGGCTGGGCATGGCCATCTTTGCCTTTAGCCGCGTCCTGCTTGCCAGGCTCTTTGGCGTCCTTCTTGGCCCCGCAGGACCTTGATCTCTGCCTCTGGGGCTGCTCGGAGGGCTTGGCGCCCTGCGCCACATCGCTTAGACTGCTCCCTGGTCTGTGCCGCTGGGGCTGCTCGGAGGGCTTGCTTGCCTGCATCACATCGCCCAGTGTGCTTCCTGAGTCCAACTTCTCTGTCATTTGAGGTTTCCTCCTGGATTCAGAGCGTGTGCTAGTGCCCTGCTGGGCTGCAGCTGCTTTGGGAGCGTCAGGACTGCTGCTCTTTCCCCCTGATGCATCCCTGGCTGACGGCTCCCTGCTCTGGGTTGAGGTGAAGGCCGAAGGCTGTGGGGTTTTGTCCTCCACCCGAACCGTCTCCACCCTCCTCTTGGACCGGTTGCCTCCGAGGATGATGGGTTTAGGGGTGTCAGGACGGCCCCCGTCTCTGCCCCCCTGTTTCTCGGTGGGGGGCGTGCTGATGGAGGCTGGGCTCCTGGTGTGTGGGACTGGGCTGCTGCTCCCCGTAGGGGTAGGGGCCACAGGCACTGGGGCGGAGGAGGCTGCTGGGGGGGCTGGTGTGTTTGAGGAGGGGGCGTCGAAGCACAGCATTCTCACATGGCCCTGAGGACCTCCGCTTTTCACCGACTCTGTGCTCACCGGCGCCAGTGGAGCAGCTGCCTTTGGGGCCACTGCTGCTGCTGCTGCTGCTGCTGCTGCTGGCTTCTGGGCCGGGGCAGCCGCCTTTGATGCTGGAGCGGCACCAGACTTGGCCCCTTTGCCTGGAACATCAGCAAATGCTTCTGGTTTAGCTCAAGGATTATGGGACCCAACATGTTTCAAACCTTACCATTTTGAAATAAATGTTGTTCAGTAAAATGAGTAAAATAAGTTTAGAAACCAATCAAAGTTTCATGCAGCTAGAAACCATACGAAGCGATACACCGGCGGATATCAATTGTACGTTTTATTTCTGCATGGGCACAATTTAAGAATTGTCACGGAGAGAAGTTTGCATTACTTGATCCCAGCCGGAGTTACGGCACTCTTCTCTTCTTGCCTGATAACGTTCTAATGGGAGTGATCCAGTACTCAGATCCAGTACTGTTTCTGTCTCCAGAAACATTCATTGTACTAAGTCTTTCAGTGCACCAACAATGTTGTCTATGCTTGAGTTTATGAGTAGAGACCCTGATGATACTTTGTAGGAAGTTTCATGTGATTTCGAACCTTCTAAGTGATTTAAAAATAGCATTTTGATCACGTCTGCAAGAGTGCTGGGATCAAGTAATGCAAACTTCTCTCTGTGACAATTCTTAAATTGTGCCCATGCAGAAATAAAACGTACAATTGATATCCGCCGGTGTATCGCTTAAACTACTTTGAGTATTGTGGCATGTACTATAACATGCCACAAATCTAGAAAAAGGAAAAATCTAGAACCTGGGCATTCTAGGCCTACGTATGACTATGTATGACACCAGGTTAAAAGCTTACAACGGTAGTGTGAAGGGCACGACTTGCATCAAGATAAATCTCTATTTTTGAAAGCACTTCAAGGCACAAAACAACATCTTGCCTCTGAGTTAGACAGGAGAGGGTTCCTACGTCCAAGCCAAAATGTCTTTAACTGCGAGTTTACAGACACACTCCATGCAGCGTCTTATATTCCCAGTGGACTGGCGCTGCAATCGGCAATTGACTTTTATAGACTTTAAAGATAGTGTCAACAGGAGACCTACTTTGGGTGAAGTCATGAATTGAGACTGACGTCTGTGCCCTTCACACTGCCATTATAAGCTATCTTCGGTGGCCAAGGGAAAGTTTTTTATCAGAAAGTTCATTCTGGTCTACAGATTAATTTGGATGGCATATTTATGGGTGGATAAACACCAGCCATTCAGTTCACACCAGCCATCCAGGACATGCGCTATGTAGTTGTAGGTGGAGGGTAAGAAACCACCACAAGGAAAAGCTAGTTACAGCATGAAATTGCTAACCGTCCTGCCATCACACACCAATTAGCATGTTACAGCAGTGCCATAAAAACTCTGGAAGGTGCCTGGAAGGTCTGGTGTGCCTTTTATGAAGCTAGTTCACTAGTTTTACACCAAAACTGCACAGAGTTGCTTTAAATAGGCCTAGAATGTCCCAAAGTCATTTTTGTTTTCTTTTAATGGCATTACCAACATGTTCCAGTACAAAATATTATAGAACTGCAGAACAAGACTACATTGAAATCTTCCTGAGAAAAACAAAAACATCTCAAAACAAGGCTGAATAAGGCCTAAGCCTCCCCACAGCAGAGAAGAGAATAGCTCACCAGTGTTGATGGTGTCTTGTCGAGGGCTCACATTGGGCTTGGCTACTAGTGTTGCTGCCTGGGTCACGGATGTTGTGCAGGGCAAAGTTAATACCTTCAAACAAAAAGAGAGACATACTATGTGAATAATTCATTGCTGAAATCATTTTGCATCTCCTTCAAACTAATCCTTTTATGCTATATTCTCCAACATCACATGCCCTGACTGTATGTGAACATTTGATTACAGTGAGCACTGAACATTCCCTGCAAACACTCAACCTGTTCCCCCACAGGACTCTCGTCATTCTTAATGCTGGCAACAGTAGCAGACAGGCAACACAATTACAACAACAACTACATGCATCAAAAATGTTGACAGCAACTTGCCTTACAAAATGCAGATACAAATGATTACATTTTTCCGCTCTACTCCATTACCCCGTTTGGTCAGTAGGTCACTCACTTTGAGTGGAGCAAAGGTTTGTGTTTCAATGGTTTTCACTAGCTGTGAAAAGTCCTGCCTGGAGTTCAAGATGACAAAACATTGCACAGCGTGTTCTACGTCACCCGCCAGACGAATGGGAACCGTAGCAAAAGGCTTCAAAGCGCTGCGACCACTGAACTTGGCCCTGATGTTAGCGTGCTGGGAGTGTGTTGGGATGTGTGGACTGCCTCTCATCCAATGACAAATAGAGCTCAGTGGTTCTAAAAGAAAAGCAATGCTACACACCTGGTTGGGACCAACGGTGAATTTGCCCGTGTTGTTGTGGCCCACCACAGACATGGGCAAGACCACACTCTGGAGCATAGACTGGACTGGTGAGGAGATGATAAAGGTAGAACCTGGACAGGTTTGGAGAGCAGCACTAGTGTTACATTTCTCCTCACAGTCAGAGGCATTAACACCAGATCATTACATTCCAAACACTTGGCAAAGGCTGCAGAATGTTCAGCAAAATGGCCCAGCAGACACAAGTGCTTTGCCTTACCGTAGGGCTGTGGTAGTGCGCTTGACCGTGGTGGGGTAGCCAGCACCTGGGGCAGTGTGGTGACCTGGCCCTGGGCAGCCGGCGTTCCTGGGACCACCACCATGCTGGACTGATGGTCTCTCGGCACCATCTGGTCAGTCACCACAAAGTAACTGCTGGGGGCGGCGCCAGCCGGAAGGAGCCGGAAAAAGCCTGGCTCCTGGGCGGCGTCTCCAGCCAGCACGAGGGCAGAGGACTGGTGACAATCCTGAGGGACCTCCGTCCTCTGGAGGCAGCTGACCGCCTGGACCGTCTCCTCTGGGGTGACTCCAGAGCCGGGGCCAGACTGCAGCAGCCCCTTGGCGGGTGACTTGGCCGGGGACGAGAGGTAGATGGTGGGGATGCGCTCCTCGCTGATGCTGGACACAGCCTGGCTGAGGCACACGTCCGTGGAGGGCTGCTGCTGCTCCTGCTCCTGCTCGTCGCTCACGATGATCTTCAGAGACACGATCTGACTGGGGTCGCCGGCAGCGGCGTCCAGAGACGGGCAGGACGAGGGCGCGGCTGTGGGGCGAACAGCCGCGGCAGACGGGGACCCGGCACTGACCCCCGACCCCCTTGTACTGTCTAGTGTCGGGGACCCTTGGGAGATGCTCTTGCCTGGAGAGGAGAAGGAGACGGAGCGGCGTTTCCTGGCCTGGTCCCCCTCTCCTCCAGCCTCCTTGTTAGGATGGGACCCAGCTAGCAGCTCTGGGCCTTTTGCTGCACCTGCAC
>JASCQY010000228.1:21114-41440 GCA_030264315.1 Sardinella tawilis
GTATTTGACATATGTCTTAACTCGTTATCATGTTACAATACACCCCAGGTCCATATCACACCGAACCTCTCCTTTAACAAACTTACTTGATGTGGTACTAGTGCGTATGGGCTTAAATATTATTGATAGTTATGTGTGGTTGTGTGGAACATACAAACATAAAAACATCCTTTAATACATGACATCATAACACCACAGCGCTCACACTCATCTAAAGTGTCATCAAACTTAGTGGGGGGGATACTGTCTCACCCTAATTGGTAGCCTACCTTTATTCTCCAGAGTTGTGGCCATTTCTGGTGTGCAGTAGTCTATACCAACATCAACTTTGATCAGAGAGCTGTAAAACTGGGATCATCTTGGGCAGAACGGTTTCATTTGATTTCACTAAGATTCTACCAGAACACCATGTGTGAATATAGTATAGGCTACATTGTCTTTGGCCCTTCAGAGAGCTCCACTGAGGCAGATGGAGAGCAGGTGGCAGCTCCTAAGCGTCCTGCTGCAGAGCATGTGGGAGGGTCAGTGAGCTCACATGAACAATACAAAGACAATGGATAGTACCTCCAGAAGGCCCTGTTCATGGCGTTTCTCTTCTCCGGACGGTTCAGCTCCACATGAGTGATGGCACTGACTGGGTGACTGATTGACAGCGTGGAGAAAGCTGAGGTGGGCCTCTTCGATGATGACATGGCTTTTATGTAGTTTAATGCAGGCAGCCACAGAGGTCGATCTAAACGACAGACCAGTAAAAACAGCAAAACTCAACTGAAAAGTAGAAAGCCAATATACTTAAATTCAATATGAAGTAAATGTTACTGTTATTAACTTATGTATTTCTATGGACGATTTTCACTAAACTTTGAACCCAGGAAGTCCTCTGTCAACCTCGATAAGGCGCAAGTTTATAGACATGGTTTACAGGCTACCAGAGGAACTCTTGGACCTGATTGGGAGATCCAATTATTGGGTTAATTCAATATTAGTCTACCTGACTTTAGATTGGCTGCTGCCCAGTTTACAAGCCACCTGCTGTCCACAAATGATTGCATATAGACAGTAAAATTTAAGTGTCATTAGACAGTAAAATTTGAGTGTCATTACCACTAGTCCGAAAAGGATAACTATCTCTGTCTCTCAATTCACCCCAATCCATCTCATGGTCTCGTTATGCCATGGTGACTCTGCAGATCAGGTCATGTGATGCAGCTCTGTAGGATGCAGCGGGTGTAGGATCAATGTCCTGTTGTTGAAAAACAACTGAAGGTCCCACTAAATGCAGAAAAGTAGAAATGGCATGCATAATGCTTTGGTTGCTGTGCTGGTTTAGTTTGCCTTGGATTGTGAGTAAATCCTTAACAGTGTCAAAGTGAAGTAAGGCAAATTCACTTCATCACTCCTCCTCCACCACTAAGCACACATAGAAACCACTCTCTACACACCTTTTCTTCACATCACAAAGATTCACCATACAGAACCAGAAATCTCAAACTGGGACTCAAATTGTGAACCAGCAATGCTATCACAGCATTCTGCAGTGACATGGCATCCCATCTGGTTTGGACTTAGTGGGACCATCATTTGCATTTCAACAACAGGACAATGATCCTACACCTCCAGGCTATGTAAGGGACATTTGTCCAGGAAAAAGAAGGATGCAGTACTGCGTTAGCTGGCCTGGTCAGCAGAATCACCATGACCTAACTCAAATGAGATGGACTGGGACGAGCTGGACGCAGAATGAGAGCAAAGCAGCCAACAAGTGCTCTGCACCTCTAACCTTGGAAAGACTTGGACAACAAACAATTCTAGTGGCTCAATCATGAAGCTGACTGCATGGGCGAATACCACGAGTGTGCCAAGCTGTCATTGTAGCTAAATGTGGCTTCTTTGAAACTATAAACCATATTATATTTTGTTTTCTCAAATATACAATATCTTCATAGTTTGGATAACTTCCTTGTGCTACCATGTAACAAATTTAACAATAAAGAAAACACATTGAATTTGAAGGCGTGTCCAAACTTTTATAACAAGCGTGTCATACGACGCAATAGGAAGCACAGATGACCTTTCCTCTAGTTGTGTATGAAGACAGACATTTAAACGAGCTCTGCAGCCCAAAGACCACCGAAGCATTACACCTTATTAAATAAGCAGTGAAATCTAGCCTAATATTAGCTTTAAGCTCCTACATGTGGAATCACACGTGCTCGTTTCATCCATAAAATAGAAGTAAACACATCCAGAAGGGGTCCAGGATGCGATATGTTGCCCATACTGTATGTTTACGTGTTCAGATCATAGACAGTAAAAGAAAGGTTCAGATGCTGAACATATTGCAACATAATTACTGTGCTAGCAATTCCAAGGAGCTGCATTCAACAGGGTTATCTGCAACTACTCCGACGTTATAATGTCATTTTAATGCAACGGTGTAACTACTCAAATTCGTTCATGCCAGTTAGTTAGCGCTAGCCAGAGCCTATTACCGCTAGCTAGTGCCAGCTGAGAAATGCAGCGATCTTTGTGTTCCACAGCATAACTTTAAAGAAAACAATGTTATAGTATTTATCGTTAAACAGACTTAGAAGAACACCCACTACATTGATAACTACCCACTTACTTTTTATAAAAGTAGATCTGATGATGGAAGTCATTGCTCAGTACGGGGACGTTGTCTTTCGACGGTGACTCCGTGTACCAAGAAAAGCGTTTGACGAATGCTTTTCCTTCACAATTCGTCACTCAAAACATCAGCATTTATGTTTCCCCAAGAGTTGCAGCAGAGAACTCAATATGAGCCGTAAACAAGCTCTGGTTGCAGGCTGTTTGCGAATAGAAAACTGGTGTGCAAAAGGCTTTCAGTCTCTACGATGTATGGCTGATCTCCCTGGCGCCATTTTCCTCTTGCTTCTACGGAACACCGGAGAGTACAAACGCTTTGTCGTCCTGTCCTTCATTGACAGATTACCTAATGTCAGCCTCTCCACAGTAAAAGCATCTTGTTCTGGATAACTAGCATTTCCTACTACACTGACCGACAAACACAACACACGAACAGCCGTCACCACTGATACGAAATCCGATTAGTTATTCATCAATTTTATTGAGAACAAAACACAAGATGCAGTCTCCTTACAAAGTGTGAACTTTCGGCAGGTGATTAACACAACACAAATCCAAATTGATGGAAAGCAGTAAAAAAGAAAAAAAAATACTGGTACAAAAGCTTATCCCCATCTTAAGTAAAAACATTTCCTTATTCATGTTGGTCAGTCATTCTCGAAGAACTCGCAAAGGATACATGAATAAATCTTGAAACAATATGAAGACAACTCAATATGACCGCAGACACAAAAACACTAACGACTGCCCGTTACACACAAGAGGGTAAAATGCAGGTGACGTCAAGCAGTGACTTTAGTAGATTGTGGCTGTTCCATCCTGCAGACAGGTGCTACTCAGTTGGCGTGCTGTGCAGTGGAGAAGCACAGCTTCAGTGTGTATGGGTAAGGGCCATCTGAGGGAGAGAGAGAGACAATGGCAAAATTAACCTCATGTTCTGGCTCAAGTCTGGCAAACACGATAAGCGGATCGAGTGATCCATATCATGTTTCAGAGACACACTGGTATGTGTCCAAATGAAGAGCCACTCACTAGGGTTCTGCATCTGGTAATGGTTCATCATGGCAAGTGCCTCCATAGCATCATTGATGGACTCCCACTCCAGCAGGCCTGAGGCACTGCGCTCTCCAGGGGCTCCATCTGTTTGGGGGGGGGGGCAAGAGACAGGATCATTGGACAGGCACACACAAGGAAGGTAGAGTTGTAGTCCAGTCCATAGACCTCTAGTCAGAGTCCGGTCTCCAGTGCTTGAGTCAGTCAAGTCTTAAGTCATTATTATTATTATTATTTTTTTTTTAATCAAATCGAGTCCAAGTCCTACAGCTGATCCGAGTCAAGTCCAAGTAGAGTCCACAACACACAGCTACCACAAATGCACATTATGTATTTTTTTTATTTTAAAACTCACCGAATGCTGACACTGAAGATGTACGGGTCCAAATCATACAATAAAAAGACATTTTGGAAAAGGTTGTCACATTATAGTTAAATTTTAGACATGCATTTCTGATTATGGTTTGTGGCCTGATTTAGCCAATATATGATATTACATTTGTAAGACATGATGTGACCCCATTAATTTCCCTAGTGTTAAAATAACAGTCTAACAGTGCCAGTAAGGCTTTGGAAAATGTCTTGCAATTGTATATTTTGTCAAAATATATCTGCCTATATATTACATTCTCTTTCATCAGGTAAAAGGTATACATGAGGAAAATGAGATCTCGACCTATGGTTTTGGCATTGGAGCAAACCAATGATCAGACAGACCAGGAACAGAACCAGCCAAAGCGACGTGCCAAATATGCACTTATTTCTCCGCTACACCTGCTAAATTTGTCTACATGGTTTGCAAGGCCAGTTCGTCACTAAATACATTTCATCACTGTTGTTGTGTTAACTAATAAGTCCGAGTTAAAGTCCGAGTCATCAGTAAGCAAGTCTGAGACAAGTCACAAGTCCATAGAAACGGCACAAGTCGGATTCGATTCCCGAGTCCTGGACTCAAGTACTCCAAGCCTGCAAGGAAGTAACGCCATGTCTACCAACCATTTACTACAAGCACACTTAGGAAGTGCACTTGGGCAAGGGACTTCAAATCAAGCAGAGGCACCGATACCCAACACACCAAAGTAATAAGCAAATGCATCCTTACTCTTTCCTGTGAACAGCTTGACGTTTGAGGGACACTTGATGCCGAGTTCTTCACAAATCTGAAAGACAAACACACGCATATATGGAACATTTCTTTAACACAAAAAGAGGGGAAATGAGCATTTCCAAAGGGGAATCAAAAGTGTGAAAGATGTTTAGAAAAGGACCGCCTGTCAATACATACAACCTGGGAGAATATTTCTGCGGTGGCCTCCGGCTGCGCGTTGAAGAAGTGCAGAACGTTGCTTGGGTGTTGGATGCGATTCTTGGCTGCCTGCTCTGGAGAGTTGAAGCGGTTGTTCCTACTGCCGTGGAAATCCTTGAAGCTGTTGGTGCCATCGTCTAGTGTGTAGGACTGACCCAGCATGATTGCCTGCTGCTTGGACACACTAAAAGAAAGAACGAGAACAAAGTCAAAACCAGTCACACTTTTAAGCCCACGTAATCTGTGGTTTAGTTGCACAGTGGCATGCAAAAGTGTAGGCACCATTAACACTGCCATAATGTTTTAGCAAAGATTCTCCTTTACCGTTTCAATTGAGAAAACAAGAGAGCTCAAAAGAAAGTCCACACCCTGCATAGTCAGTCCTTAAAATTATGCATGCCTTGTGGCTAGTTATTCCATCTCAAGTGGTGGTGGGGTTTTGTCCAGACAAAGGTCATTTAACAATGTCAATGGTCCTAAATATGTCTGATGGTGATTTTGTGGTACAAAGGGTTCAGGGTAGGTCTTGTGATAAAAGTGCCAGTCAATCATGCTTACCAGACATTGAGTTTCTGATTGAAGAGGAAGTTGTTGTTGAGGTGAGAGATGGCTCGGTCGACAGCGTAGCAATCTCCCATCTCCACCATGCATGCTCCAGGCTTGCTCTTCATGAATTTCACCTGGGAGTGGGAGATGGGTCATTAATTAAAAGGTTAAAATGATGAGAAGTGCTTCATTTCACTCCATCGCCTGCCATCACCACCAATGCAGTGCTTGAGGATCTGAACCTACCCGCTCCACGTTGCCATACAGACAGAAAATGTTGAAGACTCGATCGGCATTCATCTTGGTTGGGTCAAGGCCGTAGACCATGACGACTGGAGACTCTGCATGGGGGCTGTACTCCCCAGGGGGTGGAGGGGGAGGGCCGTACTGGCCTCCATACCGCTGGTTGGGCCCACTGCCACGCGGGCCCATGGGAGGCCCCACACGCCGCCCCTCATAGTAGCCATCGTCATGGTAGCCATGATAGCCTTGGGGGCCACCTAGTGCACACACAAATACCCACACCCTCACAGTTAGCTCATGAAGAGCTAAAGACAAACACGCTACTAACTATAAAATAACGCCACTATAGTTCATTCTGTATATGAGGAAATAAATAAATAAGACAGAAAGAGAGAAACAAGACCCTACATTTCCAAAAAGCTTCTCTGAGTGACATCTACACAGCCCCCTCATGCTGCCACTGTGCTTAGCGGACCAAATTGTCACTTTTTAAATTTAGCATCAATTCCTGCCTCTATGCGAGCGAGGCATGCGCCAATGGTGATGGTGTTCCCCCGAGAGAGCCTTACCGTACTCTGGAGGGTGGTCTCCCAGCAGAGCAGGCTGTCTCTGGCGCTTGTTGGGGTTGGCATTCACATCTGAGAGGCACAAGACCAAGAGACAAAAAAGGGGAGGGGGGGGGGGGGACATGAAAGAAAAAGGGGGAAGGAGAAGAAGAGAGACAGAGTGATAGATGAATTGGCTGAAGAGTGATAGGCTAAGAAACTGGTCCAGTTACGTGGCCTTGTATCTGTCTGTCTAGCTTTACACTGAAGAAATGAGGGATAGATAGGGAGAGGCAAAAAGAAGCACCACAGAGAGAGGGTGGGGAAAGGCACTAAACTCCTAGAGTAAAGTAGCAGAGCCTGAAAGCTGACTCGGTAAGGCTACCAGTACATGGAGCTGGCCTAAGGCCTTAGCTCCACACAAATGAATCAAGAAGCCCATGACCATGCAAACCCTGCCCGCTTTTTACAGAGGATGGATGCATATGGAGACAGGGATGGTTACATCTGCAACACTACTGGAGTAGAGCATGGTTCCCACAGACAGCAAACAGTAACAAAACCAACAGTCCCCAGCGCTATGTCCTACTATGGATGTTGAGCACATATGGAGATATCTAGGATGTAGTTGAGGAGGGGGTGGGGGGAAAGAGTGGGAGGGAGAGTGCCTAGCACGAACACACACCTTGAGCATTGCTCCCATTGCCATCTGCATCAGCATCTGTATAGGTACACATATGGCAAATTATCAAAAACTCAGGCCAGGTACCACAATTTAAAGTCCATTACATTGCATGTGTTTGGCTACAGATGACATGTTCTCAATAGATCAGTTTATTAGTCCTGGCCAAAATAGGGGGGGGGAAGAAAGCAATAGTTAGACAACTTGACATTTAACAAGTTAGCCTTGTAAACTCCCCAACACAATAATGCAAGGAGGCATGAGAGTACTCACACTGACCAACCTGATTCATCACCACATTTAATCAGTCTACACTCAGGTCAGACGACAAGCCTTTGGACAACTGATTGCCGTTCTGTAGGCTCACAGCAAACGTCCACAACTATGCAGACCAACACTCAAATTGAGAACCTGTCCGACTTAGCAGCTGTGAACCTTGACTAGACATGGTTCCTCTATATGGTCCCCAGCATTTAAATGTGTTTAGAGAACCATTTCCTCCACACAGGAGCAGGTGTGGGCCATTATATAAGTGATGAGGGGCTTGAAACCCCTTAGGCACATCATGTTCTTTTATTTGTAACTTAACACAAAAAGAAAAAAGGCAAAACCTAGTTCACTAAAAACAAGATAAACTGGCAGATCACCAAGAGGTTCTAACATGGGCTTTTAGTTCCAAATCTTCATGTTGTTGAGTTCTGTATAATTTAAACACAGGAGTACATTAACCTGCTGGTTAATGTGAAAAAAAAAACAGCATAGAAGACAGACACAGAAAGTTTATCAGCAGTTTAACATAGGTCATCTTAAAACAAAATAAAACACAGAAACCAAATAGTGACACAGACGTGTTTTTCCAATACAACAGAAGCTTGTGGTTACTTACAGAACACACTTAAGAGGAGAGAAGGCCAATGCTGGTAGCGTGCGGCGAAAATTCACACTAGCAGCGTCCTTTTCTCCATCATCCATCCCCCTTTTCCAATTTGATCCATCCTTTCCCAGGTCCTCCAGTCCATCCACTTCTCTTTCCTCCGTTGCCACCAAGTGACTTGACTACTCATTTTCTTAATGCCACTGCAGTGGGGGCTCGTTTTCTCCAGCCACAGATCCTTTTAGCACACTTTGCTTGCTTGCTTGCATCACACGTGGAGCATAAAGCTGGCACTTTGCAAATTTCAGACAGACTGCCGTCCACACTAGCCACACAATGCCCAACCTGCATCATACGGAAGGTGTTACTCAGGCCTCATCAAAGACTTATGGGAAAAAGGTGAGGGAGGGGAAAAGGAAAACATCCACACAAGAGCTGCACTATGAAAGAGAGCGGTGGAGAAAAGGCAAGTAGCCAGAGCAACGACAGATGAGAAGAGCAGGAGGAAGGAAACAGAAAAAAAAAAACAAACACGCGCACACACACACTCACACACACACCTAGTTCCCAGCAGACATACTGTAGAGCATTACAGGAAATTTAAAGGGCGTGTGGTCTGTCTGCATGTAAGTGCGTATGCTTGTTGGCATGTTTGCAATGTCTTCATGGCCTTTGTTTTCTAAAAGCCTTCTTCCAGTGTGTTGCGTTTAGTGTTAAGTGAGTGATGTGCACAAGCGACCGCTGCAATTGGAGGTTTTAGGTGACATGTTGGCATGTTATCTGTGGTGTTCACAGGTTGTAGTAAAACACACGTGTTCGGTGTGCTATAGTGGGCATCATTGTGGTGTTTGTCTGTAGGCTTCATCAGTTTGGTGTTTGGTGTGGACTTGGTCCCCATAGTTGCGAGATGTCT
Source organism: Sardinella tawilis (assembly GCA_030264315.1). NCBI lineage: Eukaryota > Metazoa > Chordata > Actinopteri > Clupeiformes > Clupeidae > Sardinella > Sardinella tawilis. The sequence goes on from JASCQY010000228.1 coordinate 29,905, forward strand.
GTTTGCATCAGGTGTGTCAAAGTGTTGTCGCCTTCCCCTTCTGCAGATGTGTCAAGCGGATCCCTCTGACGCCAGCGAGCTCATGGCTCACCATTATAATTATGTCTCAAGTGGCGTGTGTCTTGGCTTACAGCGTAACCACTGGGAGGGCGTGGAGAGCATAACTTAATGCCAAGGGTACCAACAACCCAGAAGCCCAGGGAAGCATGTGTTGTGCCATGGGAGGAAAAAAAAAGAAAAAGAAAAAGAGAGAGAGTAGGATGTCTTCGTGGCGCAGGATCTGTACGGTAGTAGTAGTACAATGGAAGTATGTGTCGAGTGATCATCATGTCTGCTTATGGACTGTCAAGTGTCTCTCAGGTTCTTGCTGGCTCTTTGTCCCCCTCCCCCTTCAGAGGAGAATTGTGGCAGATTCTCATTCTCTGATTTTGTAAGTGGAAGTGTCCTTGGAGATTTGGTGGTGGGCATGGTGGTGGTGGTAGTGGTTGTGGTGTCAGGAGTGGTACTGAGAAACAGCTGTGTGTCTTCAATTGCGAACGAATAAATGTATTGATCCGATGTGTTCCAGTGCATTTGACGGAGTTGATTTTGTAGAGTGTCAAAAGGATATTCAGATAACGGGCCCTAAGGTGCAAGGAGCAACCTTGTACATCCAAGTGGGACTTGGAAATGATTGGTTTTCAAATTTAGAGTTTAGAGATCCAAAAGCCAAGTTTATTCAGTCGGGTTTTGTTCAGTTTCTGATATTCAAAAGTTTTAGAACGACTTTGACATAACATTGTGGCGGCATTAAATTAAACCACTCTGCCGTCACATTACTGCTTTAAACAATGTCAAATAGTTGATAGGCTATTATTTATTGTGTCAACTTTAAAACCATGTTTAAAACTTGTAGAAAATTGTTTGATTAATGTTTGATAAGGCATTCTGAGTAAACTTTAGCCATGGATAAACCTCATGAGTCTGATCGAAAACAACCCCAAATCAGCCAAAACTGACAAATGAGGAGGGCAACCATTTTAAAGCCAATTTTCAAAAAAATAAAAATGAACACATACACTTCACTCTTAACAGTGACAGCGTCAACCCAGCCCATTGATATCAATTAGACTCCCATCAAAGATGTTGGCCAAAGAGGCACTTGAGTTAACATTAGTCTTGTAATAAATAAATGAGAAGTGTTAAAGTTGATCCTTGCACTCAATAGATGTGTCTGGATGCCCGGTGACGGTGCTGATCACAACATTGATGACCACAGCAAGAACCCATCAGTGTGCCTGTGATCAGCTTCCACACTCAAAGCATAATGTGTAGGAATGTATGTAAAGACATGTCCCAAGAGAAAGCCAGAACACAGGACTAGAGTAAAGGCTCAAACACTTGAGTACATTAACTACCCCAGAGGTCTGCCACCTCACCAAACCCACCCCGCCCCAATAACCCACTTGTTCTCCACAGTGGCAGTATGGGCGCTGGGTAGTGTCAGTATTGACGAAGTGTGGCGGTTTGGTTTACCTTGGCCGCTCAAAGTGGGGTTGGTGTAATCCCAGGTGTCCTGATCGTTCTTGAAAACATTGAGGCGTGTTGGCTACAGAGACGGAAAACAGCATGAATCACATCACAGACAACACACAGTTAATGCTTCTTTTAAGTGCAAAGGACATACTGCAACCTCTCCCCTAGCACTCACCTTAGCATACTCAATCTTCAATGTGCAGCAACCAGAGTAAATGTCAGCTCCATTCAGAGAGGCCTTGGCTCTCTGAGCACTCTGAACTGAATCAAACGTGTTTGGAATTAAGAAATATAATCTTAATCTTCTAATGGACAGAGGGGTCGGCTGTTAGCAAACAATCATTACATCTGCATGTGTTATACATAACCTACTTTTTAAGTGCCTACTATTCATTCTAGGAAGACTCAATAGTTTGTCTACATTGCTTTGTATTATTTGGAAAACACACTTTTGTAATTACGTTTACTTAATGCTATAGATTGGTCATAGAAAATGACAAATGTTACCCGAACGCACAACCATTTCCCATTTTATGCCAATTCCCACATCACAAAAGGATATTCCACCATGGCCTGAACACCATTTTTCCTGAAAATCACAATCCTCTGAACTGGACCACAATTGTTGCAAATTGTGTACAGCACATCCTGCACAGAAAACAAAACAATTAAATTATACACTTGCTACAAATAATTTGTGCTCTACAATAAATAGAATATAGATGTTGGACTCACTGTTGTTATGGGATAAATGGGGTTCATAATGGTGAGCAAGAGAACCAGGTTGACACTCCGGGAGTCATCCGAGTCGCTTGGACGTGATATTTTCTGGCTGGTGGAGTAGTTGATGAAAGCAGGATTGCCTGCTATGTAGATCTGGTTGTCATTCGCATACGTCACGGCATTACAGGACCCGCTCATGTCCTCATACTCCACAAGAGCCTGGCGCTTCTTTGGCATCACAACCACGTAACTGCAGGGGAAGATGGTGATTCTCAATTAAAGGCTAATGCATACCCTCCATGTGCTATGAAGCATGTTCCGTGGAGAAGTAGTACAAATCAAACAACGAAATTCACCTAATTGGGCCGAACTCCTGTAGAGCTTCCACGAGGTCCGCTTCCGTCACGCCATCAACAAGGCCCCTTACGTGAATAACAACGGAAGGGAGCGTCTTATGAGGGTCCTCGTAGCCCTCCTGGGACAGAACAAAAGCCACTTAGCTATGAACAGACATCACATAATGTTTCATCAAATCCACTCAAGTCCCGTTACGAGATTACGAGGTTAGGAGATTGGGTAGGCCACATCAACTGGTGTAAAAAGCAGCTCGACGTCACGGAGCGCAGACAAAAGACCAAACGCCTTGGTTTCGTCTGAGACGTGGCCTTCTTCAAAGAAACTGGCTGGCTGCACATCAACGTACGCTTACTTTTGATTTTGAACAATAAATGAGAATATCTGTACTCCGATGCGATTTGTGCATTTCACCAAAAGCCAATGGTCCGAAGCAGAAGTTACACGGAGAATGGTAGGATCAGGATAGCATTAGCCACCGCGCTATAGCCTATTGATACGACTAATGTTAGCTTCTTGGTTAGCTACATTTGGTGCTTTCGGTATTGTCCCAAGGCTCAATCTGCCATTAGCGAGCATTAGGTTATACAAATATGGAGTGCGTTAGATGCAAAATAAAATGATCCCAGCCAAAAATGAGATGGAAAGCAAAGTAAAGCAAACATTTCCATCATTACTGCATAGTTGAGACGTCAAAAAACAGGCAAAAAATCTGACCGGGTCATTCATTCCAAACAATAAGTTAGCCGTCCAGCGTTCATAATCGCCGGCTAAGGTTTGAGGTTAAGATTATTAATAATTGAACCCACATACAGTGCAGTCTCTTATACTGTATGTATTTCCTCGAAATACTGCACTGTAGTTGTTTCCTCACTAATTACCCTGAAATTTTAATTTAAGATACTTGATTTCTGTTGTCAAATACAAATTTCGCTAGAAGCGCGCCACCCTCGTTACTCGTGATGTTAGCACCATCTGGCTATCACTGCGGTAACGTTAGCTAACGTTTTGTCGCATCTTGCACTGTGAGCACGTTGGTTTTCTGGGTCTTCTTACTTTATGCGCGAGCGAAAAAATAAGAAAATACTTATTCTTAATTAACTTGTAAACGATATAAACAGGCATCATACTTACCATTCCGTCGTTCTCGGTTTTTTGTCTTTTCGTCGCTCTGCCGCCTTCGCTGTAGTAACGACCTGTCGCAGCCATCTTGTCCCCGTTATGCTAGCTAAATACACGCTCACACTGGTGGTAGCGAAATGGACGAACGGTGTAACAGATCGCCTAGCCACTCCCTACTCTGACGGCACTAACATCCAATTGGCCCACACATTTATCACTCTGCATTTTCGTATTTCCTGACCAATAACATTAGAACAACGCAACCAGTTCAGTCCCTCAAGGCAGACATGTTAAGATGAGAGCCTGACCTTCACTGCTGGCTGGGGCGTAGCCAAATTTGATTCATGCCTTGATGGTGGTAGGTCACTCGATTAAATGTGGAAAAAAATCCAACAGTTGCAATAGAACACGTATGTCTACAATGGGCCAACAATGTGCCGCTGTTACAATGCGAGGTCACAAATTTTTTTCGTCCGTGTTCTGTGCCGACTTCCACTGAAAATACTCCATAAACAGTCCTTGCCGCATCTCCATCCATCACTGAAAAGGATGGTGTTATGAACTTTGTCTGAACCCTTTTACTGTCTATGGTCTGTACTCCATGACCATGTTAAATATGTTTTAAAAAATGTTCTATTTCCTAGACTGTGTTTTTCATCTGTGTATCCCTCATATTAATATAGCTGACTGGTGCATTGATGCTCATTCCTGTTAGGCAAAATTACAATGCCGATAGAGCAAATAAGCTAGGACTTCCCTCCCTTGAAAACCCAACACATACACACAGTAAATACTCAAGACATTGGTAATGGACTGATTTATTTCAAAACCACACTCATCATCCAGCAAAAAAAGAAAATAAAATGTTGAACACAGCCCTCTTTTGTTTCTTTAATTAAATAACATTGTCATAAAAGAAAGGCTCAACAAATGTGGCATGTTGTAAAGAGTCAAACTGGTAAAAACAATCACTGGCCAAAGCCACTGTCCTTAGCACTCCCGACTTATACACAATGACAGAGTTTGTAATTAATACTAGGTTGATCAAGGACATATACATTTCCAAATTGGTGAGCAGGTGAGACTTCAAACACAAACAGTAGTCCTTGGGGGGAAAAAGAAAGGGGGGGAAAAAAACATTTTAAGAAAAAAAAAAAAAATGAGAGAGGGAGTTTGGATTAGGTTTCATCTCCTATCAGTCTGTTCCAGGGGTGGGGCTCTTTTTCAGGCTGGGAGAGCGGGAACGGCTGAAACAAACACAAACAGGTGTTAATGAAGCTGGGACCATGCATGCAAGCTGCACCTACTGCAACAGGCTCTGGGATGGGACGGCCCTTAAGCCACCACCCCCACCTCCAGTCGCACATGGCCACCAACAGGATGTGCTCTTTCTTTGGGGTGCTCACACTAAGGGTTTGCCCATCTCTCACTTACATAGATGCGTACCATTGGGGCATTTATTATTAGATGAGGTTTATTGGGGTTCCAACCAATGGTACATTTTACCCATCCACTGCACCCTTGGTTTTAGTTACTGTAAATAAACAGACTTGACAGCATTTACAAGTCTTCCCAAAGAGGGATGGAGCAAAACATTACAGAGGTTCTGGGAGAACATGCCTACGATACATTACACAACCAAATAATAGCATGATGCTCACCATCACAACTTCCCCTTGCAATGTTAAAAAGGGCCAGAAAGAGCAGTAGTCCCACTATGGCTATAGGAGATAACTCAAAGACCAGAGCTCTCCGCCATCTCTCAATCACACCCTTTAACACCACTGAGAAAACCAGGAGGATCATTAGTGCAGCTGGGAAAACCTAGCGGTGGGTAACAGAGGTTGCAGGGCAACCTCCAGTTATTAAAGGAATCAAGTCTTACTTTCTCTCCACTCATCCATACTCAAACACACACACACCCACACACATACACACACACACCCACACACACACACAGACCTAGACATGACAGTGCATGCTCTGAGAAGTTCAATATAAAAAGAGCACAGAGTGACTAAAAGGTTCGGCTCTGATCAAGAATAACAGCGACTCTTGGGGTTTTTCTTTACCTTTGAAGACAGTGGCAGAAACAACATGTACAGAGAAGCGACGGATGCTAGAACTTGAAGACACACTTGGAGGGTCTTGAAGTCTGATCTCTCGTCAGCTCTCCTTTCCCTCTTTCTCTCTCTCACACACACCCCCTCAGAGAAGCTAAGCATTGAGGCCGCAGATTTGAAGGTGTGGGGGGCCATAACTGGTCGACTGAGCTCTCTCTCTCTCTCTCAGCGGAGCACTGGTTTGCAGTAGATGTGGTAGTCGGTAGTAGTAGTGCATGGATTTCTGGGAGGGAATGGGGTAGTAGGTGGAACAACTGTGTGTGTGTGCAGATAGGAGCGTCTTGGTCAGAACGTGCGTCGGACGACCTCATGAAACCACCATGGCGGAGGCTGATCTCAGGGCATTTTCTCACCCTCCCGAAGGACGTTTTACACAGCAAGGATGAACCCTGGTCAGTGCTTGAGCCGTCGACTCCCACACTCTTTAGAAAAAAAAAGGGAACAGCCTGGAGCAATTGGTCAACGGAGTATGATCACGAGCCGATTCTCTCTTTTGGATTTGGGAGGGGGGGTTCTCTGATGCACCCTGTGGCTAATCAAAGTGAGGATGGATCTGGGGGGAAGAGAAGAGAGAAGACCACGTCCCTTTGCCCCCCTCCTGCCCCCACTACAGCCCTTCTATGCCCCATTAGTGCCTCCTGGAGTCTAAGCTGCACTGGCCTTCATAGCTAAGCAGTCATTTAAGCTCAATACTCTAGGCATCAAAAAACAGACAATTAAAGGAGAAAAAAAACCCTTGGGAATCTTAGAGACTGCCCCAACACTGCTTTCTGAAGGGAAAACATCTTCCTACAATACAATCTTCCTAAACTAAGCCTTGCTATGCCCCCCCGCCCCCAACCTACACCTGACCTCTTTCACCCATTTCCATCGACGGCTGTCCATCACGCGTAGCTCGGAGCATTCAGGGCTGTCAGCGAAGCTCAGGCGACGGCTCATCTCGGTCACGTAGTCAAGGCCAACTGGAAAGTTAGCCCTAACTTATCCAAGCCTAACCTGACTTTCAACCACTGGATTTAACATGAAGTAGCAATAACATAGACCTTCTTTTTAATAGGAGAGAGTGTGTCTAAAGAACATTTGGCAAAAGTAAACATGTACTTTCAAAACTACTATTTTTTCACTAAAACTGAGTAAAAACACACAGCCTACTCTTTGTAGGAAAGTTCTGGCACTTCAAGTCCCCGCAGATGCAGATTATTCTTACCTGTCTCTCTTTGGACTGGGAGAGCGTGACCTGGAGCGGGAGCGGGATGCAGATCGACCACGTGGACGTGATGCAGAACGCGAACGTGAACGTGAACGACTGATGCAATAGAGGGGGGAGGGGGCAAAAAAAAAGAGCACACATTTAGATATTTGCTTCATGAACCCTTTTTATATGCTGCACCTATACTCTGGCCTGTTTCAACCTAAATCCATGCCGTTAGAGGTTTTATTGCTAACTGGAGTAAACCATTCTCTAAAACCACTCTAAGATCTCTCATATATGCCTGCCAGACTATTAAGCCAATTACATATGAAGAATTTACTAGAATGTAGCATCATACATCAGATCACAGCATTTGCCATCTGTCCTCACATTTACAAACTGTATGTGTTTAAATATTACGGTTAGAGCTGATTGGATAGCTCACTACTGAATGAATTTTTATTGGTTATAAAGACTGCTCACAACTTGGTTCTTGGCTGAACATCACAGTTCTCCTTTGAACCATTTGAGCTTAAACAGCCTGTGGAACTGCTTACCTCCTTACTGGAGTTCTAGACTTAGACCGCGCTGGAGAGGCAGACCTATAAAACAGGCAGAAGAACAGAAAATCATGACACTGATTTTTTTTGAAAAATTACATGATTACATTTTTTTATATGATTCATTTATTCATTAATAATAGGAGCTCAAGTGTGTGGTACTGTGCAGCAGTGCCTCACCTGCTACGGCGCCTGGAGTAAGAGGGGGAACGGTACCTTCTGAGAGAACAAGACCACACATCAGCACATCAGTCAGGACAACAGGGAGAACTAATATATCAAATATTAATTGATGGTGGAACTGTTACCTTTCATTGCTACGACTGCGAGACCTTGAGCGGTACCTCCGTCCCCTGGACCTCGAGCGAGACCTGGATCTGGAACGAGACCTGGGAGGTAGGTAGGGTAGGAAGACACAAGTCACTCTACAAACTCTACCTCCATTTCTCAGGACAGATACTGGTCCCGTGTTGGCCAATGTTACTGCTACATATATTGGAAACTAAATAACTAGCTCACACAAGGTCAAGCTAACAGCAGTGTCCAAAGTGAAAAGAGAAAACCGTCACACCAAGCACTATAGCAGCATACTTTAAATAAACTAATGTGTGACATGTATACATTTGATATTTTTCTCCTTTTGCATGTCCTACGTAGGTTAGAGACGCAACATGGCGCAACAGAATAATAGTCAAGTAGTCAGAGGTTGTAGTTCAAATAGACTGAAGGAAGCGTCTGGGGTGAGCTCACCTGCTGCGGCGACTGCCTCCTCTCTTGCTGAAACGGTAGCAATCATAGGCATAGTGGCCCCGATCACCACACTGGTAGCATCGGTCATTTGGATCGAAAGAGCGACGACCAGGTCGACCATAACGTGACTTTCGGGACAAACCTGTTGACAGTTCCACCCGTATGCGTGATCCACAAAGAACTCTGGGAAAGGACAGATGACCACAATAAGCAAGATGGGACCACAGACAGTGAGGTAACATTATAAAAGTTGCATTCACTATTGCACTGAGGGCCTGTAGATAGCTACAATGCAATTATCAATCAATCAATCAATCATATAGGCAGTATCTCAATAGCATAGACAAACACAGGACCCAGCTGGGAACCCCCACATCCATTTGAATCCAAAGTTGGACCAATTGACATACTTCCCGTCCATGCCCTTCACAGCATCCTCGGCATCACGAGAGTCTTCATATTCAACAAAAGCGAATCCCGGAGGGTTCCTGGCCACCCAGACACTGCGCAGAGGACCATAGTAGCTGAACGCCCGCTCCAGTTCTCCTTTCGCGGCTCCATTACCCAAGTCCCCAACATAAACCTTGCATTCCAAGTTCCGTGAGGAACTCCGGGATGAGGAGTAGTAAGACATCTTCCCCCTAAAATGTTAACATAAAAACTTATCAGGTAGGGTAACTCTCCAAGCAACATTCACACAATTGACGTTATCACAACGGACTTCGCTGTGGGACATATCAATGCAGGCAAACAAGCAACTCAGTTTGTAGTATGGCCTTAACAACCGAAAATCTAACTATATCTTACCAATACATAAACAAAACGTGAATACCTAGATAAGTGCCTACGCTTTGACCTCGAGACGAGTGCAGCATTCACATTTTACTAGAAAACTTACTGACCAGTGAGTGAGCATGTTATGGTTCTGGGCAGAACCGGGAATTAGCTCGCTAACTTTAGCTTATGACAATAAGAACACTGCCCAAAGGGACAATGAACTACCCTGGTTTTCTATTTACTTGTTTTGCCTTACACTTAAGCATCGCTGCTCTGGTGTTAATGTCATGTTTCGACATTGTAGGCCAAATTTTACTTGATAACGTTAGCCATCAGATTATTAGCCGATATCTTGAACTACGCAAAACATGCGAGGTAGCTGCTACAAGGAAGCATGTTGATGGCAACCAACATTCGGTCACGTTACATTGCTAACATTAGCCTAGCTATATACCCAAATGCTAAACACTCTTGATGAAACATGAAATCATTCATTTTGAGTTTCAAAACATCTCTTAATGTTACATAAAGCACTACACGAATGTTAAATATATGCCAATTTGGCAGTAATACAAGGAAACAATATGACAGAATTGATGAAAGGGCCGTCTACAAAGCAAGTCGGCTAACGTTACGGGCAGTGTTCACGTTGACACTACAAATAGCTATCGAAACTAAGCTAGCAGCTAGGCTCACAGTAGTAGGAGAGCAAAAAAATCATACAATGGTCTACTGCTCTTACTCTCAAATATTATAATGTTACACAAAACACCTATTTTCTTTTACCGTTTGCACACCCAGTTCCGTGTTCTCCGATTGTGAGGTTAGGCCTGGTAGAAATGTCGTGCACCTAGAACTAATCTTGCAGTGCGCAACCAAGCAACCAGTGATCTTGCTCCCTTTTCAGGTACTTCCGCGCGCCACCGCAGTCAACAGGAAGGATGACCATGTATGGAGGAAGCAAAGCAGCGCCCGTGTAAAATAATTTGACCAAAGTCAAAGTCCAGATCTACCAAAATAAGCAAATAAAAGTTTATTATAAAGCTAACAATATAGAAAACATTTCCCCCAAATTGTTGTTAATGTGTCTTTATTAGTCTAATGCAGGGGTGTCCAAACTTTTCTGTTTGTGGGCACTGAAAAATCTAAGCTGCCAGGCCAATGCAAAATGAAGAGCGCAGTTTTAGATCTGTAAACCCACAGCTGTCTAATGCTACTGGATCTAATGTTAATGCTGGAATGAATCTACACTATTTACAAATGTCACACCAGAAACTAATGTGCGACAGACATATCATATTAGATTAGCCTAAGATAACAGACTACATTTTATTTTTTCGACTTCATGGAGGGCCAAATGAAACAGAGGGCCACTTTTGGCACCAAGACCGTTTGGCCACTGATCTAATGGCAACAACATAGCAGATTGGTAAAATCAAAGTCTTTGATATTCAGAATCACGAAAAGGTCTATGGAAGCTGGCATGCGTTTTTTGAAGAACTGCTGCTATCAAGTTCAGTAGGTGATGGAGAAGTCGTAGAGGCAGACCTTTTTGCCTGCACACTTTTCCTGCACACTTTACTTTTCTTTTGCCGCTTGATGTTTCAGATCCTTGTGCCTGTACGCCAGCAGTCAGGGCCAGCTAGCCAGATCTGAGTTTTGCCACTTCTTTTCTAGAAATACAAGTGCAAAACAAAGGAAAATGAATAATTTATGTTTTGTGATAGCCCCCTGCTGATATTTGGTGCCCTGGGTGGTTGCCTAGTTCACCTTTGCCAGGAAGCGGCCCTGCTCTGCATCGCCCACGTTTCTCCAGCCGATTTTAATGGCAGAAATTGAGAGAGGCTTGGAGTCACTCCACAGCACCAAGGAGCAGATCAGGCAGGCGTATGCAGATATGGACCCTGATGTGGCAGATTGGATCAGGGAGGATGAGGATGAAGCTATAAGCATCAGCGTGTCATTTGATGGCACATGGCAAAAGTTTGGGGTTCATATCACATTACTGCATAGGCATCTGCATTGATATCCTCACTGGAATGGTAACAGACTTTGAGGTGCTATCGTCCTATTGCCATGCATGTGCCCTCCGAGAGGGTGCCCTGCCAGAGGGAAAGATTCCACAGGAGGAGGTAGAGAGCTGGAGAGAGAGGCACACAGACTGGCCTCTAAGGCTATGGAGCAAGAAGCTGCTAGGAGGATATGGGCCAGCAAATGTCTGTCTCTCGTCGTCAGCTCCATCCGCTATACTGACATGCTCTCAGATGGGATCAGCACTGCTTTCAGTCAGGTCAGGTGGCAGCTCCCAACCCGTACCCTGATCTGGGTATGCATGACCTAGTGCAGGGGTGGGGAACCTCCGGCCCTCGGGCCGGATACGGCCCGGCAAAGCCTTTGATGTGGCCCGCGAAGCCAATTTG
>JASCQY010000228.1:42514-54972 GCA_030264315.1 Sardinella tawilis
TTGCCGAGCTCCCCCTACCGCATTTGGCTAGGTAAATGCAACGCCAACGCAAAAGAGTTGCTGAGCGCCTCTTTAACATGAATTCATGCATGATTCATGCCTGAATTAATCTCTGAATATCTCATGAACACTCGGGAATTAACATGAATTCACTGATTGTCATTAATGACCTCATGCATTAATAACACATCATCTTAAGCATTAAGTACTGAGGTCACATCATTCTGAATCATGATTAATTACACATGATCATGATGTTCAGGTGAGTGTACATGAATTACCATGAATTCATGTTTACTAAATGTTGTGATGCTCCAAACTTTTTGCCATCTCCACTCATCAGTGTTTAAGGACTTGTTTACTTACTGTCCAAAAGTTCGCGCATCTTCTTTCTGTCTCTACCCGTTCTGTGATTGGTTCCGAAATCCATGCGAAAATTTCGGCCATAGTCTCCAGGCTGACTTGCAGTTCGGAACGAGCGTGCAAGGCAGCATGGGTATTCCCAGGCTAACAAATATCATGAACTCATAAAAAATAATGCTTAATTAATAATTATGTGCATGCATGAAATAGGATAGGAGAAAACAGAAAAGAACATCATGATCATGTGTAATCATGATTCATAATGATGTAGCCTCAGTACTTGCTTAAGATGATGTGTTATCTATGCATGAGGTCATTAATGTCAAACAATGAATTAATGTTAATTACTGAATGCATACTGACTGCATACATTAATTCATGCATGAATTCATGATAATTCATGTACCCTTACCGTAAAGTGTTTTGATTCCTCAGCCAAGAATGGTTGCCAAGTTCACTTTATGGTGCAGCAACATCAGAGAAGGTTGTATAATCTTTGGCAAAATAGAAATGCCATTGGAGCTGAATATTGAGGATTTTACAACGGCATTCTTGCCTGGGAATACCCATGCTGCCTTGTGCACTCGCACCGAACTTCTTGGCTGTCTGGAGACCAAGGCCGAAATTTTCGCATGGATTTGGGAACCAATCACAGAAGAGGGCGAGACAACAAGATGATGCGCAAACTATTGGACAAACGTAAACGCAAGTACCCTACAGGAAAATGAATAGGTGGTTCCCAGACTAAATCTCACTTGCCAGGCTAACGGCATACAACATGTTTCAGTCAATCACAATCAAGGACCGGAATTATTCATTTTAGAAGTAAGCAATATCCCAAGAGAGTTATGCCGGTTTTACTTTTGTTAGGGGGAGTTGTTAGGCTGAGTGTTATGGAGTGGGCTATTGCTTTTCTAAAACAGTTCTGTTTTGATCAGCAGATGCGATATGTCTAAACATGCACCATAGGGCCCTGAGTAGGTCAAGCATTGGTCCTTGTTAGACTTGTTGGACTAATCACAGTGCTCTAGCTAAGTGGAGATTGTTTGGCATCAACTTTGAAAGAGTTAGACTTGGGCTTTAAAGGCCCTGGAGTCATTCTTTCAAAGAAGGATGTATTTGCTGTTTCACCGGCTATGATCTGATTGGTTGTAGTGAGTTTGAAAGACAAGATTCCACCCCAAGGATCACCCCCATCGGTCTATCGGTCAGGGCCAGACTATACTTTTTAATATTAGGCCTATAGTTTGGCTTGTTAGGCTAACCATCTCTCATTTCTTCCAAAAAACACTCTGACACAGATGAAAATAAAATAACTATATTTGTTAAGATCAGCTGGAGCTCTTACAAGTTTTTAAAGACACAATACACATCATGCCATGTTTTCAAAACAATAAGCATCCTCTGTTTCAGCAATTCTGTTTCATTTGTAAAATTGATCATTTTCTGTTTTTCTGTATATATTTATTTATTTCTATATTACATCTCATATACTATTCAGTCATTATTCAGGCAGAGAGAAATAACCACATAAAGTTGCACAGAAATTCCACAGGTGAGCAAGACATGGGGCCGAGCACCCAACACAAAGACGGACACAGACAACCTCAGATTTCAGTTTACAAAGAAATGGTTGACATCAAGACATAGATGAAATAAATCAGGTCACTTAACCAACTTTTGTAAAAGTAAAGTAGCTGTTAAAATAATTACAGTCATTTCAATAAAGTAGCCAACCATCTTTTATCAGACCACTGACCAACCTCAGTGGTCTCACAGTTCACAGGGTAGACAAGAGGAGTCTTCAATCTGATAGAAAGCCCAGATTGTGGACTGTAAACTCGACATCAACAACAGGTCATGCGCACAAATCAACAGAGAGTTCATGCACATCACATGTACAAAGAGTGGAAAGTAGTCACAAACACTGATGCTACACAGGCAGTGGGAAAGACAAGGGTGTTGCTGTTCCAGCCCAAGATATTTGGGTTGGGATTTAAGTTGTGTCACGTCTTCGCGTCCACTTGACTACTCAACCAACCTGAAAACGTACTAAGTAGATGGCAATGTTCATGCATTTGTCTGTGCCAGGAGTTCTTGGCTTAACAGGAAGTAGAATAGACCAAGTAAACTGATTGGCAACTTTTTAGAGAGAGATCAGTACATTTGTAAATTCACTGTAACCTCACTCTGAAGTCCTTGAACTGATTTTTTAAAGATAGGCAAAAATACGGGAGAGATAACAAGAAACAACGAATTGTAAAATGATTCGATTTTTTTGAAAAATAACAGATAATCGATCTATAAGACTAGCTACATATCGGACAGTGTAAGACTGTCTGTACTGTGTAGATGTCAATACAAATTAGGCTGTGTAGCATTAGATATAGGTAGGCCTATAGGCCTAATTCTTGATGTGCATTTTTTTGAGTTCCAGTAGGAAATAGTTAAAAATGTAAACTAGTCCAATAAGAATTTCTGAAGGCCACAGCCTGTTACATGGTTCAACAGACAGATAGAAAAAAAATAAAAACACCTTACAAAGTTTTTCAAAGTTCTCCAAGGTGGACAAATAGGCTAGATGACAAGGCTTAAAGCAGCAGGATTCCCCTGCATGATGTGACCCCAGTGCTGGATCTGCATTTACATCCATGTGCCACTGTAGCCTAGCCCATCTATTAGAAAAGCGGCCTGACTCTCGGAAAGAGTGAAGAAGAGAGAGTGTAGTAGGCTATACACATTTGAAACTGCTGACCACATACAAACAATGACTAACAGAACTAGTTTACATGTCTCCGTTCCAAATGATCTCAAGTGGTCTGGCTGCACTCACGTACACATCCCATAGACGCTCCTCCTGACCCAGAGGAGTCCAGTGCCTCTCAAGAGCACCTTCCATGATGTTTACCTGCCCCCCCGTGAGGCTACATGTAGTGCCAGGTGAACAGCTAAAGCAACACTTTCTTTGAGATATCAAATAAGATATCTAGTATCCTACTTATTTAATTCATTTACTGAAATACTGGGAGTTAACCAATAAATTCCTCACCTTAAACAAATAACTACCAGGTTAATCAGACAAATAGACAAATCGAGCAGCAGGGAGAAAACAGGACTAAATTCACCAATCCTTCCAGTGCCTCCTTTGCTGTGGATTTGCCTGTGCAGTGCTGACAGGATGGAGGAGTCAGAATGTATGTACTGTAGAGGTACACGCTCTGCTTTGCCTGCTCTTCTTCTGCACGGATATCATATTGCACATTAGCTCAACTCTTTTGGTATCTAGTGTTCTCAAAACAAACAAGCCTGCTAAACAGAAAAACAAAAATATATACAAAAATACTCTAAGACGCAAGTCAGCCAACATAATTGACAGTAAAACAAACATTTGAATCTTCTTAAGGCAGTATCTGGGTAAGTCAGGGCATGAAAAATGTGTATTGTACATTACACCACACCTAACAGTCTCTTGGAGTGAATTTGAAGCAATATGAATGTTTTGAGCGCATGGTCAAGGCCTGTCCATTTCAGTCAAGCAATGCATGCTCCCTTCAGATATGAGCCCTTACCTACACGCATGTGTGGCCATAAGCGCCCATAGCCCCCCACACTCAGGAGTTCCTATCCCCTCCAGGGAGCAGAAGGTGTGCAAGTCTAGACAGATCATTCATTGCACACACTAGATCTGGGTGGGAATGCTAATGCAAAGATTCATTTTCCGTGTCATTTTGGATGACAAACTTTTGCACATACCCCTACCAACACTAAAGTAGGTAGGCCTACTGTACTGTATATCATGTCAACAAGGGTCATGAATTGAGGAGTCAGTGCAGTATCTGACAGGGGCTGAAAGCAATGTCTCCAGTCTCACTTAACTCAACCTACCTCCATTAATTAAATAGAAACTGACCACTGTCTTTGCTTGTGTCACTCTCCATGCATGCTTTTATAGGTAAACCATGCCGTTACATTGCTGCCATTCTATTCTGTCATGCATTTGGACCCATACTGTACTGTACGTCACAACAAAGCATCAGCCCCTGGGAAAGAGGGGCTGGTCCACAGACACGTGTCACAAATCCACAGGTTTCCACAAACATAAACAAGTATCACTTGACAGGCAAACAACATGTAAAACTCAGCACAAATGCAGATTCAACATCGGCCTGTGAAGAGGGCATCGTCATCACTCACTTCCACTTTCAAAGCAGGACCTC
Organism: Sardinella tawilis; assembly: GCA_030264315.1. Classification (NCBI taxonomy): domain Eukaryota; kingdom Metazoa; phylum Chordata; class Actinopteri; order Clupeiformes; family Clupeidae; genus Sardinella; species Sardinella tawilis. The sequence continues at coordinate 47,095 of JASCQY010000228.1, forward strand.
TGGCTCCCTTCTCTGCCTGGAGACTATCTGAAGAAGAATTGTTACTTTGAACAGAGAAGTATACCAATTCATCGTTATTGTCCATATACTGAAAAATAAAAAGGCTGTTGTGGTTCTGAAAACAAAAAGAAAGAATGCAGAATGATATGATGGGGGTTGTTTGCATCACACAGTGTTAAAGTGACTGAAGTGTGAAAAGATTCAGACAATGACATCAACATAACAGAAGGGGGACCACCAGAGAGAGAAGTGAGGGAAATGTTGAAAGAGTTTGGTGGAGCATCCCAGACACGGGGGATGGGCGTGGGGGAGCATTCACTCAGATGGGAAACCAAGTCAGTGTCATGTCAAAGCTTTATTTACAATGCCCAATGCACCAGCGAGATCAAGTCCAACCTCTCCCCTGGTGGTAGCACTATTCCAGGGTGTGGATTGGGGACCACTGCTCATGGGGCTTTGCCCTACATCGCTCCCACAAACAGGAAGTGTGGGAGAGGGCCAAGATAGTGATTGGCAGCAGGGCCCAGTGAGCACCGGAACCAAAGCGGCGTGGTCCTCAGGGGAGGCAGGTCCTGTAAGCCCAGCGGGGTCTCAGTGCAGCCAGTCACATCACTGCTTGCAAACTTTACAAATAAATAGTTTTGCAGATATCTTCAAATAAATAAATACATAAATAAATAAATTAATCCATCTATGACTGAAACAACATTAGAACAAAGGAACTTCAGCAGAAATGTGAACGGCCTCAGTATCGCTTAATTCCCTAACATTTGTTCGCTCTCCCGGAGCCGACCCAGCAATGCCAGGATGCTTTGTGTGTGAGACTCATTCCTTCACACCTCTGCTATCTGGAGACACACAGTGCATCCCTGTCCTGAACACCCTAAATATTACTGGCTGATCAGTTGCTCCATCAGTGAAAATGAATGAAGTGCAGATAGGTATTTACATGGACAAGCTGCTTAGACCAAGCTCTAGCCTCGCCAAAAATGTTCTCTTCTCTGTGACCAGAATCGTTTCTCTTTTCTCATCGTCCTTTCTCTTTTTCTCCCTCAGGCCATCCTGTTGTTCGCTAATATGACACCTCGGCTTGTTCTTCCCTGCGTTCCTGGGTGATGAACTGTTTCTATATGACTGAAGGATGCCCAACGGGCGTCATCCTACACACGTTGACTTGGAGGGAGCTTCTTCTTGGGCATGCCCACCAAAAGCATCAGAGGAGAACATCATCTTCCACATGTGCTGCACACAGACCATGGGCCCACAAGTCACGAGCTCCACCAGCTGAGGCTCAAGCAGGGCAGAGAAAGCTGCCCCACACGCACTAGTGTAGTTCTTCCATTCCATTCTCATTGGGACAGCGGGGGAACGAGAGGCACAGATGGTCCCAACAACACGCACCTCTTTTCCTTGGTCCTCTTCTCCGCAGAGGCGGCATTCTTTCCCTACCTGCATTGCTTTCTTCTTGCTCATATCATACCTTCTTTACTGGTACTACATTCCACCAGCCGCTGCTGCAGCTGTCACTCGTCTTTCTACATTCCTGTCTGTCTGTCTGTCTGTCTGTCTGTCTGTCTGACTTCCCTTCTCCCTCTGGAGCCTTTCTTGTTGACTGGTGCAGGCTTGGGTGTCATAAATTACTGGGACGGATTCATGTGAAGATGTGAATTGCAGAGGCTGTGATTTGATGTTTGAAAAGTGTCCTGAAGGCCTTTGCTAATGTGTATGTGTTGGTATGTATATCTGCACGTCTGCAATGGTGTGATGTCTTCACAAGGGACAAGGGTGGTGTGTGTGTGTGTGTGTGTGTGTGTGCAGATGGGGATGTACATATGCCTGTTTGGTTTTGAGAAGCAGAAGCGTGCTCTGGCTTGGGCTCGGGCTCTGGCTGGGCCTCAGAAGCCCTGGATGTGGCAGTAGGCCTCCAGGCTGGAGAAGAGGATGTAGAGGAGCCAGAGTGAGAGGAAGAGGAGGGTGGTGAGCAGGCGAGGGATCCGCGCCCCCCCAAGCTCGCCCCCGATGGAGGGCCGGCGGCGGAAGAGCAGCACGCCCATGGCGAAGAAGGCGAAGATGGTGAAGAGCGTGACGGAGAAGGCCAGCGAGCCGGGGTTCACCACGAAGGGACGGTTCTGGGTCTTCCAGTAGATGGCGGCCACTGACCACGCCACGCCAATGCCCAGGAACACGTTCACGGCGTTGCTGCCCGTCACGTTGCCCACAGACGCATCCGCATACTGGTCCTGTGTGGCGGCCACCTTACTGGCAAAGGTGTCTACAAGGAACAAGAGAAGAAAATTAAAGAGATGACAAGGAAGAGAAAATCATGACATTTACTGTATAGCGATGGCACTGATCCAATGTGTGACAAGAATTCTCATAACACAGGAATCCAACAGCTGATCTCATATCAGTTCTTCACCAGCATTGTCTGCTAATTTCCTTCTCTGCTTCAATTGTTGACATGGTTCACTGTTTTCCAGAGTCTTTATTTATTTATTTATTTATTTTTGTCTCCAGCAACAACTAACTAGCTTATGTGCTTTGGCAAAACATTTCTTGCTTCCTCTTTAGAAGTGTGATAAAGTGTACTATGTCCTGCCAGATAACGAGCCCGGATAGAGGAGCAGCCGTGCCCATGACAGTCAGCCCAATCAGCCAAGTGGTGATCTTATCATCGTGACAAAGAACAGTTTCACCTCCTGGTATTTAGCACGTTTGCATCACTCCCACACCTGGCCTGAAGAGGCTAAGTAGAGTGTAGTGTCTCTCCAACAGAGATAGGGGTGGGGTGGGGATGGGGGTGGACTGTTGAGTAGTTACCATCTTAAAGGAGTGAGATTACTTACTGTATTATCATACAAGTGGCCCAACCAGAAAAACCTACAGTATTTGCATTAGAAAAGCCTAATTCATTCACATCAGGAGTGTAGGGGCAGCTTGACGTGAGACTTGAAGCAGACTGGTTCTGAGCCCAGGTCACAAAACATGTGACCTATGTGGGCAGCAAAAGGTTTTTTTCATTTGTATTCCACATGGTCATATGCCTTACATGTGGCTGAAGTTTTCAACAAGAAGGAAAGCATAAAGATGCTGATGTTTAGCGAATGCTTGAGCAGTCAGTGGACTGCCATTATCACAGAGCACCATTTGTTCGTGGGCCTACTTTATTTGCCCTCAGTAAGAAGCAAAAGGGAATGTGGTATATCAGGAAGTGTGAAAATGTCAAAGAGGCCAGATTGTCCCTCACCTGGGAGTGAGGTGCCCAGAGCCACAAAGACCACCGCGGTGACGGTGTCTCTCAGGCCCACGGTGCAGCCGAAGTGGGAGGCCAGGTCCCCGATGATGGCCGTCAGGAGGCCGATAACACTGATGGACACGAGGAAGCAGGCCCAGCCATTCCAGTACTCGGTGGGGGGCACACAGGCAAACAGAACCTTCCAGAACACAGTCAGAAAGTGCATGACATAGTCGGAGCAGGAGGGCAGACGCTCTTCACGACCTTCATCATCCTCCTCATCTCCATCACCTGAAGAGACACATTAACATAGTTATTTACTCGTGCATACAGCAGCTGATCAATCTTCCAATCAAAAAAGGGAAAGACTGTGTGTCGCGACAAACCTATGTGAACAATAAAAGACTTAAAGTCACCAAGTGGGATTTTCATGGAATAACTTTTCTTCAAGGTGTCTTGAACGCAGCTTTGCATTCACCTGTCATGTAGCCTAGTTTACAGGTACAGTGCCCACTGGTGTTACAGTATGCTGTATTGCACATGGATTATGGGAGAGCAGGCCTAGGCAGGCACTAGTTGATTTACAGAAGAACTTCATTGGGACAACATGGTAATTAGGTGCCCTTGAAATTATGTCAATGCATTTTTTATTAACATTATGTTCTAAAATACTGTCCATGGGGGTGGGCTAAGTCATGACACCATAAATCCGGGGACCCTGGTTTGAGTTTGATCTGAAGTCATTTTCTGATCCTTCCCCATCTCCCTGTTCCACACATTTCCTGTCTCTCTCCACTGTCCTATCTCAAAAAAGGCAAGAAACTGAAAATATCTTTCAAAATACTACACATGGCTCCTTTAAGGGAAAGGACCAGAGCATTTCAGCCTGTGATCGCGACCGCTGTATGAATGTATAGGCTTAGGATTAATAAGAATGGCTACTCAGTTCGTCACTTCGCAATCTGACAACCTTTAAGCTAAAAAGCTGCCTACTGTAGGTACAGACAGGCCAATTGTCAAGTATAAGTTGAATTTGCACATGCAACTGCACTATCCCACACAGTCCAACAGGGGGCAGTGTAAAACCATGTAAGGGAGGAGCACTCCTCCGCTGCCAGTTGAACCATGTGTGGGGCTTGTGGAGGAGGCATTAGATTGAATGAGATGGAGATGGAGCTCCCCCTGTCCGTCTCAACTCTGTGGGCTGAGAGCAGTGGGGACGGGCATCCCTGGGCAAGCTCATCACTGGGAGGAAAGTCTACACCAGTGTGGGCGCGGGCAATTATGTGTTACCATATACAGGAATGAGAGAATTACAGTCTCTCTCTCTCTCCCTCTCACGCACACACACACACACACACACACACACACACACACACACACACACAGACACAATTGGTCTCAGAAACAAAAAGGGAGACAGAAATAAATGCACAAATTGCAAAAGTGTCTGGTTTCCTTGGTGTCTGTGCTACAGACCTGCACTGACAGTCACAGCGTCAACAAACTGCTCCCTCCAGGAGTGTGTGCCGATCACAAGGGCCAGGTTGGTCTTCTTGATGAGTTTGTCCACAGTGCTCTAGCAAACACAACACACACACACACACACACACCAACACACACATGAGGGAGCTGTCACAGCTAAAGCACTGGCATAGTCCAGGAGCACTGATGCACAATGCACATCTCTGACAGCACCTGCTGAATGAATGAGCTTTAGATTAGAGACAGGCGGTGTGTTTTCAGAACTTCCTGGAAATACTGCCACGGCTTGGACTGATATACTGCAACTTTATCCTCCTTTTAAATAGATTCTTTAAATACATACTTGTATACTCAACGCATGTTTGCTCCCATCCATAATTCATAGACCTCTGAGAACAGAGTGGATGTTTACACAAAACACAGTCAGTCACGTCAAAAAAGAGTAAAAACTAGGTTCTTTTATTTGACTTTTTTTTTTTTTGGCTATATCCAATCTATGACTTTTCATGAGTCAGCCAAAGCACCCGTAGGCATGGCTCATCAGCCATCTGCACAGACCCAGGGATGACATGAACCCAATCAAACTGCAGTGGGATGCCAAGCATCATTTGGTGCAGAGCAAACGCTTGGCTCATTATTCTAACTCTGGAGCTCCATTTCATCTCGTGGAGCTCATTGGCTCACAGAGTGCTCTTGCTCATATAGGCATGCATATTTCATATGACCTACATCTCCAGCAGGCATCTGTGCATAGCGCTGCTGCCAAAGCTTCTGTGTGTCTTTGTGGATTTGTGTTTGGATTTGTGTGTCTGTCTGTGTGTGTGTGTGTGTCTGTGTGTGTACTGTACTGTATGTGTGTGTGTGTGTGTGTGAGAGAAAGTGTACCTTAAACTCATAGGACTCTTCGATGACCACCTCCATGCGACTGTGCTCCCCCAAGATGGGCTTCCCCATCTCAGCGATGCGCCTGGCCTCCTCCTCCTCTGCACTCATCTGGCCCTCTGGGTCCTCTGGGGGACGGGAGGAGAGGGATGCAGAAAGAGAGAGAGAGCGTGATGATGAAGATATAGAGAGAGAGAGAGAGAGAGAGAGAGATTGAGTGAGTTGGGTACAGCAGGGAGAAAGAAAGAAAGAAAGAAAGGAAGGAAGAAAGGATGGAAAAGAGAGGGTGGGAGGTGAAGACAGATTGAGTGAGGGGAGGTACAGTGGGGAGACAGAGAGAGAGAGAGAGAGAGAGAGAGCAGATGGTTGGAGAGTCTAGGGTATAGTTTATATAGGGTAGGTTCAAAAGATCAAAAGACGTTGACGTAACCAGCAAACCAGCACAGCAAGCAACAGCAAGAGGAGACAGAGAGAACACAGGGCTACAGAATGCAGAGGAAAGGGTGATGGGTGAAAAAAATGGGGCCATGGAAACAGACACAGAGGATGAGAGTGATCTCCCAGTCGGTCCATCAGTCACACAGAGACAGAGGCATGACTGGACTCATATGGCTGGACTCGTGGAGACTGAGCTTGCGGTGCAACAAGGAACGAAAGACTGGCAGTAGCAGTGCATGGCTACACCTCACAGCCACCAGGCTACAGGTACACTAATGACCACAGCTATGAGTGAGGCTCCCTCTCACCTGCTCCACATCAGAGCTCCAGCCACTGCAGGAACATTCTAGAGAACTCAAATGACCTCACAGCACTGCTCTTTACTGGCAGTGCTCAGCTCTCAGCTGGGCTAAACCTGCTCTCTGGTTTTAACTACCCGAACAGACAAGACATTAGCTTGATCGATGTGCTAGTACTGCACTGTTATGGTGGTGCAGGTAAAGCCCCTTTGGATTTCTACCGGAGAGAAATGAACAGGAGACAGAGAGGACATCTACTGTAGGAATAACTTCACACACATAGACACACACACACACACACATATATATATATATATATATATGTACATACATGTATAGTATATAGACATTGAGAGCGAGCTGAAGCTAAGTGGGAAACAGCTTAGTGAAGAGGGAGGAGAGAGGGTGATGTCACACATGCTCCACAGGAAAAAGACGAGGAGGAAGGAGGAGCTGCATGGAGACGTAGACTAGAGCAGCACACCCTGTCTGACCACCATGAGATAGAGACCTCTGCACCGCCCTGCAGCAGCTAGGGCTTGGAGCCTTTCCTATTAGTGATGCAATTATAACACACACACACACACACACACGTACACACACACACACACGCGCACACACACACACAGACACACACACACACACACACTCATTCATACACAAACACACACACACACGCGCACAAACACACACACACACACTCTCTCTCTCTCACACACACACTCACTCATACACACACACACACACACACACCTCAAAAGGAACAATGACCAGAGGCTCACACTTGGCTGCTTACTGGCTATTCAGCAGAATGGTGAAGCCAAGATCATTTGTCTGCCTGCCTTGCTTGGCTCCACGCTCCTCACACAGACTCTAATTAGCGCATGACGAGCAGGGCCACGGCAGCCGTGCTGTTTCCATGACACTTTGCCCTTGCTACACTAATGTTCCCCAGCCCCCTGTGACTCCCACAATGGCTGCCGCTGCAGCGCAGACACCCCGTTGGCTGATTCCTCACAAATGAGAGTAAGCTGATTGTTTTATTGTTCCTCAGACATATTGCAGCTAAGTGCCTCAAGGTGCAGCTTTGTCTTCTCTTCTCTCCAGCCCAGCCCATAGATATGAACATGAGTCCAGCCCACTGCAAGCCTGTGAGGCAGGACTGGCCATTAGAGGGCGGTGTCTATCCCTGTGTTCCATGATCCCTGCCCACCAATCTCATGCAGCTCCCAGGCCAGCAGCAGTAGCCCAGTGCCTGAGGGCCCGTGTCTGGGAGCAGATGAGCTAGCTTGGTGCTCAGTGCTTAATAGATGGGGACAGCCTGTATGTCACATTTAGGTGAGAGAGCTGCCGCCTGGCACTGTGGGCCAACCCTGACGCAAGTCCCCCACAGCTGCTGAATGTGGCGAGGAGCATCTGAGAGGCTCTGTCTGGGCCGGGCTACAGACAGATGGATATATATATATATATATATATATATATATATATATATATATATACACAAACACCCCCACAGACTCAGCACTTTTGAGTAGAGGG
>JASCQY010000229.1:0-10174 GCA_030264315.1 Sardinella tawilis
ATATGCGTTTTCTTGAATAATACTTGGGCACAATGCAAATACATAAATATCAAAAATCGGTGGTGTGTTCCTTTAAGCCTATTTATTATTTTAGAATCCTATGTGTCTTGAAATGTTTTGTGGTAATGTCTGTATGTATGTGTTTGTATTGAATATTTGTATTGAGCGCTACCGCTGCAAAACAATTGCCCCACCAGGGACACATAAAGTACTACTACTACTATTTTACATAGCCTGAAGTATCAGCCGCTTATTTCTCTTCGTTCTATATAGCATCTGAGCACGAACGATTTAGATTTGTTTGCTTTGCCGTCATTGACGGTGGGCAGATACTGTCTGCTTAAAACCAATCGCTACTCTTTGGTCATAGCTTCAACCAATCGCTACTGTTTGGCCGTGACGTATGGTATGCACTGGAATGCATCGTTTGAATTCTCTATTCGCTGATTTGTCCATCCGCTGGGGAAACCGAAGCAAACCAAAGCAATTTGTTAGTTTCCTCACTATATGGTTCCGGCCGGAACCAATAGGCGGCGCCTGGCTACATTTTACACACTTACAGTGCAATGCAAATACCAATCTTCAGTGTCATCCAAAGTTGTGTAGTGTTGATTTCATAGGGCCAATTTTTCAATGGTAATCTGAGCGGGTTTTGGAAAATGGATTGGAGCAAATCTTGAAAATGGGTTGTTCAAAAGAGAAACAAGGAATCCAATTCCAGTTACAATCTGGATCAAACCTTCAATTGTTGTTCAAAACTTTTTGGTTGGGATTTGATCCAAAAAAGAGAGGTGAGATTCAGGGTGGATTACAAACTTCAAGAATACTTAAAATACTTATTTGCAAATGTATTTAGACTACTTGTTGTGTATCAGATTAGGAATCTAAGTGTTTATACTGTATCGTATGTAACACTGAAAATGGACAGAGATATATTTTGATCGTTTCATTGTGCCGTTTTCTGTGTCCTCGGATAAATATTTTAATCAGCTATTTATTTATCACGTGGCAACAAAATGGGTAGCTTGAACAAAAGATTACAGACACCAGTTACAGTTAACGAGGCAAGTAGATGGAATTTAGTCTACTTTGGCGACATCTAGTGGAGAAAAGGCAATTATGTGACTGCCTGTTGTAGAGTTTTGAACCAGCCAGTCCACATGATTGGATGGGTCCATAGGGTTCAATGCTTCATTAAAGAGAAATGAATCATAAATCAAGAATTATGTACACCAAAGTCGGATAATGTAAAGCTGGACCTATTTTGCTACCATGGGGCATGAGAATTCTCCCCTTCCCAAACTGGGGAATGACACAAAAAATTGAGAACCACTGAATTAGCCAGTGGTCAGCATGGTTGTATAAAAAAAAAAAAAAAATACATGGCCTCCTTTGCCATCATTCATGTGTATCACCATGTTTCCTGCAAGTTGCAAATATTTCACTCGTTAAATCAAAGTAAATGATTTGCATGCAATCATTTTTTGTAACATTCAGCCAATATGTCCTCACAACTCACTATGTCCACTTTGATAACCCGCCAAAACATGCCCAACTATTCCCCTACTAGGCCATATGTCAATAGTTCACAATGCATGTGCATTAAGACAGATGTTTTTATGCACAAACCTGATGCAAACGCAGCATAGCACATAGCATTAAGCATTCACATACATTTTATTTACCAAGAACCGAAGCATTTATGAATGTTGTTTTGATGTCATGTGCTGAACCTATTGGAACCACAGGCTAAATAGAAGATGTACAGTAACAAGAGTGGAGGGTGAGGCACAAAGGGGTATGGGTAACTGTAGTGCCTAAAACAACCAGAGGGGTGCGCCAAATCCTCCAAACATCTCAGCTAATTACTAGTATGAGCCTATTGAGGACGCGTGTTTGTCCAATTCAGAGTGAAGTTCAAGAACAAAACTACAAACTAGAGAGAGACAGAGAGCACCTCCCTTGCCCATTTTAGGAGGAGAAAAACAGGAGGGAAAAAACTTGTTTGCATGGCAGTGATGTGGTTTAGAAAATTGATGCCATTGCCTTTGCCTCCAAGCTGCAAAGGAAAACTTTTATGACTGTCAGATTTGGTTTGAATTTTCAAGTCATGGCCCAATGGCTTTGAAATCCTTTCCAAACAATTTCTTATTCATTTATATTACACAGGTCTACAGACTGCCACCATCTGACTGGACCATTGATTAGGTGAGTTGGTCTCGAACACTGACTGTAATTACTGTAGATTCTAAAGATGACAATACCCATTTTTTGCCTTTTCTTTGAAATATCAAGCCCAACAACTCCACCAACTCCTCAACTATGACATTGATTTCATATTCATTTTGTCGGCCTATTTAATTCAGTGCATCATGTGTTGTGTTGGTATTTTGAGAATACCTTTAGCAGGCCACTGATACAGGTAAGAGTGTCAACATGCACAGCCGTCACCTATGGCATTTTGTCATGTGTCATGCTACAAGTTTTAGATACTGTTTTAAAGGAGAAGTTCGGTGTGACTCAAACCATAGCCCTGTTGTTAGAGGTCACTGAATGTTGTCTATAGCAAAAAGAACGAAAAAAATTGATGCAACATAGGCAGAGTTATAAACTAATAGCTATTGTTAACTGAATGGGGCATAGTGAAATGAAACTGAAAGTAAGACACTATGCCCCATTCACTTAGTGTTACAGCAGTTGCCATTCATTTCATTATTCGGTCTATGTTGTATCAATTTTTTTCGGTTTTTTCCTATGAACAGCATTCAGTGACCTTGAACAACAGGGCTATGGGTTGATTCACACCGAACTTCTCCTTTAAGAGCGTACTGTAAATAACTTGAAAGCTCATATTGTCTCAAAACCGAATACATTCAGTCTCACATTTCTGCATGATATTGTTGCTCTAGCCTGGGAACCAGACACACATCCAGGAAGATGTAAAATAGCAATAAAGCAAAATATCAAATATGTTTATACAGATGGCAATGCCCCTAACGACCCAAAAATCAAGGGTGGGGGTGGTGGGGGGGGGGGCACCTGTTTTATCTGGCAGTCAATGACAACCATGCATCCATTTCAGTTTTAGACTTAAAGTGCAATAATTGACCATAATTGGATCTGATTGTTACACTTTTTTATATTACAGATGAATGGGGCCAAGTCAGACAAAGGTTAGAAAAATCAGGAACAGAGTTTTATTTACAATGAAGCGCATCAAGGGAGAAACTGTATTCTTCACATACAGATCCATTAGCTGCTCTATCAAGACAAGGAAATAATCTAAATGAATCAAACCATGACCAGTGGCAGCCTGGCACACTAGACCAGATAACTACTGACGTAGGGGACAAACTTACACAGTGCACACAGCACAATACACTGACATTATTCCATCTGTAATGGTGGGAATAGCAGGAACAGAATGAAATAAAAACATTTATGTCATATGTGAAAAGACAGACAGATGAGTCAAGTCAAGCTGTGACAGACATAAACTGCCTATGGCTATGAATAGTTCTGATTCCAGTGCTCTCGATGTTATTCAAGTGGACAAACAACCCAACTGAATGGCATGTGCTATCGTCCCCAGATATGCCAAGTAGAGTAACTGAACAAGGCTGAGGCAAATGAAATGAAATGAAAGTTCCTTCCCTGGTGGCCGTTTTCCCTTACAGATGCCTTCCAATTTAATTTAGAGATGGTACCAAAAAAGCAGCAAAAATAATATAGTAATATAGTTAATAATAAAGTAATATAGTTGCTTTTAACTATCAATGTTGATACTTGTTGATACAAGGGTCTATGCTCATGTCAACATCTGAGCTCATTATGCTCATCCACTGTGCATAGGCCTACTATATATTTACATCCATCTGCTCTATCTAACAGAACATGACACAGGAGTTGATTTTCCCATCCCGTCCTACTCCCAGAAAAATATTCCTCTCCCATCCCAGTCCCAGGACGGAATATTTGTTTTAATCATGTTCTCACTCACAGTGCTGTCCAGGTCCAATTTTTTTTTTCAATTTGTATAATTCTGTAGGAGAAAGCCTTGTCAATCAACCAGCTTTCGTTTTCCACACATCACAAATACTAATCCAACATGTAACACTACCCGTTCAAGAAACGTCAACGCCCATATTCAACACATGCATCAGATGTAATAGCCTAATTTAGTCACAGCAAAGGTTCCCGCCTAATATGAGTGTGTTTTTTCAAATGATTCAAATGAAGTTATATACTGTATTAGGGTTGTTTTAGATAATCAGAACGTAGGCTACTTACTGGGAACATGGGTACTTACACTGTACTTGGATAAGTGGTTAAAAAAAACAAAGAGACAAGAAGTAATGTATTACGATTCCTGTTAATTGTTTTCTTTCTGTCCCGATTATATGACTTAAGTGGGTCCGAAAGGGGCAAGCAACTAGCCTGGGCCCGCCCATTCCGTGACGTTATCGACCGCGCCCGCGGCCAAAAGCTTTTGGTGGAGAACATAGGATGGCGTTAGCCAGGCTAGCAAGCAACCATTCAAAGGGAGAGCAACTATTCAAGAAATCAACCACATCAACTACCATAGCAACCAACATGCTTTTTGACCTAGCAACCATCTCAGTTACCCTAGCAACATCCTAACAACCACTTCCCCAGAGGCAACCTAGCAACCCCCATGATTACCTAAGCAACCAGCATGGAAGCCACCTCAGTTGGATTCAGTCTAACTACCTCAGCAACACCCTTTGAAACTCATTGATTTTTAATTCACAGACATTCATGGAGCTGAAATATGACTGTTGACATTTTCATTTTCATTTTCATTTTCATAATAATCTACATCATAATGGCAATTTGTCAGGTATAGCGGCCACTAATCAAGATCATTTTTTTCCCATAAATAGGCCAACCTTGTTTTAAGAAAAGTGAAAGGGCTTTGGCGAAGGTCTACATATGTAGGTCCATACTACACAATTCAGTTTCACCAAGCAAAAGCCTTATGTAATAGGCAGTGTGCTGCTTACATGCCAAAAAGATTTCAGAATAAAAATCACATTGCAGATATTGGGAAAACATTGAAATTCACCCCATGACTTGGGCATAATGCACCAAATAGGCCTACTGGGCTACTGAGAAATGTAAGGCCTATCGGTCTGTTACGAAGAAAAAAAAAGTGAAAAATGGGATAAGAAACATTGCAATAGTGATCTCAAAACCTGCAACAGTTTTACTGTCAAAGGGGAGTTGCTGGAAATATTTGTGGTTAGAGTGCACATTGGATACTGACATATTTGAAATGGCATAAGATTGCATCTTTTCTCTTGTCACTTGTGTGCAACTGCCACAAGCATTGTTGTTGTATCTGGCATCTTTGGGGGTCCTGGGGAACAGGGACTAGTCTGGAGGCCTCTCAGAACCTCCCCCAGCCCAGCAGTTTTGCCCAGTATGGCAGTGCCTTGAAATGGTTTGCTACTGAGGCTTTCAATATATCATTGGCAGTTATCTACCAGATCATAGATTTTGAGACAGTTACTGTAAGATGTAAGATTCATGCCATGATTTAAAATAGCAGTAATGTGTTATGGTCTGAGGCTGTCTTACTGACACTGGTGACATGGTGGTCCACCTCTGTTAACACAGTGCACTTGTGCACGCCTGTACTGTATGGCAAGCATGGGCTGATGTCCTCCATGTGACCCTGTGTTGACAGCACCTAGCTAGCTCCATCAGCCAGGTTTATGGCACTTTGTATGCACATAATGGCCAGTTTAGGAATATATTCATTCAATTGTCATGGAGTACACTTGTGATTTTAAAAAAAGAAAGAAAGAGAATGTATGTGTGTGCACGTGTGCCTGCGTGTGTGTCTGTGTGCGTAATCTGTAAAGCCTTAAACATCCACAAGGGGTCAGTCTTGTCCTTAGTAGTGAAAAACTGGATCCTGCCAAGGACATCAAACGCTTTTAATCATATTTTACATGTATCCCCTCTGAGAAACTGGGAAAGTCAAGGCTGAATGTACTGTTACAGCAGTTCTGTGATTATGTACAGTCATCTGTCTTTACACATTTGAACTGGATATAATACATTTAAAAGGACTAACGTACTTTAACAAATTACAGTGGACTGCCTGTTCATGCAACACCTGGGTAAAAACATTTTCCCCTTTACAGAAGTAGCTTTCGCTCATCAAGGTAATAATATTCATTTGTGATAACAGGTATAGTCAGATCAAAGAGTAGCACTTAACCAGATTTCCCCCTTTGGCAGTCAAATGAGGACATTTCCCCTCCTCCTTGAATCTGCGCTATATTATCAATAGAACAAGTGTATTGTATCTAGGTAGGTAATGGTCTACTGTTTTGTGTAAAGATGACAAAAATGCATAATGAAAACAGTGCAGTGTGTTCATTTTTTAAAACATATTAAAGAACATATTGATGAAAGGAAATTGCGGCATGTCTTGTAAAAGCGACGGTCTGTGTTTTCCTTAGCTACATGGAGGCAAAGATTTACTTGTTTTTTTTTTTTTTTAAAGCTCACAAAAAGCACTACACATTTATCTGACACAAGAAGATTAAGTACTAAAACCAACCTAAAGTTTAAATGTAGTTTACTATTGGGTAATAAGTGCTGGTGTAATTCTTGGTTTGCAAGAGGGAGCTGGGTTTGATACACTGCTTTCTGTCTCTCTGTCTCTCTCTTTCTCTCTCCAAAAAAGAAAAATCCCTCAGATTACAGTAGACACTGAATTGATGTTTTTCTTAATTTAAAGTGCATGGTAATACATGATATAGACTGAGAAGGGGATATTAGACAGCTGTATATTAAGAACCACAAAAATAAATACATAAATAGACATGAGTAATGCTTAAGTATAATTTTCATACCTATAAAATGTCACAACAAATTTCATTGCACATTGCCACATTATAAGCATTAATGGTTGGAACATGAACTGGGCATGATTTTTTCAAGGTCTCTCCCCAAGAGGAAGGGTGACCCATGTGACATGAGGAATGATGCTGATCTTTGTACTACTCTTTTGATGCAAGGGTTCAACTAATTGCAAAAAACTCTCTGATGAGAGGTAGTGTGTCCATATCATTCACGGTCTTGTGCATTTGTGGACAGTTTGTTAAGAAGTAGTCCTTGGGAAGTGAAATTGCTGTGCAGGAAAGGCTGCCACCCTTGTTAAGTGTCCGGTGGAATGTGTGTGTGTGTGTGTGTGTGTGTGTGTGTGTGTGTGTGTGTGTGTGTATGTGTGTATGTGTGTGGTCAGGGTGATGAACTAGGGTGGGAGGAGAGGCGGCTTAAACGTGCAGGTCCCGGCACAGTGGCGAGGGGTCAGCATCTTGCATGAGAAGTGGTGGAGAGCGTCGTGAGCTTCTAGGGACAAACCATACTGATCACCACATTGAGCTTGCTAATCAAACACTGCCAATGAAATTAGATATACTAGTTGTTTTTTTTTTTGTTGTTGTTTTTTTTTTAATTAGGTAGTTAAATAATTAATATAAAAAAGTGACAGTGTTCAGAATCAAAAATAAATATCCTGTCTGTCTCCATATATGTAGTGTTTTTACATTATGTGTTAACATCAGTTTAAACAAAACATAGAAATGATCAGATAATGCAGCAAAGTGAAAAATATATATTTTTTATGAAATGGATTGAATCAATACAGGCATAATTTCCAATGAAAACATTCAAAGTAGCACTTGCATATATTCGTTACAACTAAAATAAAATATGTTCCTTCGAAACCAAAAAGTATTATTACCTTTCAGCTTCTGTTGAATTGCATAACGAGCTTTTCTTTCTTGGTCCAACTCGTTGCACAGTGTGTCTATGTTAAAAAAGAATGAATATGATATTACTTGCTGTATTTTTGTAAGTGAACATTTTTTTTTTTTTTTTTTGCTGATCACTGCTTTCCATTTAAAAATTGAATGCTCATTGATGCCATAATCAGTAATCATCAGATTCTTTACTATAGCATACAGAAAGAATATTCACTGTGCCACAACCGGATAGTTCAAA
Organism: Sardinella tawilis; assembly: GCA_030264315.1. Taxonomy (NCBI): domain Eukaryota; kingdom Metazoa; phylum Chordata; class Actinopteri; order Clupeiformes; family Clupeidae; genus Sardinella; species Sardinella tawilis. The sequence continues at coordinate 8,044 of JASCQY010000229.1, forward strand.
AGTTTCATTATCTTATTTTTCTTTTGAAGGACACAAAATCTATTAAAATATGGGTTGAACTCGAAAATATGCAAGTGTCACTTTTTTTTGCACCCAGGTCTTCACCAACTCATAACAGGCAGTCATCAATAACCACATTTTATTTTCGGACAAACTCCTTACCTCGAACAATCTGCAGCTGCTGTACCATCTCCTCACGGTAGGACAGCTCTCTCTTCATCTGATCTTGGAAATTATCTGAGGAAAAAAGTCCTTGAGATCCTTAGTACAAGGACATCACATGGTGATGTCATTATGGTGAAAATCTTGGGCAAATTTTAAACCCTTTCTGGAGTGCCACAATTTAGAGGCCCTTAAATACTAGGCTATCTATCTATAAAATCACAGGATGTGTCTGTTTAAAATTCTATTGGATCTCCATATTTGGTTATTTATTTGCCTGTGGTGCTGTGATTATTCACCTTTTAAATTTTGAAATTCTCGCTCTAGCTTCTTCCTGAGTTCCACCTGCTCCACCAGCTGTTTCTGAAGCTCCTCTGTGGACATACAGAGAAACCCCATGCCAATGAGTCAATGTAAACAACATTTTTATTTCAAAACTATAAAATGAATGTTTTGAATGTTGAAAGCAATTGACTGCACTATAGTGTCTACACGCCTAGTGGTCTCTGCAGTGTGTGAGGCAGGCATTAGCAGTCAGATCCCTGTGTTTTCAAGCATGCTGTTGCAAGATAATTAGGACAATAGCCCCAGGCTTTTCGCTAATATCTGAGAATACAAAGGGAAATCTGTGTAAAAAAGAGTGTGTATGAGGTCCTTCTAAGATAGCTTTGTATGTTTTTCATCTACCACAGGCTTTATTTTACAGTTTGTCCACAATCGCATGCAGAAATACCAGCATGCCGTGTAAAGTAGCCTACAGTATGCAATAAGACGTTCACTTCAATAGACACACGACATAGCCTATTGTCAAATCTAAATAATGGGTCAAAAGTAATAGCAAAGTCATATAATCTATAAATAATGGGTCAAAAGTAATAGCAAAAACAATAGATTTTCTAAACGACAATCTAGATAATATAGGCTAATTAAATAGGCCTATTTCTAATGTTTTTCTGTTTTCGTCTTATTTCTGTTACATAGCCTATAGGCTACTAATTCATAGGGGCTACAATCAAATTATTTGCCAAACTTTATTTTTGCTTGCTTTACCACCAATGTTACAATTTAGCCTCTATATCCTCTGTATGATTTATTCATTAAGGAAAGTACTTCATACCTTTCGCCATATTTTCGATGTCTTTCCCAGGTCTAGCTCCCTCATCGCGCATCGCCTCATCACCTGTTCCAGATATAAATATCAATTATTAGCCTATCATTAAAGCTTTGGGTTGGTAAGACCACAAATAAATGAAAATCCCTGCTGTTTGTCGGTGGCAGACCAATAGACTTACTCGAACTGTCTTTGGTTACGTCGTAGGTCTTCTGCAAATCAGATTCGTCCTCCGTTGGAACTGCGCTTTGTTTAATTGAATCTTTTCATGTTAAAACAAAAACGATCAATTAATATTCGTCCGCTAAAGTCAGAAAAATTAAATAATGCTGGAGACTACATATTTAAAAACATTTCCCTCATGGTGACATTACCTATGGTCTCCAGCGTATTCAAGGGATATTTGGATACTAAATTAGATGCAGAAGACGAGAGCAGATGTCCATCCTTTTCATGGGCATACACCTGCAATAAATAGATAAATAAATAAATGTAACGGAGGGTAATTAAGTGCGACTTTTTTTATTTCACCAAATATAGGTGGAAATTTGACATAATTACTGTAATCTACAAATCCACATTATTCATAATTAAATGTAAGCTCACTCAAGTTTACACTACAGAGAGTAACCTGTGCGCACGTGTGCTGTCATTTGTGTGCCAGTAACAACAAAGAGAGTCCGCCAACCCTTTCATCAAAATAAGATGAAATTATCCCCCATTTTAAGTCAATTCTTCTCAAGTATGGACACACTTGAGATTACACAACCAAAATGTTTTCTTCCAAAATACTAGGGGTGACTAAAGGTAAAAAAAAAAACCTTTCTGGGGGGGGGGGGGGGGGGGGGCCGCCAACAC
>JASCQY010000229.1:20358-31339 GCA_030264315.1 Sardinella tawilis
TTTTTCAGGTATTATTTTCTGCCCCCCCAGATGAGTTAACTGCCCACCCACACATGCCATTCTGCTCACACCTCTGGGATCTCCCCAAGAATTTTTTTAAAATGGGATGCGATTTCCTGCATTCCTGATGCATTTTAGTTCTATTTTAGTTTTAGTTCATGCATTTTAGTTCTTTAGTTCAGTTCTCCGGAGTGAATCGCCCTGTTGTAGGCTGCCGAGGGCTGTCGATAGGTATCAGAACGACCGCAGTAGGTACAATGTAGACCGAATTCAAGAACTAGCCACTACCGCAAACTGATTAGGGCATATCTTTTTCACTATGGTTTCGTTTTTAGGTTTGATTCACTTCAGAGAACTCCTTACATAGGTTATTAGATTTCTAGCAATTCATTCAATGGCTCCTTGAGTGCTCCCTGTGAGGTAGCTGAAAACTTTTGATTTTGCACCAAAAGGTAGTATTGCCGCCAGACAACACCAGCTTGCAAGTTGCCATAGGCTACAATACTGACAATGGCAACCTTGCAAACAAACAATTTCATTAAAACAGGAACATACTAACTTAGCCTATTCATTTGTTTAGAACTATGAAGGTTTCTGAAGGATCAAGGTAAAACCTGTACATAGCTAACCTCCAGAACCCCAGATAGGCCTATAGGCCTTTTCTTTTTTTTTACATTTTAACCTTCTTATCGGAGGCATTTGATGCAGAAATTGCTGTTTGCTTTTTCAATTTTGACATCCAAAATTCAATGCAGTCAGAGCAGAATAAAAATCAATAAAGATGCTAATGGTTAGCATTTACAAACTGAAGACATATAACTTATTTTCCTTCATTAACCAAGACTTACATCAGGAATAGTCTCATTGCAAAGTTGCACAGCAACTGAACACAAAACTACTTACAGGCAAATGCTTTTTCTGTCCATATCACTGGTGTTTATGCTAGCTTGTCAGGGAAACATTGACAAGCCTAAATGCATTTGAAAACCACTAGAGGGCGCTCTACATGTTGAGCTGGTGTAGGGCTACATAACATCAAATACATTTTTTAATTTAATTGAATTTGAACAAACAGAAAAACAAACAAACCAATAATCAAATCAACAAAGCAATAGGTTTTACTCATCATAGACTTTTTAATTTATTAATTTGGGAACATGTTGAGATGTGTTTCCCTATCTTCTGTTGTCCGTTCCAAAGTCAGAAGTTAGGAAAGGTTAGCTTAGCCTCACTAGCAGGTCCTCTGTATGTCTGTAACTCCAAAAGTCTCTTTTCCCCCAACGGTCACAGGATTCATGGAAATGACCCCCCCCCCCTCCCCTGGAAAACAGGATCCATAGCAACATTGCTAAAAATATGAGTGTTTGTTTCTTATTCTTCTCATTTAAAAATATACAAGTATCCTAGCTCATGTACAGTTATGAATGATGACACTTCAAAAAGGTATAAAATAGCTTAATTTTCCATTACTCCCTTTAAATTGCTGATGCATTCACAAGAACGCATTACGTTGTGACACGTATTGTAGCTACTGAAAATGTCTGATTTAAAAGGGTCTTTTTCCTTTCCCCTAACAGTCAAATCCAAATCCACCATCAAATGTTTTTTTTGTTGTTGTTGTTGTTGTTTTAAAAAAAAAAAAAAAAGCTTGAAATTCTGATTCATCTTAAAATCCAGCTCAATAAAATGATGTGTCTCAGGACATTTCTGAAGACACAGTGTTTAGCATTTCACTCAGAGAAAAAAAAAATTCTCAACAGTCTATGTTCCTCACCCATCCACTTGCATATGTAGCCGTCCACACATCCATTCGCTCACTCACTCACTCACTTACTCACTCACTCACTCCTCCATGCTAATAAGGGGTTATACATACTGAAATCTAGTCATCCACTTTCGAGTGATATTTTTGCTTCTTACGAATCCCCCCCCCCCCCAAACAAAAGTTGTACATTAATTTACATATGAGGGTGTGATAGTGAAATTGTGCGCGTGTAGGTTTCGAAATTCATGATGACAACAGCACCCACCTTGAAATGAATTTTTAAAAAAATCATAAAAGTCATAATATAGAAAATATTGATTATCTTCAAAACACCCATCCTGACCACTCCTTTGTCCACAGTGAGGCTAAAATCTCCCCGTCTTCCCAAATGCAGCCAAACGCACCAGTGGGGATAACATGAGCTTGATTCCCTTCCGTTCACACAATCACCCACCGCAACTCTCTCTCTCTCACGCACACACACACACACACACACACACACACACACACACACATACACAGATGTCTGCCGCAGGGGTCTATGTCACAGTGGTGGAGTTCTGTCCACGGATGGCGCACCAGGCCATGAACACGTCCCTACAGGAGAGCAACACGGAACAGGAACTAGTAAGCAATCAGCACACACACACACACACAGACCACCTGCACATGGAGGGCAAGTTTTTTTTAAGACAAGACATGGCATTTCTATTCTACTGACAGGAACTTCCTATTTGACCTCTAGCTGTTTCACCATTAGATATTCTATTCAATTCAATTTTATTTGTACAGCGCCTTATACAAAGTAATGTCTCAAGACGCCTTACAGCAAGGAGCACCCAAGAGCATCAGGGGAAAATCTCCCTTATGTGGTTGCCTAAGGTCAATACTGCATCCAACATACTGCTGGTCCTGATAACGTCTCACTTTGTCAGAATGTGTCATTTCAGAAAGTAACCAATTCTACACCTATTGATCTAGATTGTCAGTGTGTTTATAGAGTATGTGTGTGTGTGTTTGTGTATACAGTATGTGTGTGTTTGTGTATGCAGTGTGTGCGTGTTTGTGTATACAGTATGTGTGTGTGTGTGTGTGTGTATACAGTCTGTGTGCGTTTGTGTATACAGTATGTGTTTATGTACAGTGTGTGTGTGTGTTTGTGTTTGTGTATACAGTATGTGTGTGTTCGTGCATACAGTGTGTGTGTTCATGTACATTGTGTGTGTGTGTGTGTGTGTGTGTGTATACAGTATGCGTGTGCGTTTGTGTATACACATTATATGTTTGTGTATACAGTATGTGTGTGTGTGTGTTTGAGTATACAGTATGTGTGTGTGTTTGTGCCCACCTGCAGTGAGTGGCGACACACTCGTTGCTGCAGTACTCGCGGTCCCAGTCTTTGCTCTCCACGGGGGGGTTGGTGCAGCCGGCCCGCACACACACACTGGGGGGTCCTGGGGACACGCTCAGCTCCACCTCCATCTGAGGCACAGGGGGACGCGCCGCAAGCACAGGACAGAGTCATGCACTGGACCTCAGTCAAACAGTGCATACGTTCATACACACACACAATAGGGAGTATGGACATGTATGGGAATTTGATGAAAATTGATGAAAATTGATGGAATTAAGTGGAAATTTGGAGTAATTTAGAAAAAAAAAGTCATATAAACTTGCAAATCTACAAACATAAATTCTGTCAGAAGGGTTTTTTGGGCTTTAGCTTAGCGCAGTTGCTGTAAACCAAGGGAGTCACTAGCATGTAAGCTAGCAAGAGTGACTCCCTTGGTTTACAAAAATGCGCTAAGCTAAAGCAAAAAAAACGCTGCTCCCAAAGCAGGACAACACCTGGACAGATTACTGTTTTAAGTCTGGGGGTGACTGAGAATTACTTAATTTCATGTTTGGGTGTCTTATACCTTTAACACTACACACCGCATATAGGGCGCTCACGCAAATGCATGACAAGGTCATGTTAATGCTAATGCTAACCACAAAGCTGAACAAAGCATACAGGCACCAGCTAACACTTATTACAAAACTGCATACATCATACAGGCCCCGCTAATGCTAACAGACACCTCAAAGCTGCAAACAGCATAGGCCTACAGGCACAAGCTAGCACTAACGTTCACCACAAAGCTGCACAGTTAAGCAATAAAATGGCACTTTCCCAAAAAAAAGACAAAAAAAAAGAGAAAAATGAAAAAAAAAATGCAAAGCCTTTCATCTTTACACCATTCAGTCCTTTTAAGACATTTGGGTTAACTGCACTCCTGCACACAGCTCAAATGTTAAAGACACAACAACAATAGAGGACACTTTTGCTACTCAGCTTAGTGGTGGGTGCTCAGTGCTCAGTGCAACAGGCAAGGATATAAAGCTGAGCCGGAATTGGTGAATGGTGAAGTCTTTCTCCTGCCCTCAGTTATGGGGAAGAGGAGATGTGATTTTTCTTTTTAAGGAAATACCAAAAAAAGTTATGAAAAAACAAAACAAAAAAAAACATATGAAGCTGGCAATAGGGAACAATGAATAAACTATTGGCCAGTGGGTTTGGTCTGCAGGAAAGGGGGATGTTTATGTGATTTACTCCTACACTTTTACACCTTGGGGTCCTGGACAATGGGATCAATTCCTTTCCATAATTCGGCAGGAGCGTGCTGGCGACTCCTAGGACATGTGGGCCTGAGCCTGCTGGCTCCTGCGCTCTTCCAGACATCGGCACACCCACATGGACACCACCTCCATGTTCCCGTCGTCAAACAATCGAATGAAAGGATGATCCTATGGAACAACAGAAAAGAGAGGGAGAGAATGAATAAGAATGAATAAAATAAATGTAGCAAATACCTAACATACCTGTAGCTTTGGCAACTGTGTGTTAAAGAAGAAGTTTGGTGTGAATCAATCCATAGCCTTGTTGTTAGAGGTCACTGAATGCTGTCTGTGCTGTCTGCACAAAGAACGGAAAAAAAAAATGACGCAACATTGGCCGAGTTATAAACCAATAACTATTGTTAACTGAATGGGGCATAGTGAAATGAAACTGAAAGTAAGACACTATGCCCCATTTACTTAGTGTTAGTTACTCAGTTCATTATTCGGTCTGTGTTGTATCAATTTTTTTCATCCTTTTTCCTATGAACAGCATTCAGTGACCTAGAACAACAGGGCTATGGATTGATTCACACCGAACTTCTCCTTTAACTTCTCCTTTATGATTTGATTACATTTGAGGAAGACGAAGAGAGGAAATAAAGCCAGTTCTGGTCTCAAAGAGATAGGGAAGAAGAAAAGAGGAGAGGAAAGGAGAGAAAAAGAAAGAGAGGAAAGGAAAGCAGCAGGGGAAGAAGTAAGACCAGAGCAGTTGTATTAGCTTTAGATTAGACTCTTGTAGTGTCTGAACGGGTAAGTGTATCATGTCTGCAACAGCACAGACACAAACACAGAGCCACACACAGTCACAGAGGTCAGTGGAGGGACAAAGGTAGTGGAGAGCGTGTGTGTGTGTGTGTGTGTGTGTTAGGTCTGTGATTGGCAGCAGACACATTAATTTCCACCATCAAGTGCAGGATTCAGACCAGCACTGACACATCATGTTTTTAAATGAACTTGTCAGCCCTTATTTCGGTGATAAAGTGTCTTTTGTAATGGTTGCTACAGAGGGGCAAATTGTTCAAAACGCCTCCATCAGGGGAGATGAATGGCCACCAGCGCAAGAACCCACACAATGTCACAACCTTATTACAACTCTACAGGTACACCACTCACAAGGGCTTATGTAATAATTATATGAAAGGGAAGAAAACATCTCCACAAAACTATAATCAAGATGAATTTCTTTGTGCATGTGTGGTGTGTGTGTGTGTGTGTGTGTGTGAGAGAGAGAGTAAACACACACAATTATCGTCATAGAAACCGTCAATGTCACTTTGATGTACCCATTCAGTGAACAGAATTTCTGCTTCTGATAGAAAAAGGTTATACAGTATGTATGTATTGTAATGTAATATATGTAATAAGTAATATATATATATGTAATTTAATATATATATATATATATATATATATATATATATATATATATATCTACTGGATCTATGCTAAAATGCGGGCATTAGGGTGCAGTGCTGTGAGAGCTGGTGTGTCTGCTAGAGTGCGGGCAGTCAGTGAGTGCTGCGTCCCCAACACAAAGGCACGCCACGCCACTCAGGCCCTGTCTGCTGCGGGTCCCGGGGACAGGCCAGCGCCATCAATCCTGGTGTCCTTCTAATGGGCAGCGCCGGCTCGGATAGACTGAGGTTAATTACGCTCATATCTGTGGGAGCGTGCAGGCCGCTCCTGGGCCTCACACGGACTGGGGCACCCATCTCATCCATCACCCGGAGAGAGAGAGAGAGAGAGAGAGAGAGAGAGAGAGAGAGTAGGCGTGGGTGGGAGAGAGTGAGGTAGAGGGTGTGTGAGTGAGAGAGAGAGAGAGAGAGAGAGAGAGAGAGGGAGGAGAAGAGGGAGGGTGAGATAAAGGAGAGAGAAAGAAAGGGGGTGAAAGAGAGAGAGAAAGACAGAGAGTGCCACTGGGGGCCCAGATGAATGTCTTTAATATCCAGCAGTGAGCCATGGCTGGACTCTGCTGCCCTTAACCCTAGCAGACCCTAACAGACTGGCCACGTCCACATCTCTGCCCCGACCCTGATGGATCCTGATCCTGACCGGGAGGCAGGGCTTCTTGGCATTTAATTCAGCTAAAGCTCATTCCAGTACACACACAGGACACTACTAATCCACTATGGCTACAACTGCAGACACACACACATACACGGGTGACCTAGTCTGTTTCAAAAACACACAATTCTCCCTCTCTCTCTGTCTCTCTCACACACACACACCCCTACACAAACACAATAATTTACCTCTTTTTTACTGTCTGTCTCTCTTTCTCACACACAAACACACACACACACAAAAAAACACACGCACGCACGCACACACCATCAGACACATTAAGTGAGCCCGGGCTGGTGCAGGCTGGTGGTGATGGACAGGGTCAAGAGCTTTCGCCAGACAGCTGTGCCACTGTCCAGCCAGATGCCAGCCCTTGCTTGGGCACTCGCTTCACGACTTGGTGTCCCACCGTGACCCACGCCACCCATCCCCAGCCCACAGACACAGGCATCATCACTGAGCTGCAGCCAGCTGCCAGAGCGCCTTTAATTAAAACACCTGCTGCAGGTGTACCAGCGCCAGTCAGGGGGAGTTACTGAGAGAGAGAGAAAAAAAAACAACACAAATAAATACTTCTTAGTTATTAGCTCATTATCTGCTTCCTGCTTACCTTATGTGTGTGTGTGCGTGTGTACGTGTGTGTGTGTGTGTGTGTGTGTGTGTGTTGAACAAGCAGACACTCAGAGAGAGAGAGAGCAGGGAAAAAAAAAATCATTTAAAAGTAAGGCTACATTAATCACAGCACCATATCAAAGTGTGATAATCACCTGAATACTCTATTAAAATAAAACTGCCAACCCAGGGGAAATTTCACCTTACTCTTTAATTGTTTTGAGTCTTTTGATAGGCTTTTTAATCTAAGATTAATTTATGCAATTTTAAATAACTCTACATATGATTAATAAGCTTGAAAATTAAAAGGAGTCTAAAGCAATTATAACAAGTGGTTGGTCATCACCTCATTAGGTGGTGTTGGGAGAACGCAGCTGAGGAATGTGTGTGTGTGTGCGTGTGTGTGTGTACGGCTGAAATTAGAGAGGAAAGCGAGAGACGGAAAGGCTGGAAGGTGACGAGGTCAGTGTAATAACTGGGTCTTTGCAGATTTGCATACTAATGAGCTGATCCCAGTGGAAGCAGTAGCATTGGTGATTCAATCGTGTGTGTATGTGTATGTGTGTGTGTGTGTGTGTGTGTGTGTGTGTGTGCGCATTTAAGAGTGTACATGCCCGTATATGCTGATCTTTCAATTCAGTGGTTGCCCCAGAAACACGAGATGCCGTCTCCATGCACCGGATTACAGTACATTGTAGGCCAGCCCAGCCCCATCTAATAGAACTCAACTCTCCGTTCAGACAAACAGACGTGCCGCGGCTGTCAGACTCAGCGGTCAATTCTAATGTACAGCCTCTGCGGAGCGAAACTGTGCACTTGTCCAGAGCCTCCCGGATGAGGGGGGTGTGGGGAGAAGAAGAGAGAGTGAAGGGGAGAGGAAGGGGAGAGGAAGAGTGTGTGTGTGTGTGTGTGTGTGTATGTGTGTGTGTGTGTGTGTTGGAGGGGGGGGGGGGGCAGTGTTTTATGTGTGGGGTGATGATGCACTGGAGGGGAAGAGGGCCAAAAATACCACAAAGTCATCCTCCTGAAAGACAAGCCGGTGCAGCTCTGCACAATTACCCACCCACACCTTCATTCACATTCAAAACACATTCAAAGCACAATGAAGCGGATCTCTAAATAGAAGATCCAAGCTTCTTATCAAACATACTGTAGGTCTAAGTGGAAGATCAACATGATGTTTCTATGAGGAGGTTTGTTTAGGGCTTTGAAAGGTCCTTGGCAGAAATGGGGGGGGGGGTGTGTGTGTGAGCACTCCAATGTTAGGACACTGGTTCCTCTTTTGTCCTGGGAAGGTGTGTGTGTGTGTGCAGACGGTCGTGCGCAAGTGTGTGTTCTGCGTCCCAGCTGGGCGTGAGGTCTGTGGGGAGGAGAAGGACAAAGGTGCTAAAAGGGTGTGTGACAATGAGGCTCTCCTCAGGGGAACAGTGGAGTGGGGGCCATCTGCAGTCACACACACACACGTCAATCAACCCGCAATCACACACACACACACACACACACACACACACACACACACACACACACATTCAAATACAACCATACAAGCATAACACAAGCATTCAAAATTCCCCTCTCACTCAACACGTCCTAAGGGCCATTTAAATACATTAAAAACACATGCAAAGGTTCACATATTAAGCACACAACTATGATCACTATATAACTGTGTCATGTATACTGGTAGACTTCTAAAAATCAGAGGAAGAGAAACAGTGGACTGCTCTCGATATGCCCCATAATAAAAGTGTATGATATTCACTCCCTCACTTTGGCATTAACAACGCGGGGGACTTTTCCCAAATGCGCACACAGCCGCACACTAACACACACTTACACACTTACACACTCTCACACACACACACAGATCATGTCATGGGACTAGAAATTAAACCATCAAATACAAATGGAGTTTCTGGTGACAAGAATGCATACGTGTGGTAACACCCCCCCCCCCCTCAAAACACACACACACACACACACACACACACACAGACGTACCACCACCTGAAGACACTCCATGCCATCAACAACCTGCCAATGTGACAAGGCAGGAGAGAGGCTATGTCCAAATCATTCCAATGCAGGGCTTGTCTTTCAAATTCTGCTGGAGTGTGTGAGTGGGTTAGTTTGTGTGTGTGTGTGTGTGTGTGTGACGCCAAGGAGACAATGACTATTAGAGAAGCCAGGGCACTATCTGGGACTCCAGCTGTGGCGATGGCATTACCATACAGATCAAATGTGTTGTGGAGTGTTAATATGTATGCTGAGAGGGAGAGTGTGTGTGTGTGTGTGTGTGTGTGTGTGTGTGTAGTGGCACACACACAATCAAACGCAGCCGCAGAGGCAGGGAGGTGCGCAGTTCCGCTGCACTGACCTCATCTCACGCTCATCAGGCCCACAGCCCTGACACAAGCCGCTAGGCGCACACACACACACACACACACACACACACACACACACACACACACACACAGGCATCCAGCTAGGCACACATGTACTCACACACACACACACACACACACACACAACTTGTGGATGTCTCTTCGTCAAAAGACAGAATAGCATGTGTGTGCGTGTGTAAGATGCAGGCCTGTGTATGTAAAAGAAATCATCTTTCGTGATCTGTAGGCATCACATCGTGCCAAGACATGAAGACAGAACAGACCATAATTAGTTCCTGGTGCCATTCGTAAGCACAGGCTCTAGGATTCACATGAGCCTGGCCTCGATCAGTAGCCTCAGTCAGTAGCCTTCGGTGATACATGGCTCAGGTATCATTCAATAGCTGGATGTCCGATGTCCAATCTGCTCCACCAAAACTGACGGAACTACTTCTGCCTCAGTTTTGACTGGCATGAGAGGCTTTGGCTTTGCTTTGGCTGCTTCTGTTAAGCTAGCCTACTTGCTATTAAGAAGCAAAAGGTCATCAAGGCAAGGCCCGGCGTCAAAGTGTGTTCCTTCATGTCAAGCACTTGAACACTTTAACTCTTTTATGCCACATCTGGCCGTCTCATTATTTATCACTGCGTGATCATAACTAATAAGGTCTGGATGTCTTGTGTGTAACGGTACTGATCCACTGGTCACGTCAAGAATACACACAATTTTCTAGCAAACGCATAGCCTCCTGCGATGAGGGCGTGTCGTTTCAAATTTCAGTTAGCTGCCCTTCGCTGCCCTTCGTTGATTCCTACTGCCCAAGCACACAGCTCTGTTCTCATTGGTTAATAGTTTGACAGGTTCATTTACATAAAGTTCAGCAGAGCCCAACTTCTGCGTCAATGGCGGTCAACGGAGCTATGCGCCATCTTCCCAAGAAGCTTTGCGAAGGCGTCATTAACGTTCTGACATGCTCCATTGAAAATGTACTGACGATTGCCAACATGTGTGTATTTGACGTGACCAGTGGATCAGTACCCGTAAGTCTATGCTGCTTTAAGCCATTAGTGAGGAGCTGTCCTGTCCCATTGATGCAATGCACCTGACTCAGTGGCTCTAGCGAGGGGGTCAAGGAGAAAACATGGCTATCTCTCTCTGGGGGGGTTCCGTGTGGAGAACATGTCCATCTCCGTGTTGTCACTCCCCTCTCAGCGGACTTGGGGCCACTCCAGCTGATGCCCACTGCCTGACCGCCCAGCACCAACCACCCAAACAGCTTTTAAAGCCATGAAGTGCGAATTGACTGTGACCACAGGGCACACACACAGGCAGATTTGAGATTTCCATCAGATTCACACACATACACACACACACAGATCTAAGACCTCCATCAGATTCACACATGTGGGCTATTGGGTGTGTGTGTGTGTGTGGGGGGGGGGGGGGTGGGGTAAAAGCCTCAATCTGCTTTTAACTCGTCTTTGGGGGGATTTAGTC
>JASCQY010000232.1:20478-33561 GCA_030264315.1 Sardinella tawilis
TGGCTGATTTTGCAAGTGTGCTTTTCTCCAAGACACCATAGGGGGAGCCAAAAGAGCCTTCACAAGGCAGGGGTGGCCAAAGTTTTCTGTTTGCAGGCCGCATACTGAAAACTCGGAGCTGCCAAGGGCCAATGCAAAAAGAAAAGCACCAGGTTTATAACCAGTTTCAAGTGAATGAGTGACTGAGTTTTTGATGTGAAAATGTGCAGGCTGTCTAATGCTACATTGTTTGATGATGCTATTAACAAACATGTCACACCACTACTGTAAAATGATGATGGATGTATCATTTTAGATTAATTTAGATAACAACATGCCACATAAAATGTTATTTTTTTACTTCATAGCGGGCCGCATGAAACAGAGCTGAGCCCAGGGCCTTAGTTCCACCCCTGCCATAAGGAGTCATTTACAGTATACATCACAGTGATATCAAAATGGTAAATTAACTTTATAGTATACCTGCAACCTTGGTTAATAGTCATGAGATTATGGTATGGTATGGAGTACTGCACGTTAACAGGTAGGCTACTGTATGTTATTACAGGCCAACACAGATAGATCTAATGTAGTGACACATCCTCCAAAAAGCATCCAGTTGTGTGTCTGTCTGAAGTCCAAAATATGAGTTGGCATGTGCCTTCACACTCCTGTGAACATGATATTAATGGGGCAATTTGTGATATACTGTAGGTAAGCAGATAATTGTATGTTTTGATGTGTTTTGACTTATTTATGTTTCACCCATTAACTGTCAAAAGGTTATACTGGCATTGATACATTGTAAATTAACTGCAATCATTTGTGTAATGACACAATTATTCCATCTTAATTGCTCATAAGTAATGGAATGGAATACATAGTAAGCTCTCTTTTTCTGGCTATATTTGCCATTTCAAGTTTGAGCAATGTCTGCACAGTCTGTAAAACTTTTTATGATCACTAGTTGTTCTCACTCAGTTGGCCTAATGCTTTGTTTGGTTCAACATTCCTAGTTAATCTGAGATGAGGGCAATCTATTATCGCAACTGCAGTCATTAGTGCTTCTATGCACAAGCTAAGGGGACTCTTTGACATTTAAGTCTCCTCTGAGCCTTGTGAGGCAGGCAACAACACCCAGAAAGAGAGCACAAATCCATCCCCTCAGCATTCATTAAGAGATCCTGGCAAAAGGTCAGCGACAACATCACAGTTGTTTTTAAAATGTGCATTCTGCAACCGAGGGATTTATTAAGACCTCTGAGGAGAGACACTGTAAAGTTCATTAAGTGGAAAACATGTGGAGGAGGAAAACACCAAAATGAACCCGTTGCTACACAAACATTGTCTCACTGGTGATTTCCCCAGGGGTAAACACAAGCATGCAAACATATCAAAGTGTTATGAAATTGGCCAATGTCCCTTCAACCCACAGGTGATTCATGAATCCTGAAATGATGAAATAAAAAATATTGTGACATTGCTTTACTTTTTCAAATGCCACTTTCAAATATTAAGAATTAAAGATATGCTTAAGACTGAAATGTAATGTTAGACCTTTGCAAGAGGCCATGCTTTGGCCTATAATGTGCATAATGAAATGACATACACATTATAATTAAAAGTTTCATATTTATTTCATCCGTTGTAAGAATATAGAGAATCCTCATACTTACAAAAATGGATATTAAAATATACAAAAGTACAAGTAACCAAAAACAGGGATATCTTTTAGCTTCATAATGTGGCCATTTCATACAAGGAGAGCAAGAAGAGCATTATGCTTCTTTGTTCATAACTGTGGCAGTGCCTCAAAAAATGTAGGCAGGCCAGTTATCTCCTTTTACAAAGTGTTGCTTATTTATTTACTATAAAAAAGTGGTCTGTAGGGGCGACTGGGCATGCTGCTCATTCTGGTGGTCTTCACTCTCTTTCCTCATACCCCCACTGCTCTCACACTCTCACACTATTTCACATTCAGTTCTAATGATGCTCACGATTAAGATGGTTCCTTCTCTCTTTCCCTCTCTCCTTTTATGCCTCTATTTCCAACATTTCCAAGGGCTCGTGTGGAAAAGTTCACCTACATAATTTCATAGTTAGAAGGGGAACGATTGCATATTTCCTATACTCTATATATCGTTCTGTTTGATTTTCCATCACGCACTAAAGGTTTTGTGTGATCCTTCTGCTGGAAGCATAAGCGCTCTAATTTTAAGGCTCTAAATTAATTGTAATATTATTTTTGTTATAACAAATATTGTTATAAAGATTGATACAGTACTGATTTGATGACCAATTGGATGTTCTCTAGTGCTCTGGAACCAGGTTTATGATAAAAAAAATAAAAAAAAACAACCATGACATAACACTAATGGACAGTTTCACATAAATAAACCTTTTTTTCAACCATAAACTGTAACTTTGATCAAGAATAAATAGGGTGCCATGAAATATAGACATAACTGCTCCAGGGGGATAAAAAATATTGTTGAAAGGTCGTCATGGCTACCGCTGCTTTGAATGTGCTTCCCATTGTTTTGTTCTAATAGGTATGCATGGAACATGCACTGGTGCTTAGCATATGATTGAGGGAAACTAGACCGTAACAGCATTTTTCACTCCTCGCTGTGAAGTATCCTTCACAGCCAATCTCACCCCACTTCCTGAACGTCTGCAAGGAACATACAAAGAAGAAAGCAACAGTGATATCACAGAGATAAAGAATTGCTGCTAAACACAGGAGTCAGAACTAACGTTGGGATCGACCTGATTTCATCTGTCACACAGTTTACAACTCCTTAGTGCAGTGGGTATAGTCTGTGATCATAATGGGACTCCAGCTCCTTCTTTCTATTTTCCTGATTGTCTGGGGGAGGACAAGGGCTTCTTATTTCCTGGTTAGAAGCTGGTTCTCCAGGTCTTCCATTCGGGCAGTCATTGCAGACAGTGAGAACTGGTTAAGGAACAGTGCCATTCATAAAAACATTGTCTATTGTGAAAGCCAATTCAGGATCTGTTATGCATCAAAACTTATTTGTACCAGAAGGACTCAATGAGAACAGACAGGAGGAGCTCCTGACACAAGGCCTGCATTGTATTCACTCGTAACGCAAGTCACTGTCAATTACAAGAAAAACAAACAGCCAGCTCGGGCACAGCCAAACACTGCAAAATTGTCCTCTCAGAACCACTCTTCTCCCACACATCTGTTTCTAGACTTGAGATACTTAGACAAGGAGCCCTTCTGCACTTTGATGAATGAGGGGCACTGAAAGATTAGGTGTGTCACGCGTGAGTTCACAAAGACCCATTGAGCCTCTCCTTCAGGCTTCCTGTGAAGAGGCTAAGCAACTCAGGCACTCCATTTCCTCAGAGTGGACTAGTAGCCACGAGAGCACAACAGAGGATGGACTCAAAGAGGTGCCCTTGGAAACAGACTGTCTAGACGGAGCACTCAGCCAAAACATTTCCTTTTAACTCACCTAACATAAAACAATATGCCTCTTTGTCAGTGTTAGTTAAAAGTTACACGAGTTATGTTGTTCCATTAGTAATTTATACTGTAGGTTGTGATTTGTGGACCACTCCCTTTAAGCAATGGGCGGACAATGGTGTGTGTACATGGATAGAAATGGTATATACAGATGTGTGATAACAGTGTGAATCTATACACATTCTAGTAAAGGATATGTTTCTGGTTTAGCTGATCCAGGGCTGCCATGGTGGCCTGCTGGAACTCAACAAGACTTTCACAAGCACATGGGTCCTTGACTTCAATCTCTCCTTGGCTCTCCTCTGCAAAGGGCCGGTAAGATGTGTTCATTTTACAAACAGATTTGCATGTCAAATTCTGATTACTACATAAAATATGCATTCATAATTGTGGTAAGACATTATTTGTGACAAATGGTCTCAGTGATAAATTGTGTTTCAATTGATACTTTTCTAAAGTGCACATACAGTACATTCCCTTCACTGCTTCTTTCCTTGTTCATTTTTTCTGTCTTCATAACTCCTACACACTAGGTGGTGCTAAAGGGCATTGAATTATATTTTATTTTACATTCTGGATCTAAACCACACTGGGTGTTTTTTTTTTTCTTGAATTACCTAAATGTTTGCTCTAAATCAAACATTTAGGTAATTACGCATTTAAGTAAACACTGTAAGTATTAGGAGTGAATAAGTGGCTTTTAAAAGGAGGGTGAGGACTTTGGAGTATGTCCAGTAGTAAAAAGGCGATCAGAATTTGGTTGTTTTTACCTGCACAGACATTGAGTTTTAGATTCTCTGCAATCTGGTTGATGGCACTGAAGTCAGCAGAGTAGAAGAAGTGCTTATCTACTGGGTCCGAGGCAATCTCACGGAGCTCATCCTCAACAGCTTTGCCAACACCCACAGCATACATAGTGATACCTGAGGAACAACAAACACATCATAAATAAACACAAATAGAAATGTACACACTAGGGAGCTGCTTTTATTCAAACAGTACATCCATGCATACCTGCATCCTTGGCTTTCTTAGCCCACTCTGTGATGTCATCCTGAGAGCGCCCATCGGTGAACACCAGGCCAACGCGGGGGATCCTGCCGGGGTCGCGAGCTCCCTCCGCCTCCGAGAAGCTGTTCTCCACCATGTGCTTGAGGGCCAGGCCTGTCATCGTGCCCTTCTCCATGTACTGCACGTTCATGACGGCGTTCTTGATCTCGTCCGCTGTCTGGTACATGTTAAGGGGGAACTCTGTGCGCACGCGGCTGGAGTACTGAACCAGGCCGATACGCGTGCCTTTAGCCGACACGTCCAGGGAGTCCACCACCTGATTGACAAACTGCTTCACTAGCTCGAAGTTCTGCGGCCGTACACTCTTAGACCCGTCGATGAGGAGCACCAAGTCAATGATGGCTGACCTGCAGGCTGAATGTAACATCATACTAAACTCAGCAACTCAGAAGCATGTATTTAAAAAAAAAAAAAAAACTTGTTTGAATGGCTGTTGTCTACTAATGGTTTATGTTTGTACATGAGTGATTGTTGTTAGGCCTACTTGTAGTTTAAGTTTTCCATGGGATCTGTACTCATGTCAGGAAAACGGCATATTTCACAACAATTTGTAAAAAGCACTGGCATAATTCATCTGCAAGTACTATAATTAAGTAAGTAATATAATTATGAGTTTTTCACTATGTTTCATGTAGACTCCTGTGGGTGTGTAGTGTAGTATGACACCTACTTCCGCAGGTCTTGCCATCGTCTTGCAGAAGCTGGCCTTCAGGGCAGATGCAGTAGTAGGACCCTGGGGTGCTGACACACTGGAACTCACAGCCGTGCTCCACAGTGTTACACAGGTTGTCAGCTATTGGCCAAGTGGTATGAGGTACAGTACATGTTAGAAGAGGTCTATAGATGCTCATGCTGGATAAGAGCCTATTCAGTTTACAGTAAAATCATGATACATACCAAAGGTTAACACACACATTTCATTAATCCATTATACCCAGACTTAAGTAGTCAAAATAAGAGAGTGTCATGGGCCATGATTCTCAGTCTCAATCATACAAGTCTATTTAACAAGATTCTTGTATAGCAAATTCCTACATATAAAAGCAAGTGCAACTTGGATGGAACAAAATGTGACCTAAAAGCAACAGAAATTCTCCATTGATGCCGTGATAAATGAATAACGCTTCGCTTGTTATTCTTGGCAACAAAGTTGTCCAGTGAGATGGTCTGGAAAGACCATTACAACAGGAGACATCAGATGAGTCCACCAATTTTTTTGTTGATTTTAACATTCCCAGCATATTCAATCACCAAGGGCAATGTTGAATGTTATTATAGGCTGGACACAGATTTTTTTGGAAGCACATTTAGATAACTAGGGTTCAAAACAAAACACTCCCATTGTCTTCTGCTTTTGCTTGGGAGAGGCCAAGAAAATATATAGTTTAGATCTTTCCAAAATGTCAAAACGGTCTATTTTTCCAGCTATCTATCTAACTGATTGTAGCTATTTTAAACTCCCTTGTTTACACAATACATGTTTCTGTCTTCTGTTAAGATTTCATAAAATAGTACCTTTACATTGTGGGTTACATTCATGTTACAGCCTTAATGGCCAAAATACAACAGAAATGGCAGAAATGCCATTCACAGGCCATACACTGATGGCAAAATGTGGATATCTGGATTTACCCAGAGGCAAACTTACGCAAGCATGTTTTGCCATCTTCCTGCAGAGTGTATCCTTCATTGCAGCGGCAGAAATAACCGTTGAGTACACTGACACACTCATGCTGACAGCTGTGATTTCCGAATGAGCAGTAGTTGATCACTGGAAAGACAAATACAGCTGAGAGGTTAGTCATCAGAGGTATAGCAGGGACCATATGTTGATCTGAAGTAAACATCAAGGTCACTAAGGATATCAGCGTGCGTGTTCTTTTATATCTCTGTGAGGCGGCCTTGAATATGCCCATCTAGCCAGCCAGACATTTCATTAGGCTATGTGTTAGGATAGTTAGCATGCTAACAAGGCTGAGCATGTGTTCTGGATATTTAGTGGACACATGGAGTGTTTTAGAGCGAGGAGCTCAGAGCAGGAACTTGTTCCTTGGATTTCTGTCACTAACTTGTGCAAGTCTTCTCGTCGTCATTCAGGTTGTACCCTTTGTTGCAGGCACATGTGAATTCACCAGGCGTGGGGTTGCAGATCTGCTCACAATCGTGTTTGCCCTCAGCACAGAGGTCAATCACTGGAACACAATGCAAATGTCTAAAGGGTGTCGTGTGGTGTCCACAGAGTTGTGGATAAAAAAAAATTATATATATACTGTATATAACAATGGCAAAACCAGTGTAACCTATTTGTGACTGAATCAAATAACTACTCAATGTGGAAACTCCTAATACAGTCCAATTTCTGTTTTATGATAACAAAATTACTAGTCTGAATTAGTGAAGCTGTTGGATATCAAAACGTAGGCAAAGTTATACATGCACATGTTTGTCAGGTGATTAAACTAAGACTTCTGCCATGCCTAGTGCTTTTTACACAGCCATCAATGTTATAGCATATCATAAGTTAGCTAGTTAGCAAGCTAAGTCGATCATGTCTCCAAAGTTGGCCATGTCTTTGCTGCTGAACTTTTGCCCTGCCATCACTAACTTGTGCAAGTCTTCTCATCGTCATTCATGGTGAACCCTTTGTTGCAGGCACATGTGAATTCACCAGGCGTGGGGTTGCAGATCTGCTCACAATCATGTTTGCCCTCAGCACAGAGGTCAATCACTGCAACACAATGCAAATGTCTAAAGTGTGCAGTGAATTCTTAATTTTTATGTTACATGTTTTATGCACAAATGTGCGTAAAATAGCCAGCAAATTCCTGTAGAATAAATGACGTGTGTGTGTGTGTGTGTGTGTGTGTGTGTGTGTGTGTGTGTGTGTGTGTTTGTGAATGACATAGTTATGAGAGAGAAAAGCTGCTGGTGACAGTCACTTCTAGTGTCCTGCCATCACTAACTTGTGCAAGTCTTCTCGTCCTCATTCATGGTGAACCCTTTGTTGCAGGCACATGTGAATTCACCAGGCGTGGGGTTGCAGATCTGCTCACAATCATGTTTGCCCTCAGCACAGAGGTCAATCACTAGAACACAATGCAAATGTCTAAAGTGTGTGTATGTGGTGTTTTCTGTTTTAAACTGTGCCAAAACAACTCGCTATGGTGTCTAAACCCACTACATTTCCAAACCATAGACTAACTGGACCTTTGAAGTTTTGGGAAATGAAAAAATAAATTGACAAAACAGGCGTGCTTGTCAAGGAATTTAAATTGTCTGGCATGCCTGATGCCAATATGCAGCCATTACAAGTGTGTGATGTCTTAGCAAATAGTTAGTTAGCTAACAAGTTAGAAGCCAAACATTAGATAGCATTGATAATAATGTGGTTGTGTGAATGCCATAGACTTGCTGTTGACAACCATTAATAATTCTCTGTTGCCCTGTCATCACTAACTTGTGCAAGTCTTCTCATCGTCATTCATGGTGAACCCTTTGTTGCAGGCACATGTGAATTCACCAGGCGTGGGGTTGCAGATCTGCTCACAATCATGTTTGCCCTCAGCACAGAGGTCAATCACTGCAACACAATGCAAATGTCTAAAGTGTGAAGTGCATTAAAAATGTATGCGATTTTTGCTCGAAATTGTGCCAAAACAACTTGCTATGGTCTCTAAACCCACTAAATTAGCTTGTCCTTTCAGGGTTTGAGAAATGGCAATTGACAAAACATGCATGTTTGTCAAGGAATACAGTATATTTCTGTTGTCTGGCATGCCTGATGCCAAATATGCAGCCATTAAAATTAATGCATACTTTGGCTGTGTCTCATATGGCGCACTTGCACTGCAACATTGCACAGTGTGCATGGCTACTTATGGCCACAGAGTGCATTTTTGACATGAATTGTTATCCCAAATGGAGCACTTAACTGAAAACACTTAACAGAAGTGACGAACGTAACCGCTATTTAAATCGTGATCCCGAACAAACATGCAGAATGTACCAAGACATAGTGTTTGAAGTGTGTAAGTACGCCATATGAGACGCAGCCAATGTCTTTGCAACTAGTTGGTTAGCTAGCAAGTGAAGTGAAAAGCCAAACATTAGATAGCAATGATGATAATAATGTGGTTGTGTGAATGCCATAGACTTGCTGTTGACATTAAAAATTGTCTGTTGCCCTGCCATCACTGACTTGTGCAAGTCTTCTCGTCCTCATTCATGGTGAACCCTTTGTTGCAGGCACATGTGAATTCACCAGGCGTGGGGTTGCAGATCTGCTCACAATCATGTTTGCCCTCAGCACAGAGGTCAATCACTGCAACACAATGCAAATGTCTAAAGTGTGAGGTGCATAGGTTTTTTGGAGGGGGGATTTTTGAAGTCTGCAGTGCCTATCTTTAATACTCAATAATGACAGACAAAATTATTATTTTTTGGTGATACTACCTTGCCTGACTCTGCCAAACTCTACCAGCTCAGCCCCTCACTGAGATAATTGTTTGGAAATGCACTTTGTATCAACATTTCCTGCAGCCACCAGGATGATAAAACAATGAGCTATCAGAGGTAGAGTTAGATGAAGCACTGTAGTGACAGCAGCAAACATTAAAGAAATGTAGCTGGTAGAATGTCTACATATGGTGAATGCATTGTTTCATTTTTGCCAGTGCTTCAGTAGGCCATGTGTTAAGAAGCCTTAATCACTGCAGTTGCTACAGTATAGCTGAATCGGTTACTTCAAAATTATCTCACAATCTATCTCCATTAGCATTTTATGATTGGAAATGTTTCCCAGTGGAGAGTTCTCAGATCCCATTCACAAAGTGAATGTTTGGTAAAACCAGGCTAGATAATACCAGCTAGACCTTAAGGCTTTGGGAAAATGATAGAATATATGTGCAAAACATGCATGTTTGTCCAGTGAAATTGCAGATGTCTAGCATGCCTTAGGCCTACTACAGTTATTGCATATGATGGCTTAGCAGCTAGTTAGTTAGCTCCTAGCAAGCTCAAGGACCGAACATGCGCCTCAGATAACTATGTCTTCTTTGATGGATAGTGTGTGTGTGAGGGGTAGGCATGTTAGACTTGCCACCTAGAAGTCATCAAACAACATCAATCATTCTAGTGTCCTGCCATCACTAACTTGTACAAGTCTTCTCGTCCTCATTCATGGTGAACCCTTTGTTGCAGGCACATGTGAATTCACCAGGCGTGGGGTTGCAGATCTGCTCACAATCGTGTTTGCCCTCAGCACAGAGGTCAATCACTGCAACACAATGCAAATGTCTAAAGTGTGAGGCGCATTAATTTATGGGGTAATAGGGGTATTTGAACTGTGTGACAATCTACTTCAGACTGTTGAGTGATTTTTTGTAGCCCAACTGAATGATCCTATGAACCTTTTGGACGTTAATAATAGCAAATCATGCATTTTAACATTAGATCATTTTTGGCATGCTGGATGCCAATTCTGCAGCCATTACACATATTGCTTGTGAGTAGTTAGCTAGCAAAAGCCAAACATTAGATAGCTATATTTTCATTGACGGATAATATGGGTGTTGTTCTTGAGAAACGTTAATAATTGTCTGTTGCCCTGCCATCACTAACTTGTGCAAGTCTTCTCGTCCTCATTCATGGTGAACCCTTTGTTGCAGGCACATGTGAATTCACCAGGCGTGGGGTTGCAGATCTGCTCACAATCATGCTTGCCCTCAGCACAGAGGTCAATCACTGGAACACAATGCAAATGTCTAAAATTTGTTGTGTATGAAAAGCCAGGATATACAGTATCACAAATATGAGGCGCCTGCGCTCATTAATTAAATCATAAAAATCTCTGTTCGAAAACAGGGACTACATCATCTGAAGCATTTGGGAATATTAATATATAAAGTATCAGTGGACCATTATTATAGTTGTCATGGAAGGGTAAGTTGCTTTATATGTTATACAGCCAGTTGATGCATTCCCTAGTTAGCTGGCAAGCATAAAGCCGGAACATGTGTCTTGGGTAGCCATTGTTTTTACAGGTGAAGAATGTAGGCTACAGCAGTGGTTCTCAACCTTTTTCGAGCTGTGACCCCCCCCAGATTATTTAAAGTTGGTGTGCACGCTCATTGCCTTTTTTCGCCCACAAACAGAATTTAAGCAGTGGATGATTCTTTGACTTTATCACCTATCACAGGTGAAATAGGACAGTGTTATGTTCAGAAGCGCCATTCCTGCCCACGAAAGCTAGGGAAACAAAGCGCACAAAAGCTACATCCATGACATACATTTTTAGCCCACAAATTCTGCCATTTCATTTTTGCCATTTTACCAAGGCTTCGGGCCAGTCTGGTGTATTGTAGGTGTATTAGAAATAATTATGTCATTGTAGAATTATTTTTCCCCGCACAATCTGGTGGCCCCCAGAAATGACCATATCCAATGATGCCTGTGGGGTCCTGACTCCCAGGTTGAGAACCACTGGTCTACGTTCTGAGAGTGGTGTGAGGTATTTTTTTTCTTTTGCCTCATCATCACTAACTTGTGCAAGTCTTCTCATCCTCATTTAGGGTGTATCCAAATTCGCAGGCACATGTGAATTCACCAGGCGTGGGGTTGCAGATCTGCTCACAATCATGTTTGCCCTCAGCACAGAGGTCAATCACTGGAACACAATGCAAATGTCTAAGGTGTTAGTGAATGAAGTGAGATTTTAGTCTGTATGCTTCAAAATGGTCTTTCCACCCACCCTTACCCTAGGGCTACACTGGATGCGTTAAGTCAAAGACGTATCTGCCGTAACAATTAGCTTCCACTATAATTAATGGAACTGGCTACACCAGCCAACACTGCAAACATTCTAAAAAAAATAGCCCATTCATTTCGATGTATTTTTGACACGGCTTGACTTAACGCAACGTAACACATCCAGTGTAGCCCTAGCGTAAGTTTTCAACCTGACTGAGTCAGACCTATTCTATGGGTAATTGTGACATTGCCTGACTGAGGCTACGTTTACACGCAGCTGAGTATTTATGAAAACAGATTAATTCTCCTCCTCGGCTTACACAATGCTCAAAAAGAGCCAGGGAAGGCTGTCAAAAACACAGCCAACAAATAGATAGCCAATCAAAGATCTGAAAACTGGAGAGGGACTGTCATGTCACAATGCTAAAACTCTTTTTTTCCATCTATAGCAGAGAGGGTAAAAGCGGAGCTATATTCCATAATCTTTGTCTATAGTGTCTGAAGCATGAGTTTTCAGAGATCTCCACTTTGAGATGACAAAAGTAGCCAGTTTCAGTGAGTGAGATCTCTGTTTACTGGTAGATGTTTTAATAGATACCCAGCTGTGTGGAACAGGGCCTGTCAATCGACAGCTTTGAAAGAACATTAAAATAATAAATAAGCATGCATGTTTTTAGCGTAAAATTACGTTTGTGCTGTCTGGCATGCCCAATGAAATACATGAAGCCACTACATGTTATTGCAAGTTATTTTAGCTAGTTAGTAATCTGAAAGCCTAAACATCTCTCCAAGGCAGTTATGCCCTTAGTGGTGGACAACTGTGTGTCTGTGTGAGTGTGTGTGTGTGTGTGTGTAAGTGGCTGAGGAAAACCATTAGTTATTCTCTGCCCTGTCACTAACTTGTGCAAGTCTTCTCGTCCTCATTCATGGTGAACCCTTTGTTGCAGGCACATGTGAATTCACCAGGCGTGGGGTTGCAGATCTGCTCACAATCATGTTTGCCCTCAGCACAGAGGTCAATCACTGGAACACAATGCAAATGTCTGAAGTGTATAATGAATTAAATGGCTTATGTCAAACTTTTTTTAGTGGGATACTGACTGATTTTCCTATCAAAGGAAGTGGTGGCCAGATAGCATGACAGGCCAAATGTACTGTTTAGTTAAGGCAAAATATGGCACGGAATTTTAATTAATGATCTAAACACCTCAACTTAGCAATTTCCTCATTTCTAGACAGTAAGTGAGTTGCTTGTGATGAACATCAGTTGTTATTATAAGCCCTGCCATCACTAACTTGTGCAAGTCTTCTCGTCGTCATTCATGGTGAACCCTTTGTTGCAGGCACATGTGAATTCACCAGGCGTGGGATTGCAGATCTGCTCACAATCATGTTTGCCCTCAGCACAGAGGTCAATCACTGGAACATAATGCAAATGTCTAAAGTGTGAGGCCAATGAAATTGTTGGATCATACATATAGACCTATTTGATGTGTGAAATTCTACAGAAGTCTTTTTTTCCAACCAATTTTAGGTTGCCAAATCATTTGATTCTATAAATCTTTTGAACATGTTAAAAACATTAGCAAACATGCATTTTCTCAAACAAATATTAGATTTTTGGCAAGCTGAATGCCATTTATGCAGCCATTACAGTTATTGCATGTGGTGTCTTGGCTAGTTAGTTAGCTAGCAAGCTAAAGCCTGAACATCTGTCCAAGGAAGCACTGATTTCATTTACGGACAATGTTGGTTTGAGTTTACATGTGTGCTTATACGTTTCTACCTGC
>JASCQY010000232.1:50878-60998 GCA_030264315.1 Sardinella tawilis
TTGTACATAGAGAACGCTTGTAAAGGATGTGGGTTAGACGCTTTCTTTCTTGCCGCCTCCTAGATGGGTTGATTGGTTTGGCCACCCATTCATACGCATTCAGTGAGTTGTCTGAATTAAATAGAAGAAAACTCTTTGCTTTTGGGTGGTTGCTGGGAATTATGTGATATTTCAATTTAATTTATTAATGCTTTATTACCTTGTACAGCATGGAGTATAGGGTGGTGGTAGTGTTAACAAACCGGGCTCCAAAATGTGTGGGTTTGACTCTCAGCAGCCCTCAGTTGCTCTTGGGAAGCTCGGGAGCTCCTAGTAGCCAGCCACCTGCTTGAGGATATAGCTCTCTAAAAGGTCAAAGGAAATGTAAATAAAAAAAATCTCCATGAAATCCAATTCAAACATCCTGCCCTGTTTGGTTCAAAATGATCCCAGTTTTACTGCTCTCAGTCTCTGATGAGAATTGATGTTGGTAGTGCAAACCAGATTTGGCTATAGCAATGGAAAATAAAAGTGCCACAAATTTAGATGACACTTCAGATGAGTGTTTGCACTGTGCTATAACACCGATGTAAAATAGTTCAGTAGCATTGATTTTGAGGAAAAAGGGTTGGAGGCCCCTGCCCTAAAGTGGTTGACAAATGCAAATTGCTTTGGATTAAAAAAAAAAAACGTCAGATAAATGTATAAAAGTAATAGCCTGGCTTTCACGGCCATCAAAGCTCATACTACCTTAGTCTGGCCAATCTCACGTACTAGCCGCCTTCTCAAAGGCAGAATCAATGTTAAACTTGTTTAGCCCGCCTCCTTCACTTTGGAGTAAAAGCTCGCTTCTCATTGGTGCCTGAAATTCTGGGACAGGAAATGCAGTATATAGGCAGCTTGGCCATACTGACTTGAGCAGATTTTGTGCAGTGTCACAGGAAGTATGGGCAAGCCCAGGCTATGAAAGTAAAGGAATAGGTGCTGGAAAACTACTGGATTAAAATATTTCACTTTTTAATCCCTCGCTGTCTGCTACTTTGTATCCTGTACACCCAGAAGTCCTAAGTCGATGTTGTGTGTGGTGCCCGACGTGTCTGTGTTCAGTGGGGAGTGGCGATGGCTGAGGCGCCCCATTACCGTGCCCCTGTCCCTGCTCAGGCTGGACGGCCTCATCTACCGGAGCCCCTTCTCCTTCACCTACACCCCCGAGCACAGTGCCCCAGCACAGCCACGGCGGCCCGGCACTGCGCACCTAACCGACTCTGACTCACTCATTGACACCATCCACCAGGAGTTCACCCGCACCAACTTTCACTTGTTCATGCAGAGCTAACACCATTACAGGGATGTATGGCCATATACCTTTGAGTGTGTGTGAAGTTTTGAGTGTGTGTCATGCTTTGGCTTATGTATGAGACATGCATGACACGTGCCAGTGTGAGTTACAGGGAGTAACAGTTGACACATTAAGTTGAATGAATGTAATAATGATTCATTAGCTCCACACCTACAGGTACTGTATGGACACAGTGATTTTAGATGATCTTCTCTATAAAGACAACAAACGTGCCTAGGACTACAAGAATCAATGAGTCTGTTGTAGGTTTGATTGATGGCTATATATACACATTAATCTGTCAGTTACCTCAGTTTAGAATTACGTTGCTGTTTTTTCCATCATGACGGTATGGATGGATGAATGGATGAAAATTACATACAAGAATTCCATAACAAAAACATTCCATCACATTCCACATCCTTTATGCGCTCTGTCCAATCTAAATGTTTGGCATGTTTGTCATTCCTCACCTGCCCTTATCTGGGCACCCATTAAAAGTATTGGATGGCAGTGGAAGAGCAATTACACAAGGGAGAAGATTAGAGCGCCTCAACCAGGGCCTCAGCCGGCCGTGCTGTTTGGCTCTTGGCTTCCAGCTGCTTCTGATGCCTATCGCTTGACCAGGGAAGACCAGCAGGCCAGTCCCTCAGAACAATGCAGCCTTGTTGCGCAGATCACCCAGGCTGAAGGTAGCTGGCATGTCTCCATGGCAATATCGCGTGCATTTCAGACACACGTGCCACTAAGCTGAATTCCTAAAACAAATGGATGGTGGGATAGGGTTGGATGTAAGCACAACTACTGAACATCTCCTTCCACAAGTTGCACTGTTGTCATCAATAAATAGTCAACCAGGAGTTAACAAAGTCTTTCTCACTGTACATGTCCACACATGTGAGATGTAAACGCCATATAATATAAAACAATCTGATTTTGTGAAAAAAATATAATTTATTTTTTAAGATAATATGAAATAAAGAATAAATTATAGAAATGAAATGGAAATGATCATATTTTTTTGACTCAGTTACATATAGCCATGATTAACAATGCTAACTATGAATACACTGACACTACCAAAAGTAACAGAACTACAGTAATGAGAATTAATTTACGAATTTTAGTCAATCATGTGGAAGGCAAATGAAAGAAAGCACTGTGGCTGGTGAAGATTACATAAGACAGTCGTTAAAATGCCTACCTGGTCATTTTCTTACATTCAAACATAAACATCACATTTGAGAAAGCGTTCATTGCATAACTGACAGGGTTGGTGAGTGACGTTTTGATTGTCTTTTGGGAATAGTGTGGTATGGGGCTCAGCTTCCTCCATAAGTTCTCACTTTTACCGGCTCGCGTGAGACTGGCGAGATAGCACAACACCTCTGTACCCATACTAATCTCCGTCACGTGTCTGGGAATTACAGGCCCTCGAAATTCACCCTTTGGAACACAGAGGGAACCGTTCTGGTATGAGAGGAACATGAAAGAGACCATTCTTCTACCTCTGTCTTTTATGTAATAGTCACAAAACGTTCAAAGGGAAGCCAGCTGTATTTCCCTGTCCCCTCACATGGCAGATGCCGTATCAAGTAGTGTGGGAGTTCTGCGCCTACCTTTGTGGTGCTGAGGGACCTAGGGAAGGAAGAGGCCGGTCCGGTCAGCAGGGAAGGGGAACAGAATGCCCTCTCCTGGCAGAGTCAACAGCCCTGTCCCCAGTGAGAGACCGAGAGAGAGAGAGAGAGAGAGAGAGAGAGAGCTTGGAGCTCTGAAACGCACTGAGCTCCACGACTCCACTTGACTCTAAGCATAGAGAGCCCTCTGTCTGCCTGCACCTCTATATCAGTGTGGCCTTTCTCCAAGACATCAACGCAGTCGTATCAAACCATAAAGCACTGGCCAGAGGTCTGGCTGGCTGCAAATGTGGCCTGTTGCCCTATGTATGTTGCACGGGCTTGGATGCAGACAGGAAGCCCTGCGAAAAGAAGTGGTCTACATGGATCGCTCTTGTGATTATGTGCCATTCCTCATTAAAGTTGTCATTCCAAGTTCTCAAACAACTGGTTCTCATTTGTCCAAACTCAACATGTGACTGATGGAAATGACTGGAAATGAAAATACTATTCATTAGTTTTCTTTTTTCTTCTCTTCAAACTAACTTTCCTTCAAACCAAAATCTCTTACATGTGTGACCAGGTCAAATGTTAAACAACATAGCTATATAATGTATTATTTATATATAGATGGTGTTTTTCTTAACGTAAAGCCTGTATTATGGCCATATATCACTTAACTGACATCCCAAATCTGTGGGTTTTGTTCAAGAAACCCATCATTACAGGACACATGAAAGACTCAACAAGTGTAAATATAGCTACCGATTCCAGTTGTTCACTTGTACTTGAAGAATTTTGCAAATTTTTGACAAGATGGATTGCAGGCACAGAACATCTCTTTCAACCTCTGTGGACTAAGCCGTCGACCAGACTGCTAGCCATAGATACATTAATCCTCCTCCTGTGATTAGCAAAAACACTTTGTGTCAAAATGTGTGTCTACGTAAATTATGGGAAAAAAAACATACACACACTACAGTATTTTAGTCCTGTTTCCCAAAGAGGACATCTCCTTACCATGATCTACAATATCATATATCACAGATGCTGTCAGCTTTTCACTCTGTTAGCAGAGCTTCTGAGCTCAAGGGCCTTTTCCCTGTGAAAAAGGCTCTCGTCTCTGCTGGGTGCCCATAATGATTCCTGACCTGTTGTGGACGCTCTGACCTTAACATCCTTCCGCCAGCCTGGGGAGAATCCCTCACGTCCTCCTCTGCTCTGGCGGCTAGAACAGAGATCAGATAGGAGCCAGAAGCAGTGGGCCTGACTGGGGTAAATAGCCTTAGTATTGGGGGAAAGGGTAGCACATGGGGATTTCTGGCATTTGGGGTATTATTGGAGGGCCTCATTAAAAACAATAAAGGCAGAACTGTGGGCAAGAAAGTCTGTGACTTAGGATTATTAACTGTGAGGTTTGTGGGGAGAGAGAGAGAGACAGAGAGAGAGAGAGAAAGAGAGTTGGGGGGCGGGGGGCTGATCTTTACCCCTCCTTTTTAGCCCCACTCACCTCACCAGGGCAGTGCTCCACTGGGATTCTCTTTCCCTACAGGAAGTAGGTCCCCTTTCAGTGTCAATAAGCCTCTCCGCTCTCTAACCCTTCCCTTTGCGCCAAGTCACATGTACAAACACACAGAGACACACTCCCAGACACACTTGCATACGTTTACAGTCACCCACACACATGCTGACACACACACACACACACACACACACACACACACACACTCACACACGTTAGCCTGATCTGAGCCCATGAATGAAGGGTCTGTTAGGAGGTACTTGTGTGAAGGGTAAAGGAGCTTTACCCAGACCCACAACATTAATCTATATACATCAGCAACTAGGGGAGGTCATAACACATTATCTCTTTGTCTATATAAGCAATGGGGTTTACATCCCAGCATGTTGCAGGAGATTCAATGTTTAATTTCTTGGATTGGTTGTAGTGTTACCAGCACTGGAGACTCTTATTATGGCAGTGCATAACAAAAGTGCAAAATGCACATAATACAAGTGTAAGCATTTAATAATGCAAATTTTGTCATTCAAATACAGACATGGACACTGATTTTGGCCATTAACTGTGCCCATTGTATCCCTTTTGTTTAATTGGCATGCACAAAATGTGTTATATGACATTATTTATTATTGCTTTTATTACTTTTATTCTCTGGCTTTTTTTGTTTTGTGTCTGCATTCATCCTAAGTTGTTCACACTGTGATAGAGTTCCAGTGAATTTTTTGGGTTGAAAATGTCTCTAGCAGCCTTGCTGAGAATCCTGTCGTTGTTGTGATATGACAATATGAGAGCCATGCTGAGCCATACTGAAAAATATGTTTGGCTAAGGCTAACAGTGTAAAATAAGCCTTTTGATCTGTCTCCACTGACACATAGTTGGACTAGGATCTTTGGCTAAGACTATAACAGTCCACTGTGTACTACAATGTGACTGCTGTGCTTTAGACCAAAGGGAAGAGATTTGATGATACCACAGAGCAGGTTTGTTCTCAGACTATCTTGTAAGCTGTCTCATATGCGAAATATCCATTTAAACAGCAACCTGCAAAACCACAGAACGGAGTTTGGCTCAAGGGAGCCATTAACAAAACAGTAGATCAGCTAAATAAGAGTTTGATATATCAGCTATTCTGTTTTGACATGACATGATTTTGTTTGACAGAGCTGTGTCAACAATAATTTAAGCCGTTGTCCCTGATGCCTTTGATCTGCAGAATTGGAGGATATCTTTGTGTTTTTCATTTTAGATGTGGGTGGCCACATGGTGCGATGTCGGGAAGGAAGAGAATTGAGATGATACTTTTACTGGAAAAATGGGCAGAGCATCTGATATTGCTCTTCAGGACAAAGTTGTTTCACAGAGACACATCCTTCTCGCTTTCATCTGATTTGCTGTAAAACTACTCGAAAGCTCAAACAATGCACTCTTTCAGTGATGGGCTGCAAGCAATCTTTAATTAATTATTCAAGACATCTTTGATCTACCGAGTGTGCATCCAAGAGGGCCAAAAGTCAAGACCAGTCAAAATTACATAACTCAACATCATCATCACGTTGTAATATTGGAGGAACGTAGAGAGCACATGGATGATGCATGTGGGAGACCAGACAGGGGGGCAATTTGGCCTTGGCTCAGCCACCAGTGTGGCTACTGAGACAGACAGCAGCAGTCAGCATGAGCTAGTAGCAGAGATCCCCCTATGCACTGGACGCTGTGCGGCCTCAGATACACTTGAACTCAACAAAGTGCTTGTGTCTGTCAGTGACAAAGTGTAACGTTGTTATCCCTTTTTCTGTTTATCTGCTGCGGAAAAGAGAAAGTGCTTGTTTGAAAAAAACTCATCAGGTAAAGAGCAGGGGGGTTGGATTTGGGGGGGGTGTCTTGGTATGTGCAAGCCACGCTAACCCTCCTGCAAAGTTAGCACAATGACTGTGTTTTCATTGAGGGGAAGGGGGGACGGTGATAAAAGCAAGGTTTATGCCCAGGAAATTTTGGTGAAAAATAATCCCTGCTTCAGCCTCCGTCCCCAGCAGAAGCCAAAAATAACAAGGCGGTCTGTGTGTAGGTTATTGTGTGCCTCCCTCCCTCTCACTCCTTCATTCCGTCTCTGACTCCATCCCTCTCTCTTGCCCTTCATCTGTCTCTGGGTCCTTCTGGCTGCCACTGCAGAATGTAACGCTTCAAAAAGTGCTTTCAAGAGGGAAATGGTTCAGTCTGCCACTGAATATTATTGGGTAAATAAAGTTCTTTTATTACTAAATTGCTTCTACTTGCATTGACGACAGAATAGGACGCATGAGGTGGAAAGGCCAAATTGAAGTCATGGATACAAAGACCAGACATCACAAAAGGTTCAAACTATTCACTGGAGCAGGACCGTAAGTATTTTTGCTGTCAAAATGAAATAATGAAACACAGCTATTTCAAGTGTTTACTTCATTGGTCATTCAGTATTTAAGACACTCAAACTCCCAAGCTCACTGAGGCATATCTAACCTGTTCCTGAAAATTCGGACCACCTCTTATGATAATCCTTTAAGCAGCCAAAAAGTTCAAGTCAAGGTCAATTTATTTCACTGTGATACATTAAAACTTGGAGGAGAATCAGAGGTGTTGATATGATCCTCGTGCAAATCACAGACCACGCTTGACCTCATTTCATCGTTTTCTAGACTTCCAGTCTCATATTGTTTTCAGCTCTCGTGAAAAACAGTGATTGTATCCGGTCCATTTTGGTTAACTCTCAGGTGTGATGATACACAGTCTTGATCAAATTTTGCATGGAAATTTACTCGTGCCTCACGAGACAGTGCTTAATAGAAATGCCAACAGTCAAGCGCACCATGCAGTCACTTTATACTGGACCTCAAGAGCATTTGTGTTTCATTATTCCTGACGTGCAACACAGTATGGTGAATGCATCCCTGCCTTGAAGTTAAGAGGCCCTCAGGTATGATTCCAGCTCTTGTTATGGCAAAAGATCCCCACTGGAATTGGGCCCAATCACAAGACCACTTTGAAGTCTCCCAGTCTGGATGCTTTAAATGGTTTCTGAAGAACAACCACACCTTGAGGTTGAACACTCCCAAGAATTCATTGGAAACAAAATCAGATGTTTCCTCAGGTTGTCACGTTGCAGCTCTGGTACACTGAGTCCGCGGCATTACGGATGCAGTACTTCCATCAGGAGAACATTGTGTGTTTATGAGAAAATACAGATTAACATGTCCACACAGGGGAAGGGGATGGAAAACAACATGCTTAAGCCTTTCAAATTCAATCTAATATCAATGGCAAAGAAAAGTGAAAGCAACAATTGCTTTACTCAGGGGACTGTGCTGTATGACCACCATATGCATTCAATTTTGCATCAGGGCCCATGTTCTTGTCCATTCAGTACAATTGCCAGGTGAGATTGTGCTGCAAATGAAACCCAGTAAAGTCATGACTGACCTGGAGTGAAGCCCATCCCTCATCTGACCCATACATATTTACAGTAATGGACTGCATGTCTGCAAAGTGTGACACACCAAGGACTGGTACTGAGGGAATGAAAATGGTACCAGTTAAAGGAGACCACATAATTATGCAAAGTTGTAAGAGAGAGCTTTTAGAGTTTTAGTAGTCAGAGATTCAAAGTCATAGAAGTTTATTGTCTCTCACTTACCAAACCTGGAAATGACACCGATTCTAATGAGAACACAACTAAAGTGTAAATATAAAGAAAGCACATGGCAGAAACTGGTTGAACTTAGTTGACTTGGGCAAATTGTGGGTCCTAATCCTTTAGGTTGAAATGCATTTAACTTCCTCTAAGGAACTCACATTTCTGTTGAGGAAATTAAGACCCAGCTCTAAGAATGAGAAGCAGCCAGAGGAAATTTGCATTAAATTAGCCTCACACGTACATCCCCCAAACAGCAGAGATTTTTACACCATGTGTGAAAATGAAATATTCCAAAAAAATAAACTAAGGGTCAAAACTAAAATCATGTTAAAAGAGAAAAACATTAAGCTACCTAGAAAAAACATGGTCATTAAACTGTCATTTTATTATTCTGTAGCATAGAATTGTCCTCCAACAATTATATACAAATATGCTACTGTAATTGTGGAATTTCCATGAGCATAGTTACGTCCTTTTGTACCTCAAGGCCTCCAGTCTATTCACAAACATATTCCCAGTCTATTACTTTCAGATTTAAAAGGTGACCGCAATGGGAAGAAAAGGCTGGCATTGTGTTAATGAAAGGAGAACTGTATATAGCTCAGCAGTGTTTCCATAAATTGAGTAATGGCATACTACGAGGCACAGGTTTGTATTTACACAAGAGTTTCCACTCTGTAGATATGCAGGACCCCGCAGAGTCTGGGGGCCTGACAATGCACCATGTGTCTCTAGCTAGCATGCAGGACGTTACATAACATGCCAGCATACCGCAAGATAAAGACACCAGAGAGTATTGTGTTTGGCATTTACTATTCACTTCCAGCTTTGATTTTAAGTGCAAAGTGGTTCATGTTTTATTGTAAAGGCTATTCATTTCAAATTTGATAAATATTAATCATCTACTCTACTCAAACCACATCATGACCAAGATTATACAGCACAGGATCGGAATGAAAGTATGAAAACATGGGCTTAAATGCCAAGGACATCTATCACTGTTCTTTTTTGATCATCAAAGTGACATGGGTCCTCATATTACTCAGCTCACCTGCATAAGTCAGTTTTGCTGTGTGCGCAATGGACTTACACACATAGTCAAAGCTTTAGCCCCACCTGCTGACCACCTGTGGAAAATAAAATCTAAAAAAAAAAAGTTTGCAGAAGGATCCTTCACTTCTCCTTGAGGCTGGTGAAGACAAACAATGCCAAATAACATGGTTTAGCATTTAATTTAAAGCTATAGTATCTCTGTAATGATACTTCAGTCTTAAACACACATCATAGATCTATTTCATATTTCGTCCAAGTGCAAAATGTTCTCACCTTCTCTCATATGAGTGTGACATTTGCTTTAGGTGGTGTAAATGCTGACAGCCTGATAGGTCACAGACAGTCTACAAAAGACGTCTGTCTGTACTCTCGAAATAGCAAATGTTCCATCATACATCTGTCAGAACAAGACTGTCAAAACAAGGACACTGTGTTACAGGCAGTTCTATTATTCTTAAACCTTGCATATTCTAATCATGTAGATAAGGCTGACCAATGGTCATCAGCACCATTAAACAATAACAATAATGAATAAAAATATAGGTCTATCTTCAATAGGAACAAAGGCCAGTGACTTAGCAGGCAATGTTCTGTTCCAACCTCCAATGTGTTGCTTATCTAGGTAGGCTACCCCTAGTCCTTACAGCCTGCTGTAGGCCTATTGATAGTTTGTTTTTGTATTGTTGTTATTTCTGAAAAAATTAGAGGTAGGCCTATTCTCCATAGTTATAGTAGGCCTAAGTCTGTTGCTTTTAATCCTAAAGAATTATGACATCATTTAGTCTATATCCCCTTCTTCTTATAATAATAACCATCCTAACCATCACTCTGGCTCTGCCCCACCACACCAGAGAGAGTAGGCTAAAAGTAGCCTGGCGACGCCATCCTATGTTCTCCACCAAAAGCTTTTGGCTCCGTTCATAGTCTGGCCAAGCATAATACA
>JASCQY010000232.1:68240-78975 GCA_030264315.1 Sardinella tawilis
GCCAAAATCAGGGACTGTTTCTGGAAATCAGGGTTATCTGGTCACCCTTAAACCATGATGCTGTTATATTTTCTGAGCAAAATGCTATTCAAACAAACAAGTCATTTGCCAGTCTGTCCTACACATGTATCATCTGCAAATTTTGTTGCTGTAAACAGTGGCAGTTCTTTTCATTAGTATTTCCCACAATCTTAACACTATCTAGTTAGATAGAGATACTTTATTTATTCCGAAGGAAATTAAGTTCAAGTGCCTTATGACTTACAAATGTTTCAAACAACAACCAAGTTATCTAAACCATTTCATGAAACAGTATGCTGTCATTGTCAATAGTGTGTTCCTCACTATAGGAAAAAACACGATAACACACGATAACAATTTGTCCTTCGGGGGAACCTTTCGCTGGAGCCATAGATTAGTGAGAGCTGCAGTGCGTAACTTATAAGGGGAGAATATAACAGCTGTTAAATGGGACACATTCCTTGAATCAGGCCTGCATAGTAGTTCCACAGCTTCACGTTTTTTGTTTTAGTCTAGGAGATTTTCTCCATGAGAAAAATATTTTCACAGCTTTTCAGTGGCTCTTTGAAGAGTCATCCACATGCGTGCAACTATGGCAAACACTTCAGCAATGGACTGTATAATTCATCTCGTTTGATCCCTCGTATACCCTCCTGCTCCAACTCAATTTATACTCCTTCAGGCTGCTTAATCCTGAAATAACATTTGTAAGTTT
The DNA here is from genome assembly GCA_030264315.1 of Sardinella tawilis. NCBI lineage: Eukaryota > Metazoa > Chordata > Actinopteri > Clupeiformes > Clupeidae > Sardinella > Sardinella tawilis. The sequence goes on from JASCQY010000232.1 coordinate 68,977, forward strand.
TGTGAAAAATTCCAAACTATAGGTGGCCGACTCCTACCATTTTACAATGCTGGTACAGTATATATTCAAGAGTGTGATAATCCTTTGGCTTGTCATATTACATGTCCATGATACTTTTTGAAAAGACAGTATAAAAAGGCGAGTAGGCTATAATGTTTCATCTTCGAGTCCTTATGGTAAAATGATCTGCCACTAGGCCTAGTATAATCTATTATAATATCTATAAACCCAGTTAAGGTAGTCTGCCATAATCCAGGTAAATCCCTTGGATCTCCCCCACACCCCAAAATGTCAAAATACGGCACGAGTACAGAAGTCATAAGTCAAAGAATGAGACTTGACTCGAACCAGATGAGAAATGATGGAAAGTTAGATGGGTACACGAGAGAAGAAGAAAATAAATATCGACAGTTCAGCCATCAAACTGACGTGACAACGCCATTGTTTTTTCTGTTTAATGAATAATACACATGGTTATAATTGATTTTCCTATTATCAAAACAATCCATACTAATTGCAGAGTGCTGTTTCATGTTTCAGAAATTCCGCCGATTCCAGGGTAATTCCCATCTTCATTCCGTGTTTTTTTTTTTTTTTTTTGCCTTTTTGGAGTCACTACTTGCTGTTTCCTGTCTCCTCCCCCACACAACCTCTTGAACTGAAATTACCCCTCACCAACACAACCACTCACAATTACTAGTCTCAAACTTCTCAATTCTCTCACAGAAGTTTGTTAATATTTTATACTGTCTTTGGCAGCTAGCCAATTGTGCTTGTTTTGAAACAAGGCCTTGCTTGTGCATGCAGTATGGGCAAGCCCTGTATGTGTACAAAGTCCAGTAGACCAACCTTAAGATGGTGGAACTTATTCACCCCAATAGACCAGGAAATTGAGTCATGGGAAAGAGAGCAAAAGGGACAAGGGTATGAGGGACAAAAAGTGAGTTATTTAAAAAATATCTTATAAAAATAAAAAATGACTGGAGCCATGCATTCCATCCTTCCATGACATATATGCAAATTGTAAAAGAAAAAAAAAGTCGGTTGTTTGATAAAGGTATGGAAAATTACTACACATAATACCTTCTAGTAATATTGGCAGTGGTTGACAGTTTCATGAGGGAGCCAAATGACTTATGGCAACACACAATCAGCAGCTAAATACAATCAGTCCCTCAAGCACAGCCACACCTAGAAAGCAAAACATGATGATAAGTTTAACCTAATATAAAAGGTATAAAGGGACTATGCCCCTTTTCATCAAGCTGTTACACACAAAAGTGATTGTTTCCCAGCAATGTCTGATTTGAACAGATTCAAAAACAACAAATGAAAGAAAAAACAATGAATTGCAGATTTCATCAGACCAGTAAAAACTCTGAGACTGAATTAGTACATTTTTACACTGAACAAAATCAATGTTAAACAGTCTAATGTTATAAAACAGAGGACAACTGCTAATTTGGTTCAAAACTGTTATGTATTTGAGCCATAGCATACCTCAGGAGCTTCAAGTCAACGTTGGAGTAAATTCTTGCTTTTTCAGAGGCCCTGTGATGCTTGATCATGTTCCTTTTCATTTTTTTCATAAAATTTGTTTATAGGCTAACTATAGGCCTACTAAGTGACTTTAAAAAGAACACCTCCACAACTATACTCGCCTGGGACGGGCTTCAGCCTTGTCTTTTAACTGAAGGAGGAGTACAACTAAATCAATTGCTGTTGATAGTAGCTGTTCAAATAGCTGTTTGATCAACACCTTTTATCAGATAGCCTAAACATTCAAAGCTGTCAGAGCTGTTTTTTACCAAAACATTGTCAAACTGGGAATGACCAAACTACAAAGACACTCGTGTCTAACTTCTTGTCTTTAATGCAGACACAGTAGTGTTATAACTTGTAGGCTATTCATTTTTGTAAGAATTGTGGTTGTAAATACCAAAGAAATGTGTCCCACTTGGACGATGCCGTGAACGTATCCTAACAGAATCCTTATGGGCTACTCGTGACCTATTAAAAAATGAAAACTGTATATAGACAAAGACTTCCATTGTTGCTACAACGGAATGTGTAGGCCTATCTGACTGTCAGAGGACATGGAATTTGGTATTTGCATTCAGTGAAAAGCCCATCTGACTGATGTTGAACCAAACAACAAGCAACCTTGTTTACCACGCATGAGCCTTTTAAAACCTCAAACAGATAGTTTAGATAACTGTAGAGAGTAAAGTGGACATCACTTGCAATATGTTCTATCACAATTTCAATAAAAGCCTAGTGCTGGACTGAACACATCAGCATTTTGAATGCTATAAGAAATAAATGTTAAGAGAGACAATGTCATCTTTCCTATCAGAGAGTTTTAAGGAAGGAGCAATAACTGAAGTATCTTTGCCTAAATCCTCAAAGACTTACAGTAGGCCTGTAGCCCACCTGGCTTAAATCAGCCAATCAAGCCCATTCTTTGTGCCTTTGTACAAACACAATGTCTGTCTGGGCTACAAACTTTATTTTAGCCTGGGCTACTGTGTAGACCAGGGGTGGGCAATTGTTTTTTCCATGGGGCCACATGAGAAACAGAAAATATTGTGAAGGGCCGGGCCAAAAGGCTAAACTCAATTCTGCGTAATAGGCTATATATAAAAAAACAGTAAATAGCATTTTTGACAAGCTGTTAAGACTGTAAGACTGATTTAGCAATGAAAAAGTGGTTACCATTCAGAACACAAAAAATCAAATTTTTTCAATCGAGTTCCCAAAAGTTCAGTTTGATGATGCTATTGACAAACATGGAACATCAGTTTTGAAACCATGCTGTGTGATGGATGTATAATATTATTATGTAACAACAGGCCATATTCAGTTTTAAGTTTTTGTCTTCATGGCAGGCCACATGAAACAGAGCAGAGGGCTTTAGTTTGCCAACCCCTGGTGTAGGTTATGCTTTTCATGCGTAAGCTATAGCCTACATTTTCTAGCCTAATCCATGGCCTTGGTAGACTACTGTTGTTGTTGTTGTTTGTTTGTTTGTTTGAATCAGAATTAGGTGCTGACCAAAAGGCTTTTCTTTTCACATTCAAGTTAATGCAAGTAGATAGCCTTATAATATTAAGACGAAATCGAAAGTGGAAAGTGGAAAGCTGTGGTGAAAAGGGGAACTGGGAAATGATGCCCAGACGTCAGAGATAGGCTACACATGGCTACAGTACGCACTGGAGCTTGGTTCCCTTTTCAGTGGGAGGATCCTGAAGTTTTCCGGAAGATTACGACAACGGAAAAATCCATGTAAATAAGTTTACGTCGGAGTTCCAGTTCCCCTGATTACAACATTCAAGATGTATGTGTAAATACAAGCAGACTAGAGAATAACTTTGCTTAGCCTTCCATAAATAGGCCTAACATATTAGGGTAGAAATATTTACATGGGCCATCCATTGACTGACTTTTATTCATAGTGTTCGGTAGTAGGTAGCAGTTTTTACTAACTCAACTTCCTTTAAAAGTTTTTGTGGATCACATTGTCTATCTAGTAAAAGTTCAAATTATAGAAAAAACGTTTTGAAAAAATATTCCAAATTGCCACAATAAATATTTGGAATCAACCTGTTGCCCAAAGCTGCTGCCTTTTGCTTGCGAATTTCCCGTAATCTTGACGAATCGAAAATTACTGTCATTGGTCTAACGTCATCTTTGGAGGCGGAGTCTGAAGTGCAAAGTCCTTAGAAATCAATGCGTACACCGATTTGCCTGGTCAGTGACTCTGAAGTTGGATTCGGCGGACATAAAGAGGACCTGTGAAGTTGTCAGTGAATTTTTGTAGAGTGGGAATAACGTTATTGAAAGACTTCTAAAACATCAGTCGCCCGATTTATCAATAAAAGAACTAGCTGCCATCGACATTGTCAAGAGGAGAAAGATGCAAAAACTGTTCCTCGTGTTGGTTTTAGTCGCCTCAGTCTACTCTGAATCGGTGAGTTAATAAGCAATGAACTGCTAGCTCATAGCTAACTGTCGATAGCTGAAACACGAAAGAATTTTGTATTTTACAAGGCTGGTATAACTTGTGATATCCTCTGGTTGTCAATCCCGAAGTTGCTGTCCTGTGACTGTCAATTCCTATGTGGGCTCAAAGCAAGTTAGACGTGCTAGCCTCTTGAGCGAAATGTTTTAAAATGCGCAATGTAAATTACATTAGCGTTAGCTAAAGTTAAAGTCTAGAGAAGGACTTGCATTGCAATACCGAATTAAGACCTCGTCAGACATTACATTATTATACATTATTATAAAATATACATGTAGACGTATGTGTGTACACGATACGAAGAACGACCTGGCTTTATATCCAGGGCTAATTGTGCCATCTATCCAGCTAGCTATGAAGGGTAATCCAATTCAAAGACATACGGACTTGTAATACCATTGAGTATTGACTCCCCAGTCTTAACCATGGGTTACATATGTCAGGCATTGTGTCAAGTGTAGCCTAGTTTACCCTAATTTGTGTATGTATAATAATAGTTAACCTGTTCTGTTTTAGGAAGTAAATATGACTTATAGCCAAGCCTGCAATTAGTAAATTCATGTCAAACGTGTGGCAGTAGCATGCTAAAAACTAGAAACGGGACCTGCCATTGGTTATGTAGTATACAGAGTTGTCAACATAATTCACTTGAAAACATAAATTGCAATCTCACAGAATTGCTTTCAATTGCGTCCTCCCCCTCTTGTCTTGATCAGAGTTCACATTATATTCTTTTAAATACAGTCAATACTCAGACATTATGTCAACCTGAGAACCTGAGTTTAGAAGATTGCCTGTCGACAAAGGCCTTATGTTTTTTGTTGGGCCCACTAAAGTTGTTTTTGGTACTAGAATGTTGCTTTGAGGTTTTCCATTTTTATCCATACATGGCTGTAAATCTGAAGTTGAATAGGCCTATGTTTGCCTACTCAAAAGCACCTGAGAGAGGCATGTCCGTCACAACTGATGCATTGTTTTCCTAATGGGAAAGAATTGCCATGTGCAGATGTCGGCCCTGCTTTGAATATGGGGGTGGGCCAAAATAGAATGGAATGGTAATAGACAGATGCCACCCACCCAGTGTGAGTGTGGTCGAGCAGCCAAACTCAGGAGCAGAATGCAAATGAACGTCATGGAGGGATTGCAACACTATTCCCTGCCCTTGGAAAAAGGTGTAGGTCTACCTGTCTCTTGTGGATCTTAGACTCAAATGTATTTTGTTTGACTCGAGCAGTGAATCTTCATATAGGCAAAATCCCCTGTGTCAGTTTCTGCTATATTTCCATCATTTGGACAAATAGATTAAGGCGGATTCTGTTATGTGGTTAATGCTGTCAATGTGATTTGGTTGACAAAATATGAGCAACATTTCCTCAGTCTGGTAGCAGCGCCCACATGTTTGTCTATCGGTCTGTCTGCCTGTGTTTCTGTTCATGTGCCAACTTTGTAGATGATGGTGCGACTGTTTTCCCAGCAACTTAGAAGGGCAGCAGCAGTGGCTAACTAGCATACATCAAAAGCTCCACACAGCTCACTGAACTCTGAAGCACATCCCGGGCCAAGAGCAAGAGAGACTGCTACATTCCTCAAAACCATGCAGAAGCTGCTGCTTGTTCTTTCATTTTTTTTATCTCCTTTTCTCTTGGCCCCCTCCTCCTTTTGCGTTTTCCTGTGGAATTTGACCCCTACTGACCTTGACCGGCCCTCATTGGGATTTTGCACACATGGGCGGATTTAAATGGTCAGGGTTCTTTCGTTAGCCTCCTCCCAGGCCAGTGGACAGGAGAATGGCATTCATTCGCCATGACCCACACTCTTGTTTGTCTCTATGCACAGAATGTTTAGCTAGCCACTTTCAAATTATTGACACATTTTCATAACTTTTCTGCTTACTATGTCTTGAGTGTGGTCAGTGATGTTGGATGCTTTTAAAGTACTCTCCATTACATATTAGTTGTGGCGTGGTAGGGCTAAGTATTTCTAATTTGACTAACATAGTTATTGATATTACATGGAATAGCTGAAGAGTGCAGAAGAACTTGGCTATTTGATCACAATGCAGTGAGTGACCCATCATGGGCTTGTTCTTTGGCCTGAAGATACACAAGAAACTAAACGTGCTTTTAGCAGCCAAACCGACCACACTTCCTAATCAAAATATTTTTCCCCTTCTCGAAAATCTTGTTACTCTTGTCTGTCTATTATGTCCTGTAGGAATGTGGGTTTCTGAATTAGGCGTGAGATCATTTGCACGAGAATGAGCCTGTGTTTTCTTCTGCTGCTTCTTGATGGGTGGAATGGATTGAACGCCCAGAGAAAGGAGCACAGGGAGAACATGATAAATACTTTCACCAGGATGTAATAATGGTTTCGGCATTGCTGTCCACTGGGCTATAAAATCCCTTTTTGACGCTGGAATGTTGGCAGTGCGAGAGAGGTTTTTGATCTGCTTTTGGTTGAAAGATGTTAAGAATTTAATGTATTTACTCCGTCTTGCCCTGAATTGTCCTCAAACTCATTAGCTGCCTATTAGTTTACCTTCATTGTTTTTGTGAATGGGCTCTTTTGTTTTGTGTGTAGCCTAATTTGTTTATTAAAGTTTTCCAGGTCTTTAAGACTTTTTTTTTTTTAATGACCAGAGATAAACTGAAGGAAGATGTTAAACACACATTTCATTAAAAAATGTGCTCTATTAAGGCCTACATCAGGCTATATTTTGGCCATTTGTAAAGAAAGACACATGCTTTTGCTTTAACTTCAGGTGTTTTGCTAAAGAGGGCTTTTTTTTTGCATTGAGTGGGCATTGTTTTTATGTCCATTTTTCAATACCTAATCCATAGTTGACCTTTTCTCGTTGAAATGCTTTTGACTTTTGAGTAGAGAAACCCCCCACGCCTCCCATGCATGTAGAGAAATGAATGTCATTGCTTTTAAAACTGCATGTTAACCACAGGCTTTTGATGTGTGAGGTCTGCCACATTTGGGCCTAAATTGTAATCTCACAGTCTGCTGGTTGTGGCCAATCTGAGTGCAACACACAAACCCCTTTGTGAAAGCCGTATGTGAACGATGAGGTGGTTTCTGAAATAAGATGAGGTGGTTTCTGACACAAGATGGCTGAGCAAACGGAATTTTTCTTTTTCTTTTTCTTTTTTTTTTTTCTGGCGGGTTTCCCCAGTGTTGTTGCTTGACATTGCTTGTTCAAGAAACACGCTCTACAGTTTTCACTCCCCTGACTTTTTTTCCCCTCTCCTTTTTGTTGTTGCCTCACTTTCATTTGAAGATTGCCGTTATCTCACTGATACATTTTAAATACGACCTAGGTAACAAAAGCTTGTATAAAAGAATTTGAAAGGACCTTTGGAGATGGGAGACTACATTGTCTTACCTACTCTTCTCCTTGGGACCCATGTTATACTCTAACCAGTAGTAGAGTTTTTGTTGGCAGCTTTTGTCACAGGCAGCCATACAATACCAATTGTTTGGCATGGTGGGACTATGACCGGGCTATTCAGCTTGTCCAGAGCCATTGAGTGTAGAAATACCCTTACTTAAAAGTGAGGAGCTTAATTAATGAAAGCCTGTGACATCCTCAAAGACATGAAAGAACTTCCCCATGAAGTGGGCAGGGAATCAGAGTTCTGTGTCTGATCTTTCCAATGAGGGATCACATTCTTCTGAGTCATCTGCAGGAATGGCTGATGTACAAGTATTCTCTGGAACATGATGACCATGCACATGTACACTCTCTTACACACACACACACACACACTTTTGCTCACAGACTCTCATTTGGCTGACTCATTTGTGTGCTTGCTTAGACCTATGTCTGGGTCGAGGGGGTATTGGTACAGTGTGGTCATATAAATGATTTACTACACGTTCTTTCAAGGATTGTTGGCTAGGTTACAACAACTGTTGGTAATTGTTGTTTGAACATATCTGTCTTTTTGTGTGTGTGGAGCCCAGTCTGTCCTGGCCTGCAGTTGCGCGGCTTGTGGTGGTGAGAGGAGCTCAGACAGGCCCAGATGAAAACCCTTGTCTATTTTTAGTCCCAGTGAAGGTGGATGGAATCTGGAACGGTTTTGACCACACGCGTGTGTGTGTGTGTGTGTGTGTGTGTGTGTGTCTGTGTGTGTGTGAGAGAGAGGGAGTGTGTGTGTTAAACTGTGAGTGTATGTGTATGAAAGAGAGAGAGTGAGGGTGTGTGTGTGTGTGTGTGTGTGTGTGTGTCCGCGCAAGTAAAATTGTGAGGCTGTCTCACTCCAGCCAGTGTGTATGTATCTCGGGAGGAGATCAGACTGACACACAACTGTGCATCGCAAATCCGATTGGTTCGAGTGACACGGGGGACAAGAGCCAGGGCAGTAATTGGATGTGATCTGAAAGGACGTGGTCAATCTCGCTGAGCCATGAGGATGACTCACCAGCAGGGACTTGTTGCCACCCCATTGCCATTGGACTTAATTTAAAGCAAAAATGTTTTTTGAAGGCTTGAGTAAAAAAAAATGAAGTTGAAAGAGGTTAAAAATGAAGCACAAGTTGTATTACATTTAAACATGACCATAATTTCTTTGAGCATTTTCTTGAACAGTTCTTAAATTCCTGGAAACAGTGGGGTTGTGACCCTCATATGGTTAAAACATTGCAAGAGGCAGGCCCTTATGCATGGACTGATTGAGTCAATGGAACAGATGCTCGGCCATTTGCAAGCAGATGGGGGGATTTTGTTCTCCCGGTCTGCCAGGCCTGGGGAGGGCCGGGTTTAGCCAGCTAACCAGCCAGCCAGCCTCTTAATATGCATGGACTTCAGGCATCCAGTGCCATTACACTCTTCAATTTAATGAGCTGGGGGAGGGATGCCCACTGTTGTGGAATTGTAACTCCTTGTTTTTTCCCTGGATGGCAGTGTCTGATCGCTTTGTTGCAAACTCAGTGTAACTGTTGTTAAAGTTTGTCAACAAAATGGCTCTGAGAATAGACCTGTTTTACTCAAAATGAGAACTAGGCTCGTTTTAAAAACAAGCCTGTATGAAAATGAAAGGAGCTTCGTTGAACAAAGAAGGGACGTTTTTTAAGCCGAAGGTGTTTCAACACAGGAAAGAAAAATGAAAATCACAGTCTGCCCCAAGACTGTGACCATTATGTTCATAGCATGTGATCTAACCCAATTTGTATTGTGGAGATGGGGGCCTGTGCTTTTTCAATCCACTCTGGCGTGAGTTGGATTTATATTGTGGAACATGCCTGGGAACGTGGGCTGTTTTCTTATAATGACTGTCATCTGCTTTCACAAATGTTTGTGAATGTGCAGGTCCGGTAAACAAGGCTTTGGACTATTTTTAAATGGTTCATTTGTCCTTTAGCTTGACGCAAAGCTCTGCAGTTTATAGCAATTTGCAACCTCCAAAAAACATGAAATAATATGTGTAGCCTATTCAAAATTATCGTTATCGGTCACAAACGTCTGAGAGCTTGTGTAGTTGCCAGAAAGGTGTTGAAACCAGAAAATAAAGGTGTTTTTTTCCCCTTTTCCTTTTCTTGTAAGTTCATGTTTGACTTTGATGTCAAATCTGATCAGTCTTGTATTTGACAATTGGCATGAGAACAGGACCTCATAGAGCTCCCGCTGTGTACATCTCAAGATCATTCCCCTGGCTCTGGGCTTTCAGCGTTCAGCTCGCTGCCAGCAAACCTGTTGCGACAGGCTTGCCCCTACACAGCTACAATAGGGAGGAGCGGGTGGTTCACAATAAAATGGAGGGATTGCCAGGTGTGTGTGTGTGTGTGTGTGTGTGTGTGTGTATTGAGAAAGAGATGGCTGCTGGCTCTGACTTGTCAGTGCAAGATGGAGTAGTAGTTTGGGGCTTGGAAAGTCCCCAACCTTGAGCTGTATCCAATTTGTCCAAGATATATAAATATTTTTTTATGCATTTTTTTGGGTGCTGTGTAAAATAGATTTCAGGACAGTACCACAG
>JASCQY010000232.1:88597-102062 GCA_030264315.1 Sardinella tawilis
CTCTTTCTTTCTTTCTTTCTTTCTTTCTTTCTTTCTTTCTTTCTTTCTTTCTTTCTTTCTTTCTTTCTCTCTCTCTCCCGCTCATTTCCCCTGAACCATAAACATTTTGATGTCTGAAAAAACAGACGAGGAAGTGTGACGCACACCCTGCAAGACAACACAGACCCCTGACTTTCCCCTGCAGTAAAAAACAGTGGAGGATTCATGAGCACCTGGCTGTTTGCATACCTGACTGCTGGCTGTGTCACAACGCCTCTGAGCACAGAACAAAAACAAGGAAATGACTCATCTGAGATAAGGCGATAAAAATGATGGAGGTCTTTATTAAGACTATAAAGCATAGGGAAGTGTATGGAACACACACCAGAGAAGTTTGATTAGGTTGGTTTCTATCTATACGCAATCTATCTCATACATCTGGGCCTATATGATGTGACACGACCTCCTGTTTATTTGTCAGTCTTACAAATGTATCTTACAAATATCTTTTTACACCAGTCAAACTGTCTACCAGTTGTTTAATGTTAGGCCCAACTGGACACCTGATATAATTCAGGAGATTTTTAGTCTTTTTTTTTTTATTATTTTTGTCAGCCATAGAACTGTTGTCCTCTGCTGACAAAAAGTGGTTACTACAACCTTGACAGGTCAAGAAAATATACCCTGTTATGTAAAATAACATGTGCTGACATTTTCAGCCTAAAGCAAGTGTCATGTTATCTAATGAATTGATTTCATGAATTCAGAGTGTGACACTGTATTCATTATTCTCAGCCTTCCCTTTGGCACATCAGCCATGTACAGAAGTTGATTATACATTAGTTTGTTTTGTTTTGGTTAAAGGGAAATTATGTACATTATACCAAACTGAATAAAATATGGATGATAATATGGATTTGGTTATGTGGTAAATGTATTTGTTATGTGCAAACATGCACAATAAACACTTGTATTACATTTATAGGCCATAAAAAATCTTGCTAAATTTTTAAGCCTTTAAAAGCACTTCTTTGGTTGATCTCGCTCTGTATCTCCAACATATCATCAGCAATTTCAAAAATAGTAATAATAAAGAAGAACATCTGAATCCCATGGCACAACACAGTTGTAATGAGGCCATGGCCAATCAATCTTATCACTTAAATGAATTTACTGCCTTAATTATTCCCCCCCAACCTTGTCACAAGGTTCACATTTTCCAGACATGACGTCATTGAAAGCATTATCTGACAAAATTAGTCAATTTAATTAGATAGCCTACAGTCTGATACATTTTGAATTGTGCTCATTTTGACATGTACTCCAATGTATGTTTTATCCACAAGATGGCATTGTAAACCTGTGGCTTCAGTTCACTGCCTGTTGCAATTGACACTGCTCATTTGTGAAGAAATTCAGAAGGCAAGCATCTTTCATCTGTTCTTTCGTTTATTCTAACCAATGACAAACATTAGTGAAACACATTTCCAGGCTGAATAACAAAACAGACTCAAAATAGACCCTGATTGTAAAAGATGGCTGACAGTGCCAAAGGCAAAACACATTCCACAGCAGGGCCAAGGCACAGGAAATAGTGGGATCCAGACGTCAACCATGTATTCTTCAACAGGGAAAATCTAGTGGAAGAGACCAGGTACCAATAACCCAAATCAACTAACTTGTGTAATGGCATTACATTAACAACGAACGGACTGTGAAAATGAGACCATTACAGACTACTCAAAAATTAAGCCGAGACAATGATGAATGACATGCAATAAACACCTGGACTTCAAGGGTGTGGCAATCATTAGAGATTTCGCTCCAGTGTTTCATTAGCTGCAAGCCCATACAATCTAAGCTCTGTCTAGCTGTGCCAGGAGCCGGCGCTCTGGTTTATTTTATCATTCGTAACTTTAACAGTTAATACCTGTATGTTTCCAGCATAATATTGTGTCTGGCAGAGAATGCTAGAAAACGTATCCTCGCATAAACAAACTGATATATCCGCAAGCTGGGGAACAGAGGGGCTGTGCAAATGTCGGAGGCTGCGGCTCTCATGCAAGAGCATGTATCACACTGCACTCTCCAGACTCTCGCCTGCTTGCCTCACTTTGGTTACATGTGTGAAGAGTTGTAAGTTTACCCTCAAAGTCAGGTCAAACTCATCTGTAATGTGCAATGCCTTACAAGACCTCAAAAAAGTGGTGCTCCTGTTTAATTTTCCTCCCTGAAAAAAGGTCCCTGAAGTGCTCCTGTTTAAAAAAATGTTCCCACTGAAAAAGTCCCTGATGGCTAAAGTGAAACGTGGCTGAGAACCAAGAAAATTTTCAGGTGGTTTCATGTAACATGCTTGCATGCTTAAATCAAAAGCCCACTCATTATGCTACCAGTTGGCCTGGCCTAGGTTGTTTTTTTTCTGGATTCACTGGCCAATTAATTGCAATTAACTACAAATGGATTCTAAGAAATGTTCTGGAGGTCAACACAAGAGTTAGGCAGATATATGAAAAAAATATTTTAGCACATCATGCATTTAGAGTTATAACAACTTTTGATAGGAATTTATTTTGCTGTCATAATTACTTGGCTATACAGCTCAATAATTCATTAATTATATATTTTTAAACTAGGCCTATCTTGAAATAGCCTACATCATGTGTTGATTAAGATCAGGCCTCAGCATTTACCTATTTCCCTGTTTTAACTTGCTTTTACAAATCTATGGGCTAACACAACTCACTATCATAAAGGAGGCAATGACACTTGATATGTAATGATTTTCAGCTACTTCAGACACAAAACATGCATCAAGTGAAATATTTGTGTTGTGCGTGAAAAGTGCTTAATGTGTTTTGGCAGCTAAACATCAGATGAATACGTATGATGCAAAATGATCAACCTTCAAACAGTATTTCTTACAGATCATTTTTGTGGGTGAATATCTAACTGTGAGCCTGGCTGTCATTTCGCAGCAAGCCCATTTTTATATGACATTCACAACAGTGTCAATTGTACTTAAGCCAAACGGAAAGAAGAGGACAGAAGAGTCAACACAGATAATAAAAATATCAGCTTCATGCATCCATTGGGAACCAATTGCTTGCGGAGCGAAAGGTAAACATTTCCATCCCAAATTTAAAATGAATGAGGCTTCGCCACTCACGGCCACAAGCACGTAAAGCAAACACCTGCAGCTCAGGTGGAAAACTATGCTTCGTGCATAGAAGTCTCTTTCTTCCTGACGTGCCACTGTGGAGCGAGTCGCTCTCATTATCTGCTGGAGGGGTGTACTGTAGCAGGCACGAGGCTGCTCACTTTGCTGTGGGTCAGCAGAAGGATTTCGGGAAATGGCCTTTACATTTGTAATGTATGCTCCCTCAGGATGGCCAAATAAATCCATGAGCGCAAATTACTCAAAGATGAAATTTTCCAGGGGCAGGATGGGGAGGGAGGGTGGGGGTGAGTGTAGAACTGAGATTTCCCCTGCCAGCCCCCTGTCGTGCTCTTTGTGCATAAATGGCTGTGGAGTTCCTCATAACGTGGCTTTTGTGTCTCTGCACTAAGGCTGAGGTCTTCAATATTTACAGACCAACTACCCTTGAGAGGTCAGCCTATCGTATAAAACGGTGAGGCTTCATAAACCAGGATGGATCCCATTCAGAGAAGCAGAATGTCATTCAGTGATGTAGAATCTCATTCTCTTTCTAACAAAATGTTTATTTTGCAAGATGTGCCTAAGTAAATTCACACATGCCTAACTAACTAAAGACACACAAACTTTAGGGAATAAAAAGACATGAAAGCATTAAGACATTTTGACATTTACTCAAATCAAGATCTCCCACTGTCCCCCACTCCAAGGGGGATGACAGAAGGTTGCCTGAGGGGGGCAGTGGTGGGTGCGCTATTTGCGTTCTCCCTGTCAGCCTCTGTCAACCACCAGATGCCTGCATGGTGATCACATCTTATTTGTATCAATAAATGTCCAAAGCAACATCTGTTAACTATGCAATCTGCCACATTATTTATAAAATATGGCTACTCAACACGTCCTATAAACTTTCCCAAACATATTTCAGAAATGATCTGCAATCCTCAGGCACAGACTGTTCTAGATATTCCCGTAATACAGTAATGCTTCAGCCTGACTAATAGGCAGGCCAGTGGCAGTCAGGTCTCCCTAGTAACATTTCAAAACTCTGTCCACCTTTTGGTAACAAGTGGTCTCTTTATTTTATTGGGAACTGGGCTTGCGATGGAGAATTCTTCTGCGGGTTTTGAACCGCCTCCCGTCTCAATACCGATAGTGTACACATTTCTCCATGCAGAGTTATTACCGTGTCGCGGTACAGCCGATGGTGTGTGCGTGTGTGCTTGTGTGTGTGTGTGTGTCTGTGTGGGTGTGGGTGTGGGTGGGTGTGTGTTTGGGGGAGGGCATTGGAGCACATGTACAAAAGATATGTTCTTGCCATTGCGTGCTGGTGAAGCGTGAGGTAGACCACAAGCTGGTCACAGATTTCCTCTTGGGCTTCTTAAAACATCCTGAGAAGAGCTCGTCCAGGGACAGTTAGCCTGAGAATGTGCTGTGCTCACCTTTTTCAATAGTGTGCCTGCGCAATGAGGTTTTCATTTTCATCCCTCAATGAGAATGTTTATGTGTGTGTGTGTGTGTGTGTGTGTGTGTGTGTGCGTGTGTGTTTCAAGCACATACATGTACTTGAAACAGGGTGGCTACCTCTCTGAGACAAAGTCAATGGCCTTCTGTTTCTAGCAACTGTCTTTGCAAGCTGAGGTCCTCATTCTATTCTGACTGCAGGGACTGTTGACTTCAGAAGTAATGATAAGTAGACCAAGCCTAAGACTTCTTCTGATTTTTCTTCAGTGCAATTTGACAAGTTTGGCCTTCTAACCTGCCACAGGTGAAACTTGTGATAGTGAGGGTAACGTAAGTCATTATAAGTGGAGGAACTTAATTCTCAGAAGTTTTCTCCTTAGTATGGTTTGGCATTCACAGTAAGACGTGTTACGTTTTCCAATGGCAATAAGTCTACATGATTGAAGCTGTGGTATTGTCCAACCTGATGATGTGAGAGGAGCTGGAAGAGAGATAAGCTGATGGTTATCAGGAAAAAAGTAAATACCATTAAGGAGAGGGGGTTTTAATACCTCTAAAGTCTAATGAAGAACCCTGGCTATCATTTATCACATGTTCCCCAGAGTTCCACTGGGCTACATCTCCTGCATGATGAGCACAGTGTCAGACTGTATCGGGTAGGTTGGTAGACATGCTTTGGGTTGTAAATCTGTGGATTTCATCTCTGCCTGCTTACAGTACTGGGTTTGAGTAACTAAAGTGACCACATATGCATGCCCAAATCACCTCTACCACTCAAACTAGGCTAATGTAAGTTTAACAGTTTAAAAATTGTGTGTATAGCAAAAGTGTTTGCAAAATGCCCTAATGCCAAAGCATGCCCCAGGACAGGGTTCAAAAACATAAAAAAAAAATATTCTGCCAATTTTCAGCCCTGTGGAGCCCTGCTTTTAGACATCTAATTATTTTGGTCCCTTCACTTTATTTACGACACAGTTGAACCAGATTGGCTTAATGACGTTATAAATTCAGGTCTCATGGCTTCCCAATGTCAAACGCCACCTGAAATGTAAACTGGGTGAAACTGTATCCAATGTCTTCAGAAGTGACCAATGTCTTTGGGGATAACCATAGAGTGAGCCTATAATTGTGCCTGTAACTTATTACATTATTGAACATCCATGTGCAAGTGTATTTTTTGTTGAACAGCTCCATTCAGCAGTGACTAAAAACAGTTTACAGATCAGCTTTTTTATTATCTTATAGTGTGTATCCAGAATTTTAACTCATAATGTCATAATATTCAGTAATACCAGGGTAATGTAAAGTAATAACAACTTCTCTCAAAAACACTAAGTGTGCACAGTGGCAAGAATGCTATTTTGTTGTTGGTAATAGTATTACTGTGGTATTGGGTTCCTGACTGGATTTTAACATCCCTGTACTGTCACTTAAACCTTACTGTTCAACATTTTTTTGTGAATAGGCTACTTGTGACCTAATGTAAAGAATTGTTTGAGTGCCTTTTAATGTAGCCTACCGTATGACTCATAGTGGTTAAAAAGAGCAAAGAAGATTTTAGAAGAAGTATTGCACCTAAATTAGTTTGGACAGCATGACATCAGAGAGTAATTAAACTGGTTTTCGTTGGAATTCCGTTTCCAATTCCTGAGTTCAGGTTTGCGGAGAATTCTGAGCACCTGCAGGTTTCAGTGAGTGAGATATTTTCACTGGACGTGGTTCAAACTTTGAGAGGGAGAGAAAAAAACACCGACAGCATTACGCCATTCTTCCCTCTTGGAAAAAGAGGGATTTAAACAAGTCTCTTACAAGATATCGAGCAGAATTGCTGGGCTGTTAAGCAGTCAGGTTGGTCTTCTCAATGCAAACTATTTTCTCGGATATCTACATCAGAAAGCAGATCCAGAGGCTAACAATTTGCATCACTATGGTACTGAAGAACGGGGCAGAGGATAACGGTTTGCACAATTTGATTTATCCCCAAATACTTCATTTTACCCCACATTTCCTCCTTTCCAAACTTGTTTATGATTACTTACTCAAGTCCGAAGAAGACAGTGTGCATTTCTCCAACGCCAAAATTCAAAGGAAGTTCAGAGGATGAAAGTATTGAAACGTCTCCCTCTTTTATTTGGGTGCTGGACTCTTTTATACCTGAACTTCGTCTCAGTGTCTACGGGCCTCACAGGCGAGGGACAGCGCTCAGCTGTGAGACCAGGCACTCACACCAACGCGGATCGAAGCGGGAGTACTGCATCATTAATGGTGGGGAACTATGGTGCTACGGGTGGAAAGTCTTCCAGTGGAGCAAGGATCACACGGATCAGAACTGGACCCCCACTGATAAAGGGCGAGTCCTCCAAAGCGCATTCCATCACGTCAGTGACAAGCGCAAAGAGAACCGCTACTTGGGGGGACAGTCGCTCTGCAGCAACCATCAATTTGGGACGCAGGGAAGCTGCGCGTTCTTGGGTACCCGGAGATGGGAGCCGACCTGCCTCCGGTGGCGCATCTGCCCCCGCAGCACTGAGCACTCATTTAGGAAAGAATGCGCCTGCACAGACCAATGGCAAAGCGGGAGCCAGGACAGTACCGGCTGCCGGGAGAACGGGACAGGCGAACGCTTTGACTGCACAGAGAGGATTTTCGCCCGTGCCGCAAAGAAGTTCTAAAGTTTTATCAAAAACTGTAAAAGATCTACCAAAGCACCCGCTGGTGACGCCGCACGACTACATGCTGTCGTTATACTGGTCGCTATCAACAGGGGAAGTTAATGCTAGTGTTTTACACGAAGCTGGCCTGGCCAACACCATCACCAGTTTTGTTGATAAAGGACAAGGTATGAGAAAGCGCAATAAACATGTTTGTTAAATGCAAGTGGACTTCTAATGATCAGCTACTTTATTAATTTTAGCCTGCGGGTTAGTCTAGTAGTGAATGAACTTGAATTCTCTGCGGTGATTTCTTAGCTTGAAGCAGCCTTGAAATAGTTAAAACCTTGAAAATACACAGGTGTATGCACTCTCTCTGCACTGTGCACAAGTTGACATACAGACCAATGTTTATATCTAGTCAGATACTGGTCGCTTGATTTAGCCCAGTGTGAACCTTCTCTCTGGGTATCGGTAGTCCATATCAGTCTTTTGGGAAGTATTTTGTAAATGGTAAGACAACTAGACACACCTCTGGCTTTGCGAATTACTTGGCCTTTTCTGACTGGCCCTGTCCTCAGTCAGTAGTCCTCTGCACAGCCACCGGACGCGAGATTTACGGCTTCTCAAACGTAAATAAACTCTCCATGAGGCTACAAGTAGGTGGCCCCTGTGTAATGTTTTCTTTTCTGTGTAAAACTGTTTAAAGTGATGGTTAAAACACGTCAGTTTAATATTCCTAGCTGCTAAAGGTTTACATTTCAAGCACTTAATGTACTTTTAATTTGCACTTTATTTGTGTAGCCTGTCCTTTGAAAATAGCAGATGACCTCCTTCACATGAGGTGGGGGAGAGAAAATTGAAGCCCGCATATGTTTGTGCTTTGACTGAGAGCACACATGGATGGATTTCTTAGGGGTTTCTGTTTTTCATCTCTTCAAAACTACCTCAACTTTCACTCCAAGTCTCTATAACACATCAAGGCAGAGCATCCAATCACTAACACACTTCTAAACTTGAGTGTTTTCCATGCACGCATGCATTCATACACACATGCGTGCACACACGTACACACAATTGGTAACAGCCAATTACCTGGCCCCTCAAAATGACGTTTTGAGTTGTTGGTTTAGGTTTGTTTTTTTTTCTCCTTCTCTTCACTGCAAATGCCATATGTCAGGCTGGTGGGTCCACTGGTAAACAGCTGCAGGTAGATAATAATGGTCTGTTTACAATACCTTGTGGTCTGCACTCTGGAAATGTCTGGTTTTAATATACATTTGAAAGCAAACTTCGCCTGGATGAAAGTGACTCTTTTCATTAGTACACTGTTACACCGTCATATTTTCTTGCTAGAAGAAAGAAAGAAGAAAGGGGAAAAGGTTCAACATCTGATGTTTACCACAGACATGAAAATGACAGCCTTTGTGCCTGTCAAATTGCAAAGCTGTTCAAACATGGGGTAGGTGACTGTCCACTCTGTTTCTCCCCAGATGATCGTCTTCCCCAGCTGCGGAGACAGAGGTACTCCTTCAACATCAGCTCACTGGAAAAGGAGGGCCTTCTAGGCGCAGAGCTCCGAATTCTCCGCAAGCGACTGACTGAGCCACGCAAGCACCACCTGTCGGGCAGCCCCATCAGCCTGAGGCTCTACACCTGTGCCGTAGGTAAGCAGAAAGCCACCCTGCTCCAGTCGCGTCCGGTTGAGGACCACGGCAACTCCAAGTGGGAGGTGTTTGACATCTGGAAGCTGTTCAAGAGCTTCCGGAACTTGCCACAGGTCTGCTTTGAACTGGAGGCCATGGAGCAGGGCCGTGGAGTGGCGGACCTCAGGAAGCTGGGCTTTGCCCGCGTCGGTCGCCAGACCAAGGAGAAGGCCTTTTTCGTGGTGTTCAGCCGCACAAAGAAGCGCGGCCTCTTCTATAACGAGATCAAGGCGCGCTCGGGCCACGACAACAAGACCGTCTACGAGTACCTGTTCACCCAGCGACGCATGCGGCGGGCCCCGCTGCCCCGGGGCAAGAAGCCCGTTAAGAGCCCCAAGCCGCGCTGCAACCGGCGGCAGCTGCACGTCAACTTTAAGGAGATGGGCTGGGACGACTGGATCATCGCGCCGCTGGAGTACGAGGCATACCACTGCGACGGCGTGTGCGACTTTCCCATTCGCTCGCACTTGGAGCCCACCAACCACGCCATCATCCAGACTCTCATGAACTCCATGGACCCCCGCTCCACCCCCCCGACCTGCTGCGTGCCCACCAGACTGAGCCCCATCAGCATCCTCTACATAGACTCCGCCAACAACGTGGTGTACAAACAGTACGAGGACATGGTGGTGGAGTCCTGTGGCTGCAGGTAGCGAGCGGTGCTGAACAGTCGTGGCAACTGATTGGTGGATGACTGTTATCCTTCCCTTCCTTCACCCACAATAATGGAGGGGGAAAAAGAGACATGAGTTTCATGACATTGTAAACTTGTGTTTCTGTTTTTTTTTAGGGCACTGGACTTGGTGTATGTGTAAGCTAAAGAAAGTGACTCTTACTATGGTATATTATAACAGAGTATTGTCTGTTATTATGGTAAAATTTAAAAAAGGCTAACCGACTAAAGTGGCAGAAATGGCAATTTTATGAGTAGCCGGGGACACTCAAGTGGAACATTCTAGAAGCACGAAGCCTGAGTCAGCAGACCATGGCCGTGTCTGTGCCATATTGACAGCTGATTTGATAGAATGCGTATACTGTATGTGAAATGCATATGTACAACAACTGTAGTGTACTTTCAAAGCATCATCTATAAATCTATTTAACTTGGTGTCTTGTGTGTACATGTCACCCACCATTTGGTCACTGTTGGAAGAAATAGTTTTTTTTTTATGGAAAAACATTTCATGCTCTTACTTTATATAATGGAAAACATTACAGTGCTTTGGGCCAGTGTTCCAAATCGTCACCAGAGGTTAGCAGCACACCTGTTTTCTTCACTTTTTAAAGCACTTGGACCAGGGAAAGTGTACATCTGTATGTCATAGTCCAAATCACTGTCACCTAGGTAACAATGGCTGAGGATCTAGTGCTTCTCTTGTCTAAAATATGCACCTTTTTGCAGTTGTCAGTTTCAGTTTGAACTCCTCAGTTTGAATTTTACTCTTTCGTTGAAACACGCTCTGTTAAAATGTTGCTTCAATTTTGCCAGCTGAATAATGTGAGCTGATGACAGCTGAGTAACAAATGCACTGTGTGTCAAGATCAAACACACCATCCATGAAGTGTGCTATTCCGTTAGCAGAGTGTCATTGACATCAGCGGGAAAGGCCAGTGAATGATCCAGGAGACACTGGTTTAACTCCAAATGAGCTTCATGTTTCATTTTAAGGCTGCACTGAAGGAACACCCAAGGCAATAGCATCTCAGCCAAGTCTTGTTTTGGTGACAGAGAGAGAGGAAGATGAAAAAGAAATGAAGTGAATTGTGAATGCATCAGGTTACAGTGGCCAGAAACTACATCATTACACACTCTGTTTGAAATACTTGATCACTGGCAACTTCTCAGAGGTTCTCTTCTATGCAATTATAACTAGTACTGTATGTGAAAGCAGAATTTACTGAAGTCTCGTGATGGTATGTCTTTTTTGTTTCCATTTGAACAATTATAATGATTATGATTTAGACCGATACTGGCCGTCACAACAAGGCTTTTATGTTCAGGAATCTCTTCACAGTCCAGCATCATTCTCTCATGATTGGAAAGAGATTTGCTGCTGCTAATTTGTTTTAGCTGTGTCCAGGGGAAAGGGGAACGTGTCAGACTCCTGCACCCATCAGGATGTTTTGGCACAAACAGTGAGGCTTTATCGATTTGTGACATGCCTGTTTCCCTAAATAAAAACATATAAACAACAAGTGATTTCACTCCACGGTGGTTCTTGCTCAAGTCAGAGGGTTTATGTGCATACGCTCCCCTGTCAGAGCCACGCTTCATGCCATTATGGTCTATGGTAGATATACAGTATAATTATATATAATTCTTTTTTTTTATGAAAGCCGAAATGTCAGCACTACCAAATGCACAAATTGCTTAGAGGATTTTGTTTCATTTGTCACTGTAAGTGGCTCGGGAATGTGGCAAAGTGTCAAACTTCATTTAATCAGACAGGATCAGATGACATCGAAAAGTGGTGCTATGTTTCTGGACATAATCGGGAACACGTGCTCAGTCATATTCCAGGAGTAATTTTTTTTTTCTTGCAGAGTAACCTAATTGAACGCAACTTTATAATTGCAACGCTATCCTGCATTTTTTTTTCTCTCTCCGCTGTGGTATTTCAGGAAGCTGGGCGATAGTGTGTGTGTGTCTGTGCAAACAGGCTTCTAAAGGACACTCAGTAATCCCAGTTCCCGAGACACTCACTTTTATAGACTTTCTGTGGCTTTGTCCAGAACGAGTGTTCCCTGTCCCAGGGCTCGCTCCTCCGCAGCTTTGCATTTTTGCTGGTTTATTATCAGATCTGGCACGGCCTCCCTGACCAGTGTTTAGCATTTTGTAAATGCAGTCTTATATTTCCTTGACAGATGTTGGAGGAATTTCACTGTGTTGCTGGCCAATATTTGGAAAAAAAGAGAAGAAGAGTGGGCAAGTGAGTATAACAGAGTGAGCCGGACAGGGAGCCAGAGAGGAATGGGGAGAGGCAGAGAGACTGAGAGAGCGAGAGAGAGAGAGCGGATTATGAAGGAAAAGAAACACGGCAAAGAGTTTTATCTGGCAGAGAGCATGACACTTGCATACTCAGTTGTATTTCAGTGATTCAATGCCAGGATCTTAAGGGGCACTCTGAACACATGTAAAAGTTTTGAGACACACTTTACTCGCTTACAGCCCAAATGGCTCAGTGCTATAGCAGCGTGTTATTCCAGGGAGTTCACTGGCCCCTTGCTCCTGACCTCCTACTGTGAATCTGCTTGGCAAAAGCTCATCCAAGGGTTGTGCAACTTACTCCCACTGGAATGCTTTTACAGGAATAGCAAAGGTACGAATGTGTGTCTCTCTCTCTCTCTCTCTCTTTCTGTGTGAGTGTGTGTGTGTGTGTGTGTGTGTGTGTGTGAGAGAGAGAGAGAGAGAGAGAGAGAGAGAAAGACGAGCCAGACTAACATCACAAGGTAGTGGACTGGAATGCTAGTTCCAGTATGTAATGGTGATGCTATGTCTATTACACACACATACTTGCATTCCTTTAATCACTTCTTCACTCTTTTCGTATTACATTAGCACTGTCTCACACGTGTGCACCACTTTCTTTTTTCTCTTTGTCTCTTTCAGCATACTCTCCTCCATCACACACATGCACTCTATCACACACGCACACACACACACACACACACACACACACACGACCATCCACACAGACCTGCCTTTGTCTGCTTCATACCGTAGCCAGGTCACCTGTCCTGTTGAATTTTGGCTGCTGGAAATACATTTTGCAGATTAGACAATACCGATTTTCATCATGTTTAGTGGAAAAACCAGGAGTGCGGAAGAGGAGAGCGAGAGGGCTAATGGATCAATGGCATGCATAGCTCCACATCTCCAGTCGCATGTTTTTGGCTGACGTTTCCTCGCATCAAGGCATGCCTTTGGGAGACAGACAATTTTTCTGCCTCCTTCTATTTGCGTTCTCGACACCGCGGCCGCCTAACGCGGCACTTCGTCATGGCTAGACATATTAATGGAGATGTTTGGGCTTTTGTAATAAATCTGTGTCTCACATCTGCAGGGAAGGGATGGGGAAGAGGAGGAGGGGGGAGGGGGGGGGGGGTCAGCGGAGGAGGAAGAGGAGGAGGAGGAGGAGGAGGAGGTGGTGGTCTGTTTAAGCTGCGTTCTCCCCCCTAAAACACTGCCAAGTACCTGTCTCTCTGTCTTTGCTTTCTTTTCCTGCCTTGGTTTCCAATGTGGCGAACACCTGCAGAAATGCATGGACATTTCCAATTGTCACTGAAAATGGACTCTCTCATAATATTTGCGGGCCACCCTGGGGGAGTATTTATTTGGCCATTTATATCTTTTTATTGTGTTTATTGTAGTATGCCAGTGGTGCTTTCTTTTCTCACCGGAGCTGAAATTCCGGGGCAAGGAGTCTTAGAGTGATCTCTCTCTCTCTCTCTCTCTCTCTCTCTCTCTCTCTCTCTCTCTCTCTCTCTCTCTCTCTCTCTCGCTCTCTCTC
>JASCQY010000232.1:112473-124088 GCA_030264315.1 Sardinella tawilis
TATTTTGTAATTAAATTACGTAATTTCGTTACATGTAACTCGTTACTCCCCCAACACTGCTTGTGACTGAGAACGCTGTTCAAGAAGCATAGGTGCCAGCACGATCGAAATCTTGCTATTTTCGCTTCCATTTGTTTGTAAAGTCATAGATTTACTCTAAATGTGTTGGGATTTAGTTGTGTGAGCATGTATTAAGATGTACAGTATGTAGGCATGTTACGTGTGTGACAGAGGGACTGGTACAGAGAGGGACTACATATCCAAAATCCATACACGTTTCTTTATTTGTCCAGCAATTCACATGACTTTTCCCAAGGTTTGGCGTCCGGCTATTTTACTGAATGCACTTTCACTCGTGGGAAGGCCACACCAGACTGGTAGCACAACATGCCCTGTGAAATGGCCTCCTTCACCTTGTTGTCACAACGTATATTCAAACAGACAAGGTTTCTGCACTCTCACCCCATCAGTTGAATGGCTTTGCCTTCTGTTTGGTCCAGACATGAACCCCAAGGTAAAGGTACACTTCTGTTTGGAGGAGGTAAAAAAAAAAAAAAAGGTGCTGAAAAAAAACAAAGAAAACACTGCTCTCTCACTTTCATGATGTCATTGTCCCAGTACTCATTTTAACTTATCAGCCCCTTTTTTATGGCCCGTCGGAGAGTAAGAACCTCTAACGTGGCTCAATAAATCCTGACAGAATCGGTGTAATTATTTGGATGACCTTTTTTCTTGCTTTCCTTTTTCAGTACATAACACATTATTTCTACCACCTACTGTTTTGAACTCCTGGGAGGAGAGCAAGCACGGCCATATCTGTGTGCAAATGTAAGGCCATGTCAGCTGTGATGTCAGCAGCTTGTCAAAGACCAGAAACCAGAAACCAAGAGAAAAAGCTAAAGATTGCTTGAGCTGAAGTGTTGATTTCACTAAGAAGCGTTTTGCGATTTCACCCGGCTTTTCCTTTTGAAGGGGCCTCAATTCTGTTCCACAATGAACTGTTACACGCCTATATGTCTTTAAAGTCTAAGAAGCATAACAGTGAAGGGTTCCTGCTGGACTATGTGTTCAAATCCCCTTTTCTCAGGGAAAAAAAAGCTTTTTGTGAACTGAGGTCACTAAGATAAATCACATGCAAAAGTAGCATACCATGAAGCCGGATTCCTGATTTTTGTTTTCTTTTTAAAGAACATGTCAGGAAAGTCAAGCAGGTGTTCAGTGTTGAACTCCTTGGTGTTTGTCTTCAGAAAGGGAGAAAGTCCTCCAGCGACTCTTTCTCCCCTAATCCCCCCCCCCCCCCCCCGTCTTTCTCTCTCTCTATCACACACACACACACACACACACACACGCACACGCACACACACACACACACACACACACTATTCTCTTGACAGCACTGTTCCCAGAGATAACAGTGACCTCACATCCAGCAATGGTCCTGCTCCAGTTATCTGCCACTTTTCCAGTGATTCTCCCGTTAAACTTTCTTTTTTTTTTGTTTTGTTTAGTTTTCGGGGAGGGTGCGGTGCGATCCCAAAGAAAACAACGGTGGCCACATCCACCCTCCCCTGCCATTTAACAGCTTCCCCCCGGTTTCGTACTGGCGTCGTAGCTCCTTCTCACAGCGCTCATTCTTCCTGTGGCTACGGGCTGCAGGGCACTAGGAGAGGCAGGAAGCCGCTCATTCACTGTCACTCTCTCTTCCTGTCTCTCTCTCTCTCTCTCTCACTCTCTCTTTCATTTGCTCTCTCTCTCTCTCTTTGTGTTTCTTTCATTCTCTCATTCGTTCTGTCACGCGTCCAGTGCTGTTTTTGTAATGTTCCGTTTATGAGCGGAGAGCTCCTCAACACTAACCTTTGTGTGCTGACATCACTCACAGGGGCTCACTTTACTGCACATCAGAGTTGTTTACACGGCCGGGGATCTTTTTTATTATCTAAACTACCATTAGACAATAAAGGGGCCACTGAGGAAACTCTGCTGTGTGTGTGTGCGCATATGTATGCATGCATATGCGTATTTGTGTATGGTGTGTGTGTGTGTGTGTGCACATATGTATGTACGTGTTTATGTCTGGTGTGTGTGAGTGTGCATACTGATTGTTAAGGTTTTAACAGTCACGGTGTATTACTGAGGTTTGTAGACTTAACTACCTTACAACACAATGACGCTGAGAGTTTAATGTAACTGTGTGCGCAAGTCTGTTGCCTGGTGGAGTGAGTGTGTTTGGGGAGTTTTGTGTGTGTATGTGTGTGTGCGTGGGGGGGTAGGGGGTGGGGGTGCAGTTGCAGTTGAGAGATCAGGGCCTGGATGTTTAACAGGGGCCCGGTGATTGTGGCTCCTGAGGAGCGGCATTGTCTGGGAGCCGCATTGGGGAGCTGCAGCTGCCCCTGTTAAGAGTCTGATGGGACACTCAATGAAAACCAGGCTGCCGCAATAAAAAAACAAGAGAGCGACTGCAAAACAAGGAGCCACTGAACTGCACTGGCCCCCCTACAAAGCCTGGCAGGGCACAATACTGCACAGTTACGCTGAATGTCAACAAACCGTAAACACATGTGTGGAAAATGCCATTGTTTTACGGGGGCCATCCCAAAGACAAAACTTGGAGTTGGTCTCCGCGCTCGGATTTCACGCCACGGTTTCGGCATGGGAACATGTCACGGTCGCCATGATGAGACGCAGCGCACGCACTCGTGCGCCGGCGGGGTTGAGCGGGCGAGGCCTTCGATCCTGCCCGTGCCAATCAGCCGCGGCCCGGCCAGCTGGGGCAACAGCACCCCTCTGTGTTCCTGGCGAGACACTGCATAAGAGGCCATCAAGGCCGAGGTCAGTGATAAGAGATAGAGGCGCTACTGGACCCGCCCCGGTGCATTCCAAAGTGCATTCTGCATTGCGCCACATGCCCAAATCCCACCTATCATCCTCAACCTTTTGTTATATCGTCTCGTTATCACGAGCGTCAGTCGACAGCCAAGGGAAATAAAGCAAGTGCGTCATTTAAAAAAATGTAAAAAAAAAAAAAAAAAAAAAAGCATTGTGCATTGTCTTCCTCGTGCGCCTTGCTGCAGAGTTGCATGTGTGTTGGTAATTTCAAATAAAACACAAAAGCCAATTAGGGCCTGCAGTTAGCGGCGTGTGCGAGGGAGAGCAGAGCCCTAAGGCAGCAGGACGTCACATTGCACAGGCCTCGCAAAGCCTTTTAAACGCTTTGCTGCTTAGCATTCGGGGAACGATTACACATTACAGGGGGACTTTAAAGATATGAGGTCACCTCTGCCTGTTGTGCGCCGGGGCCCCAGGAGTGCACGCCAAGCAAAACATTGCACCTTTGCCACCGTGCAAACCCAGCCGCGGGCAACGCGGCAAAGAGAGAACGAGAGAGAGGGAAAAAAATAAGTGCCCTTGCCCTTTACTTTCCCAAGCCTGGCAGTTTACCAGAAGTGTTTTTAAGCATCTCGGCTTTCAGCACCACACTCTTAATTGATTCTCCAAAGAGTAATTTGGAGATATATTGTGCTGCTGCAAGTCCCCTTTGGAGCCGGGTTGGCTTGTGACGGCTTTAGTGCATAAATCAATGTTGCCATGCTCTGGGAGATTGAATGACATCGCGTCGTCCTGGGTTGTATCATGAGGGTCTGGACAAGTAAAAACTGAGAGCAAAATGGACCTATTTGCCAGCTGGGCTTTGGAGGCGAGGAGAGGTGAGGAAAGTCAGAAGAATGACCACGTCCAATCCTTCATCAGAGAGCCCTGAGAAAATATTCAGTAAGGATGATTTTTACAGGCAGTGGTTATTTGTGTTTACATCTATTTCTAGGCAGGTGGGAGATTATTCAGTGTGTGTGTGTGTGTTTATGTATAAACTGTATGTGTGTGTGTATGTATGTGTGTGTGTGTGTGTGTGTGTGTGTGTGTAAACGCACATGTGTGTGTTTCAGTACCAGTGTCAATATTTGCATTTGGTTTGTCGCCTTACTTTCTCTCTCTCTCTCTCTCTCTCTCTCTGACAGTGACGTTCCGTTGATCATGCTACACAGAGCAGCCCTCCACTGAGGACTGTATGGCCAGCTGACCCATAGGCCAGGCAGTGGCCCGTGCGCATACGATGGCAGTGTGTTTCTGTTGGCTGCACTTTTGCTGGGCCCTATTATTAAGGGCGTCTCTGACATGTCACAGTTTCCCCACCTAAGCATGACCTGCTCCAAGCCAGGAAACACCGAATAAACGCAGCCAGTGCTACACCCCCTCTCCTTCTGTCCATTCCCAAGTGTGTGTGTGTGTGTGTGTGTGTGTGTGAGAGAGAGAGAGAAAGAAAAAGAGAAAGAGAGAAAAGAGAGAGCAAGAGAGTGCAATGTTGGATGTACTGTAAGCAATGGAGTGACTTTATACATGTATGGGTGTGAACACTCATGAGATTATGTGTGTATGCACATGCATGTGTATGTTTGCATGAGATCATGCATTTGAACATGTGAGCATGCATTAAAGAAGAGGCACACAGTGACTGCATTACTGAGAATAATTCACTTTATATTACAGTATAGCTCTTAGTAAATCCAAAAACATGCATCTGTGTGTCTTATGACGCACGTAAATGTGACAGTTTTTGTGCCTGTGTGTTTGTGTGTGTGTGTGTGTGTGTGTGCAAGCGCATGTTGCCATTTGTGCATTTCAATGTGCCCTTGGGTCCACTGGCCAAGGTGTGCATGTGTATGCATGTACTGTATGTATGTGTGTGTGTGAGTTTGTGTGTGTGTGTGAGTTTGTGTGTGCGCACGCATGAGTGCAGGAGGCCAGTAGGCATGGCTTCTGTGAATGACTCATATTTTCTTGTTGTAATTCCTGTGGCCCCTTCGTGCTGCTTTCCTAAGCAGACAGCAATCTGTCACCCTTCCTTTTAGGAGCCAAACGACATCACTCTCACCCAGTTACAAAAACCACCCGTCAGCCAATCTGGCCAGCAAGTTTGATTAAGCCCAATCCTGGCCAACGCGCCTTTAAATCATTACTG
Organism: Sardinella tawilis; assembly: GCA_030264315.1. Lineage (NCBI taxonomy): Eukaryota > Metazoa > Chordata > Actinopteri > Clupeiformes > Clupeidae > Sardinella > Sardinella tawilis. The sequence continues at coordinate 117,488 of JASCQY010000232.1, forward strand.
GGTGCTGAGCACCGCTCTGAGTTGACTTTGCAACATGTAACAACTTTGCCAATTATTTCTGGGGTCCTCGACACTTATTCGAGTGCATTTCACCCCGGTTTAAAGTGCAATCATCTGAGACCCCATCATGGCCAAGGGGCCAAAAACAAACATAAACCTTATTATTGCCCCCCCCCCCCCCACACACACACACCCCTCTTACCCCGACTCACACACTCCTCCACCTCCCCATACTCATTCTGCTCCACCACCCCATCTCCATTTCGCAGTTTCCCACACGAGGTCTACTTAAAAACAGCCGTAAAGAGCAGCTGCCCTCCGCTGGCGCCTCCCTTTCACACCTTGGCACAGGCGGCACTGTGATTGCGCCTCGCCCCATCCGCTGGATAAATACACAGAGACATCGGATTACGCTTCCCCGCGCTCGCTGCTAATGAGGCGCACCCGGCCGAGGGGCCGCCGCAGCGCAAGAATAACCAGAAACGTCAGGAGCCCTGAAAATTGCTGGCTTCAGACAGAGAGGGAGAGAGAGAGAGAGACCCAGTTCAAGGGGGCTCTCCGATTTCCCGCGTGGCCTGTTCGGGGGTGGAGATGGGGTCGGGGGGGTCGTGTGTGTGGCAGAGAAGTCTTTGGTCCCTCGGAGCCACAGGCCCCAGGATTGGGTCTCCGCTGCTGGAGGTGCTAATCGCCATGCCAACAGACATCAGTGGAACTTGGAGATTGATTTCACAACTTTGTTTTTCAACCCTGTTCGCTTTTTCCCAAATCAGTCCGAGTTAGAGGCACTTGCCAAGGTCGACCTTGCAGTATTAAAGACATAACTGGCTGCTCCAGCCATTACAGTAATGGCTGAGGCCCGCTGGGAAAAGCCAGTGCCTCCTACTGAAGCAGTTCAAAATAAATGTTCCAATAGGATTGAGTGTCTTTTGACAGGTCAAGGAAACGGGCTCAACAGCATTTTTACTGCTTTTCATGTTTCAAAAGTGATCACACTGGCATGGATACAGTGTGACACAGGCTTAAGCACACGTTCAACACGTTCAATAAATTACAGTTTGAGTCTAAGGTTAAAACAAGATCTCACTCTGAACCATTTACTGAGGGTCTTATTCATAAAGGTTTCTGCAACAAGGTTTTCATGGGGTCAAAAGAGTTCAAACTCAGGCATTGTCGGACTTTTAGATTTACAGTATTAGCATACTGCTCTGTGCTTCTCTCACAAAGGTCTGTTGATTGTATAATTAAACATGTTTGTCACCATTTGGAAAAGCTATCAACACCATCACACAGTTCTGTATTTAGACTTTAAATGAAAACGTCAAGCTTGGTCCATAAAGTTGAGTAATATCTTCCAACACACAAATGGAGAACACAGCTAAATGATCTGTGCTGTCCAACCAAAGACTTCTTCAAGATTAAACATAATGTGAGTTGCTGAAGAGTCAACACTTATGCTGCCAAATGTCTTGGCCATTGTGTAAGCCAACATTATGGATGGTGTTGAGCTTAGACCCTCAACTGGCGTGAAGGCATTCAAAATGGATGCCAGTGTTTGCTACTTCCGTTGCCTTCAAGCAGTTGTTTTGAAACTAACACAAGCCGCTGTCCAATCCTTGCAATGACATGTACTCTTACCTTTGTAAACTCCTTTTGTTCTGGCAAATGTCTTTATCAAATTCAGACTCTTGGCAATGCAAAAATCCCAGGCCTCCAATGACTGCAACAGAGAGAATCATGTTTCTGAGAGACCTTGGCAAAGTTTTATCGATAGACGTTTAGTTTAGATTGTGTGCTGCAACATCGTCCAAAAAATATTCTGCACATGGCATTTGGGCATATCAAGATGTTCTCAGACCATAACTTTTTTTCCCAGACAGTACATTTTGGAAATGTTTCCCATGCAAGAATCTTGCTGTGATGGCTTTTTTTAGAGACTCATACATTGTCTTATGTTTTGAATTTTGGTACAAATTGTTATTGACCCTATTTCTCACTAGTGTCTCTCTCACAAGCTGTATGTGTGTGTGTGTGTGTGTGTATGTATGTGTAAGTGGTGGCCAATGGCTTGGCTTTCAGCGAGATGTTTCAGGGGCGTTGAAGCTCCGCAATGCCACTCTATTCAGGAAGTCTCTGCTAGGGCAACCACCGACGGCCTCCTCTCTGGGCAACACTCACATCGCAGGGTGGATTTATTTTTCTAAGGGAGAAACTGCTCAGACAAGACCCCTAATGAGAACTAGGTTTATTGTTTCACGAACATGTGCGTCACTCGGGTGAAATGCAATGATACGAGCCTGACCCTCTCTGTCCCTCCCCATGCCGGTCCAAGATATCCCAATTCCTGTGTTTTACAGATAAATAGATTTCACCTCAGTGGAGTCTAAAACAGCAATGTCTGGACCAAACCCATTATACTTAAAAAGTAAAAAAAAGAGAAAAGAAACGTTTGTGTTCAATAAGCTCTAACAGCATCTCACCCAGGGTCATGTGTAGATACACAAACATTAAAATGATAAAGAAATGCTTATTTTGGAGAAATGTCCACATGAACGAAAGCAAAATTTCAGAGGTTCCAGCATTCAGAGGGCGTTTATTTCAAATACATCTGCGAAAAGTTTATGTGTTTTCTAATGCTTGTTTGACACAGGTCTGGCGATCCATCACTGCCTGTGTCTGGAATGGAGTGCTGTAAAACACACTGCATGCCTGTGAAGAGAGAGAGCTCTGCCATGCCGTGTGTTTGTTTGTATACGTGTACACTGGGTGTTTTCCTTGCCTGCCGTCCAAAGCCATGCCATCGGGGGTTTGTGCAGGATGAATGAGCTCTCAACCTTCCCTCGCCCATGCTGGAGAATTCCTAAGCAGGATGGCCACGGCACTCTGGCATTCTTTATTTATGGCTGCTTTCTTTCCCAAGGTTTCTCACAGGAACAGGAACAGACGAGGAATCCGACGTTTCCTCTCCCATCGTCATCAATCACCCTTTATTAATCCAAACATGGCGAAAAGACCCGTATTCCACTCAAGGAAAAGGGTGATTTTGTTTTCTGAGTGGAGGAGGAGAAAAAAAAAACGAACACCTCACATTGAGTCATCAAGTGAGGTTTAAGGACCACTGAGGCCCATGAATGAGAAGTGATAAAAAGTTCAGTGCACAAATGTTGAGGCCCAGCACCAAGAAGGTACAAAAAACGCCCTGTTTGACAGTGCAGTTTTACTGTGCCAGTCAAACGAGAACTGAAAAGTGAAAAGTTAACTGCAACAATGTGAAGGGCATGTCACTGGCTTTCTCAGCCTTTCATTACATGTGCTGGAAGTAAGACTTTGGTTTCCATTGATGTGGTTTCATTTAAACAACTACAGGCATGTCAACTTAGTCTTTCCAGTCAACAATAAATAGGTATAAGCTCAGAATTACACTCCTTGAAAAACAAATTAAAAAATTTGTCCTGCAAAAGGTCTGTTTAGGACAGACAACATTAAGCTTCAGTTAGTGTGACACAAACGATTTAGAGCAGCGATTGATGTTTATTCCAAAACCTTTGCAGATGATTTACTTGAGCAAAAACTTGGTGTACAAGTCACCACTGTTGCCTAAACAACTGTCTTGGATACTACACTTGTGTTGAAGTACTGTACACTTCAGTTTAGCCACAATTTCCCAATCACATTTTGGACAATTTTACGAAGTGTGTGACTGCACACTGTGCATATAAGACATATACTGTAAGACCAATATTTGATGACTCAACAAACTGTGTCAATGTTTTGTGATATGATATGACTTACCATTGGTTAAATGTAGAGACATTACTTAAGCTCTTCCTGAGATTCCATTTGTAAAACCCTATCCTTTCGCAGTGCTGTAATGTTCCCTCTGCCTCCTGTGTAGACAAACAAGTGGCAGTAAAAACTAGACAAATATTTCATCAGCACTGAGGGTGACATGACTCTTCCTGAATCAAAACATGAAAACCGGGGACTTGTGACATTACGTGAATGTCCAAAGCGCAAAGGAAAATTCTCACCTACCATAAACAGGCCTTGGAGAGCAACGCACAGACAACTAAAACATTACCTCATCTGGTCCCCGCTGTGAAAACATCCCCACTTCAAAGCCCTGTGTGTTTTTGGTACTTTTACGTGTGTAGTGTGGGGGTTTATGTATTATTTTTCTCAATCTTTCAGGCAGAAGTGCATTACATATTTTGTGATTTTTGGAAGCTGTCACGCAGGAAGCGGTCCTAATGCTTGGATGCCTTTGAACAATTTGTGGACGCAACGATGCGTGGCATTGCTTACTCTGTGGCTTGGGAGCTGTGAAATCAGGTACTTATCCAACATTAATCTTAGTCCATGCCCCAGGCCAGCTACTTGTCACTACAGTGCATTTGCTGTCATTAAGTTACATTGTATCTCAGTAGGCTCCTATCTATAGACTTGATGTGGAAGTATGAAAAATGCAATACTGTCAGAGACATTACAATACTGTCAAAACAAAACATTCTAAATGTCTCTAAATTAGCAATAGGCTACTCATTAAAAAATCAAGACAGTGAAAATAAAGATTAGGTCAATGGCAAGGTGAATAGAATAAGTGAATATCCTGCAACATGTTCTAATTCAAAGGCTGAAAATGCCAACACAGGCACACACAAACGGGCACGGGCACAGGCACAGGCACGCACACACACACACACACACACACACACACTGAAATAGAGTATTCTCATATAACCTATGATACACTGCCATGAATCTCAGCACTGACCACATTCTTACTGTGTCCAATTCAGCAACAGGGAAGCAAAGTTGTTGCTAAGTCACAGATTCACAGATATCCTATCTTTTCAGCAAAGCCAGACAGAAAACCATTTAGTATTTTTCCCCCTAACTCTGGCATTGGTAAACCAAACTGGACCCTGCTCCAAAAACTATTAGGCCTGATTATAAAATAAACAGAGGTCTGATGATTAATTTCGAATGGTATGTTCAATCAGAGCACTAGCCTACTTTAGGTGCTTGCATTGGCGCCAAAATGACTAATGTCTGTCACTGTGAAAATCAAGGAAGTTAAATAAAATTACTTACTCGACAGTACCCATCTTTAAACAACGCCACACAAGCAATGTGTTTGTCCCAATGAATTATTATAAGCTAATAATACATTTTGGACAAAAATAGACTCAATTGTAATAGTGCAGACTGACTGTGTTATCACAATCAATAATTCATCTTGTAAATTATGGCAGCAGAATATTTTCACTGATCTTTAAAAGTTCAGTTATATTTTATCACGCTGGCTTAATTTCATGAATGTTGTTTCACAGTTATCGTAGGCCTACCATCGGTAGCTTCACACGTTGCACGCACTTGGGAATGTGTTGAGGCAAACTGTTTCAGTACGGAAAGTTTTAACTGTGACACAGGCAGATTCCTTTGACATTGCAGGAGAAGAGGAGGGACAATATTGGTGTTACAAAACGTGTAACACTGTAGCGCCAGTGAATAAGTGTAAACAGTTACTGTTTACCGCTTCAAAGTTGCAATATTAAAATATTGTAACTGATAGCGGGATAATGTATCGGCGACCAATACAGTCCGCCGTCAGGAACATTTTAAGCGTTTCAGCATCCAAGGCCACTCTCAGAAAGGTAACGTTAGCGTTAGCGTTAAAAAACCAAATCATTTTTATGGGCTCTGATAGCTTTAAAGCTAATATTACTTGACAAGTTATGGTATGTCATTGACTTAAACTAGTGTCAAGACCTAAACGATAATGTTCTAAGTGTGTATTCCGTGAAATTTAACCAAGACAAAAAAAAACAAAACAACCGACACATCCAAGAGAACTGTCGCATACAGTTCAGCCATTCTAACTAACGTTAGCCATTTAACGTGGATGAACTTGGCTGATGTTTGAACCTCAGCTATTTAGTTGAGTGATTACTGACCTTAACCTATCTGCATGATAACGTTAGCAGCCTTACCGTTAATCCCTTTATGTCGCCTAAACAATACACTATGATAACTTATGTTTTTGTAAGTCGCTTATCAACAGTGAGCGAGTAAAGCCTCTTTGTTATTGTGATAATGGTTATTTTCTCAGAGTAGCCTTTGCCATAAAGCTTTGAAGTTAAAAAAAATGTCTCTGGTAAATGTCTGTCTCTCACAGTGTCAAAAAAAATGCATTAAGGTTGAAAACGTATTATTTTACAGGCAATTGATCAAGATGGTTGTCTCAAAGCTTTAGTCGCTGCAACCACCCCCTCTTCCCCAACACAATGCAGAACTCTGCACAGCAGTACACAGGTATGCCAAGGACAAGAAGTTGAGTTATTTCCCCAAATAGGAGTCCCTTACTTTGTATGATGATATTTACTAATGCATTTTTTATAACATTGTTATGTTCTTTGGGGTCATAAAAAATGCACAGGAGTCTATACCCATACAGTAGCCTACATACTTACAGATACTTGATTGATGAATTCTGTAATAGCTTTAGTACTAAAAGATAGCTTCTGAAACTAGAGTAATGTACAATATTATTGATGGATATCATAGGGGAATGTTTAGGGGGTTATTCCAGCAAAACTGAAGA
>JASCQY010000232.1:143045-160240 GCA_030264315.1 Sardinella tawilis
GAAAAATGAATGGATTTTCCCATAGGCAGAAACGTCCAGAGAACCGGAGGTTGTTAAATGCTAACAGAGCCCAAGGCGGATTTCCGGGTTACTTCCCTCCTCTATTTACTGCATTTCCTGTCCCAGAATTTCAGGCACCAATGAGAAGCAAGCTTTTACTCCAGGGTGAAGGAGGCGGCCTTAACAACTTTACATTAGAGTTCGCCTCTCAGAAGTCGGATAGTATGTGAGGTTGGCCAAACTAAGCTTGTATGAGCTTTTGTCGCGAAAGCCAGACTAGGAGGGGACACTATGCTCTGCAGTACTTTGAACATGATTGCAGTGCCATTTTTGGCCACAAACTTACATACTGTACTGTTCCTTTAAACATAGAAATCCATTTTGAGAAATTTGAAAGTAATCCTTTTGATTTCAGAGGAAGAGCATGCAATATGCTACCAATTACATGCAAGCTCGAGACTAGCCCAATTGTGGTTCATGTGTCTGGAACCCCCACTGACAGCGTGGCACATTCTGGAAAGATGAAAGGAATGAAAAAGAATAATAGCTGCCTATTAGCAAATTGTTTATTGAGATTCTTCACCAGAACAAGAGCCTAAAAACCTCAGTTGAGCTAAAGCATGAAGTACAAAAGACTAATTTTGTTTTACTGTGATGTGTGTTTGCAAAGCCTCCCTAGAAGTCATTTACTTAGTCATTTACGACTGATGCAACAAATCCAATAAAGAACACACCATGCAGTTAAAGGATGAATTATGAAGCCATAATGGGGCTGATACTAACCAAGTTGCGTCTGTTGTGTTTGACTTGTAAAAGTGAGTTACATGCTGTTGTTTACTGAACTGTGGTAGCCTATCAGATATTCAAATACACCACTGGTGATTCTGAATGTGCGATAGCAATCTGTAATTATGCCTCTTCAATCTCTATTGATTAAACTTAAGGTAACCCAACTAGCAATTCAGCCCTGATCTCTGAGGAGTTGTCACAGGCTTATGAACTTGCTATGGCAAGTTTGAGTCTAATCATGTCTCCTTTTTCATGGCACTTTCTCGCCCTCCACTGCTGCAAGGCTAAATCTGTCATGTACATTCAGTGCCATGTGAGTGAGCTGCTGAGCTAAGTAATTACCAGCACTTACTCTCAAAATGAATCATATCAGCGTGGACCACTGAGATATTGATGCCACAGGAAAATACAAAATGTAAACTTCAACCAATGTCGTTCCAGAAGATGGCGATTTCATATAAATGACAACTAATCTTGTCACCTGTCCCAAATAAGTAATTTGTTTGTGATAGTTCATGTAACAACAAGATCAGCACCCTTGTGATGAATGCCGTGGGTAACCTATTTTGTCATTCATGCAACTATAATACAACAGCAAAAATTTCCATGGCGGGGGAGGTGATACGTGGTCTAAGACAAAAACTGAAAATCTCCTTGATATTTGTGACTTCTGTTAAACACACATTCTTATTTAATTAATCAAATGTGAAGATTGACATCACACCCTGTCAAACAAAAAATTGTCATTATGTCAAAGTCTCTTTTTCAGACCTATCAAATACCTTTGGTAACTAGGTCATTGTCATAAGGGCCTATTGTCATCTGTTGATTTCCACTGCCAATAAATAACTTCACAGTACTTCATCACAAACTTGTTTGACAATGACTATGACAAGGTTTATTGTCTGATTTGAATATTCTTGTGTAAAGACCAAACAATTACCTCTTCTTGCCCCATGATCCTTATAAAATAGTGCTTGTATTTTAATTCTGTTGAGGCCCTGTTAACACATTCAGTAAGTAGATAAATAGAGTTTTAGCCAACTTAAACAGATATACTGTATATTTTTTTAAAACGCCCTCCAATGTGGATATATTCGCTGGATTCTGTGAATATGTGTAACACAATTTAAAAAAAGAAACTTATAGAAAATACCCATTTATAAAAAAAAAAAAAAAAGATGTAGCCGACATGTAAAGAAGACCTCAGTCATTCTATCCCCTGCACACTCCCTTGAGATGTGTTAGGTTCTGATTTTTAATTATAGCCCCTTAGACATTTGTCTTCAGTTGGCAAATCTTTCAGTGCAATAATTCCTAATTCCTTACCAAGACTTGCAAACAGTCATCATACTGCTCACTAGTTTGGTTCATGGCACTGCCATATACCCTTCTCTATAAAATGGCACATGAATCTGCTGTTTTCCTTGCCTGGTTGCATGATTGGAGGGAGTGCATGCTGTCCCAAAGCTTTACGTAACTATCTCCATCAAAAGTGGCCGTGTCTTGGTGGAAGAAGGGTGCTCTGTTATGGGCCTCAATTGTGTAGTCAGGCATTCACTTGGTGTATCAGTTTCTCCAGAGAATAACAATATTGTTGAGGTGAAGTGTTGTTTTACTCTAGAAATTGTCGCTTCCATGGAGTCTTGTTGAGCCTGAAGTTTTTTTGTTTTTTTTTTGGTAGTAAGCTGTGTGCCAGGACTCCAGTCAGCATCTTTGTATTTACAGTCAAGAGCTTGCCCAGACTTTTACGGACTCGAGGGAAAGGTGAGGCCTTGGAAGGGCAAGGAGGGATTCAGACTGCAGAACCTGATCCAACTTCCATATAATAGAGGTTGTTCTTCACAATGAGATGAAATGCTGTTAAAATCCCAGGACACTTTAGATTGGCGCTATCATGGTAATAATAGTCTAATTACATAATCACACTATCAAAATTGTACTCCTCATGTTTGTTTTTTGGACTACTCTGCACATTTTTTTTCTTCCTTAATGGATATTTTGGGTTTTATATAATCCATGAGAATATTTTTCATATATTTTGTATGTGCAAGTAGCTGTATGCAAAAGATCTAGTTATCGTGCCAACAGAAAAAAGATCTGTCATTTGGGTATGACTTTGTTTCCTTATTCTTATCAACTCTGTCATCTTATGCTAAAAGAGAAATTCAGTGTGAATCAAGCCGTTACTGTTGTTTGAGGTCACCGAGTGCTTTCTAACACTAACTGGATGAGGCACAGAAACTCACATTCAGTTTTGTTTTCCTACGCCCCATTCAATTAATGTTGACTGCCAGTTCACTATTTAGCTTATGCTGTATCAAATTTTCTGGTGCTTCTGATTCTCCTACAATGGGTGACCTTGGACAACAGACCTATGGATTGATTCACATCAGATTTCTCCTTCAAATGTATGCTTACCAAATATTTACACTGGGTGGCCAACATCACAAGAAATATTGTTTGTCATGAGCTGTGCATTGTATTCTTACACAGAGCAGAATATGGTCTTCTATTGAGCCGACATAAGTCACTTACAATTGGTGGCCTTGGAGTTTCGTCGGGGAAAAAGAAGCAGCTTTGGTTGGATTCTTTGTGACACATGGTGAAGGTGTCAAAGAACTTGTCAGTCAAGTGAGGCAGCTTTTAGGTTTTCGGTTTGTATTGTGTCTCCTGATAGTCGTGTACCAACTTGGAATTTACCAGTGAAATGATGATGACTCATTTTCCCACTGATTTTTAGGCATGCAATTAGTTATAGAGACAGAAAATTATGATGAACTTAGTCATCACTGTAATGGATCTACATGTAACTGCTGTAACTGCTTCATTGTGAATGTACAGTAGATGCTATATGGCCTTATCTCAATACCCTGTTCACAACACACTGTCTGAAATGATGAATCATAACATGGAAACCCAATTTATCGGATAAAACAGGGACATGGTTCAATAATATTAATAAAGGTTGCCATGAAAGAAATTAGTTATAAAGCTTCCAACGGATGTGAAAATAAAATATCTAGCCTAGTTTTTATTTTAAAAATTTGTTATAAAAGCCTACATGTAGGCTACCCTGTCTCAAAAGTGTTGACAAGTGCAAAAAAAATGGTCGCAGGGTTAATCCGTCTTTACACTTTAATAACATTATCCCATGCGACAATGGGAGGCTGCACATAGCCTACTGTAGGCTAGAGTACGCATGCAGGGACTAGCACAAATTTTGTTTTACTTTAAACGGCTCAGCTGAGAGAGGGAGTGCCTGTCATGTCGTGTTACTAGAGGCGGAGTCGGTTGTTCACAGTGGCAGGTAAGTTAGACATGCTACAGGTGGAGAAGTTGAGCTCTGTTGGGTCTTGCCACAGCAACAATACGCGAACCCCACGAGACTGTCACAGAGATGACTAGGAACAAGACAAGCGCAGTAAGGCAGCAATTGCGGTAGACATTTCGGTGGCCTTTCAAACTGCTGTCTGGTTGTTACATTTGTTTACTTGGGCTCATCAAAGAGTCGTTTCCTATATTTCAGTACTTCCTAAGCTTGTAAACAATGAATAACCAAGAAGCCTTACGACCGACTCCACACTCGGGACGAGCTAAAGGTAAACTCGCCACCAGGCTGGATGAGGTAAAGAACCCATGGCGACAGACATCGACACTGGAGTTCAGTCACAATGAAGCCGCCAGGTTGGCAACCGACGCTTTACTTGAGTCAGGAGAGAAAGAGTATCGAAGGGTCCTCTCTGAAGAAAAAGAACTAAGCTTCCTGTCCCCGCTGGAAATTCGCTACATTGTTGACAATGCCAACAAAAACTCTTCCTCCGAAAGTTCCTGCAACGGCAATGACAGGGACTTTGGAGACACCGTGTCCGAGATGACTTCGGGTACTTACTTTCCCATGATGTCTGACGAGGAACCCCCTATACTCGAACTGGGCTGGCCGGAACCACCTCACCGGTTTGGACCCTCCGAAACACAGATTTACTTTCAGAGAGACAAATCACAAAACATAAAAGATTTAATACGCTCTCTGATAAGTAAGGCAAAGAAAGTAAGTTTTAACCCCCATGTTTAATAAAAATTAGGTCTTGTAGGATTGATTTATACTCATGTAGGCCATTTGCATATTATTGGCTTCAATGTACAGTCAGATATGGAAAACTAGGTCCTGCAATGCTCCAGTAATCTCTTACATGATGTATTACAGGGTATATTTCCAATACAGTAGCCTATACCCGACACTATGACTTATCAGAGGAATCATTAAAGTGTGGATAGTGTTTACAGCATCAGCTTTTCCGGGTATTGTTCCCAGAATAGCGCTGTTTCCTTAAAAACAATAATATGGGCCCACGTCTACTGTAAATGCTCGCTGTCAAATCACTCTTTCCAAGACCTGTAGTAAGCACATGTGGAAGCCAACCATGGACCCGTCTTGCTACAGACTACAAATCCCCTTCCCACTGACTCCATATTTTTATAGATAATATAAATAACGTTGGTTGCTCCCTCAGTTGATTATTTGCAGCAATCATTATGCAACATGTAAGTTGGTTGCCCAGTGGCATACTATTTGTGTCAGTGTCAAACAAATTAAGTAAGATTGATGTTGTTTGTAGCTGTTGCATTATGGAAGGCAGTGTAGCTGTAATTTTAAGAGAGTGCTAAAATGAAAATGGGGTACACCATAAGGAGTTTCAACATAGCAAGCTTCATTACATCAGTTATTACTCCAAGAAAATGTGACTTGTAAATACCAGTAACTGCTCAACAGGTCAGTCAGTTAGGCTATGCTGTTTAGATATCATGTCATTAAAATTACATCAAAGGCTTTTTACAGTTTATTCAGTGAACTTAACCCAGATCTCACCTTCTGGTTGCAGGTTATCGCTTTGGTAATGGACATCTTCACAGATGTAGATTTGTTCTGCGATCTTATTGAGGCCGCAAATAAAAGGAAAGTTCCTGTTTATATTCTACTGGATGAGAAGAACTTAGACTATTTCATGGACATGTGCAGCTCAATGGAGATTGATAACACCCATTTGTCCGTAAGTCTTTGTATCAGTGATGAATAAGAATAACAGTTTGTATAAGGTTTAAATAAACTCTAAGAATGGCAGTTAGACACCAAACATGACAGTTCTAATGCTACAGTAGTTTGCTTTGCCCAAATGGCCAAATGCACAGTATTACTTTAACTCTTTGTTTTTCCTGAGCAAGCATAGTCAATGCTCTCTCTCCCTCCCTCCCTCTCTCCCTCCCTCACAGAACATTCGAATCCGGAGTGTCTGTGGCGATACATACTGCACCAAAAATGGGAAGAAATTCACTGGACAGGTTCAAGAAAAATTTATGATCATTGACTGTGAGGAAGTGCTTGCAGGCTCCTATAGGTAAGTGCATGCCCAAGGCTTGTAGGCTTTCTTCTCGAGCAGCCCCCCCAGCAAAGCCGACCAGTCAGGCTTAAAGGAGACATAAAGCCATGCTCTTCTCCGATTCCCACGCATAATTTACACATGCCTCAATGCAGGGTGTCAGTCAAAATTGTGACCAGCAAGGAGATTATAAGCCAAAATCATACAGATGGTAAACAAGAGCATTTATAAGTATTATGGAAACAATCCACTCAAAACACAATCGGTAGGTCTCTATTGAACAAAATTGTGAATTATGGATAGTTGCAGTTTGTGATTGGGGCTGACTTAGAATCTGAGTGTTTGACATAGTATCTGACTTTGCTTTTTATGGTGTCGACTGAACAAAAGAGGCCATGGATTTGGAGGCTGTTTTTTTCCACCCCGAGTCAGTTCCATCTGATCTGTGGATGTACAGTATGTATGTCTATCTACATCTGTCCTCGCTGCTTTGCTCCCCGCTCTGCGGTTGCACGACGTGTATGCAAAGCAGTTCTCCACACCCTGCCATCCACCACCACTTTGCCAGGCACGTTCTCAGAGATGTGTAGGTGTCAGCCAGAGGTCGGAGCGCTGCTCTGCAGCAAGTGCCTGGGATTTTCACAGCTCACAGTGATGAAAAACATGATGATTCGGCATCTCCCGGACACGGGGGATGCACTCTAAGCAGCAGCAGCAGCAGCAGCAGCAGCAGATAACATGGGGCTGTGACTGACTGTGGGCCTCCTGCCCTCGTGGAGCTGCTGCTCCCCTTGCTGGTTTTAATACTTTAACACTGCAGCGTATTGTTTCTGGATTGTCGGCGTTGGGCGCCAGGGATTAGCAAACATGCATAATTCCTTGATGAGGAGCTATATGACGCCCGGAATTCTAATATTGATACAGGAAAGCTGTTTCTTGTGTAAACGCCACCTGTGTTTGGTCTAACTCTAAGGACGGTTGTTGTGTATATATTAGCTTTGCTTCAGAATCAGGTGCTGCTGAATCACATGCCCTGGCAGATCCTTGTATGTCCAGTAAGTTGTGGTATGAAGTAGGCATCTTGACAATGCATATTTGTTCCATAGACAGTGTGTGTTGTTTTAGGGAAAGGAGAGGACTGAGAGGCAGTCAGACATGGTTTAACTAGTGGGCGAGAGCACAAACTGTTCGCTGTGGGTGAGGCTTGTGGTGAATGTCTTAAGTGCTTAGTCAGAACAAAGGGTGGAAAGTCAATGGTTTACCTGGTGCATGTACAGCACCTGACATTCAAAGGGCTAAGCCTCCCCCGTCCAGTGTCGTCACATCCCTTGTAAAGTTGTGAAATGTTAAAAAATGAGGCATGAAACAAATGAGCCCATAGAATAAAGACAAGACAAGTAATTCCTAAACTTTGCACTTTTGTTTCATAATTCATTTGAACTGAATGCCGTAAAGGTTCATCAGACAGCCTTATCCCCAAGTTGGGCTTGGTAGACAGGAACCGCTGCAGACACAAAATGCATGCAATGGGTTGGTGGTGTTCCTGTGTCGTGATCACAGCTGAATGGTATTCAAATAAAGGTCGACAGTGCTGTTGCTCGTTTAGTGAATGTTGGTTACCCACGCTTGCAGCATGCCGCCCTTTACAGAACAAAGACACCTGATTCCTTTCTACAGCGGAGTGAGAGCTTATCTTTAAGTGTTTCAGGTACCCATATTATATTTCCTATTTCAATACATTGCTCTGTCTAACATACGGTATGCTTCCCAGTGCATCACAGAGCCCTGCAGTTTGATGCTGAGGAAACGAAAGCTCCAGACAGTGAAATAATGTCAACGCTCCAACATAGCATTAAAGGTCATATATATGTCTGAATGGTATTGAAATTCCATTCTAGAATGTTTTAAAGGGATTAGCGTCTTCAGTGCTATGAATTCTTTCAATGGAACATTCTCTCTTGCTTTAGCTGCACCATCCAGTTTGTGAATTTTAAACTGGGCCAGATTGCATGTAGGTCAGCGTTCTCCATAGGTTGCACAACCTGTGTTGTTCCGCTGGTTAAAAATCAAATGTCTTCGAGATCATAAAAGATGACAGAACTAACAGAACTTTTTTTGTTGTTGTTTTGCTCTGATTCCTTCCCTGTAGCTTCACCTGGCTGTCAGCACAAGTCCACAGCAACATGCTCCTTCACTTCTCCGGCCGAATAACAGACAGCTTTGACCGGGAGTTCCGCTGCCTCTACGCAGACTCTCAGGTGGTGGACCGCTTCTACAACCCTGATGATGACGATGTCCAATACTACCCGCCGCCCCCCCCTGCTAACTTCGGATTGGAGTACCTGCAAGACAGGGGCAACAGGGGTGTCCCTTCCGAGCATTCCAGTAGCCCTTCCGGCAGCAGTATGTCCAGCGTCAAGGCCGCTCCCGGGAAGCCCGCTACCGTTTACAAGGTCAGCCAGGATAGGCAGGAGGCTGGCAGTGGTCAGAAAACGCCCGACAGGCGTGCGGGCCTGAGTCCTGCACCATCGCCACTGATGACCACAGGGAGCCATTTGATTCGAGGCTCACCCAACGGCTCCGGCCATGGCATCGTGCCCGAGCGCCCGTCCCTGGGCCCCACAGCTGGCATGGAGTGGGCCAAGGCGGGCACACCGGAGTTTCTCAGGGCCAACCTGGGTGGCCCCATCAACAAGTTCCAGGCTCTGGGCTTGTATGACCACAAAGTAGGTGCGAACTACTATGGTGGCAACGTGAAGACGACTCCAGTGGAGAACAAGTACGTCCCCAAACAGACGCCCGCTGGGAACCTTTTCAACAAATTCACAGATTTCTTCAGTGCGGCCAACAAAGACAGGGACCCCTATACAGGTATTTACAAGCGGTCACCCACTCACAGCACAGCCTATGGAGGTCCGGACCTATCCCAAAACGAGCCAGAAAGCAAACAGGTGTTGCCACCCCCTGCCCCCCTACCAAAAGAGGGCCTGGGAAATGACCACCGGATAACTCGTGGGGACGAGAAGCGCATGACGCTGGGCCACAGCAAGCTGGATTTGGTCAACCAGTACAACAAGAAGACCAGGCCTGTATACAGTCGCTTTGAATTAAAAAGCAACAACTAACTGAGCATAGCTGTTTTTCTTTTTTTAGAAGGAAGCACTCTTTTTTTTTTGTTGCCGTGAATGCGCGAGTGTGTTTTTAAAAGGCTGAATGTTGTTGGGCACTGACCTTGTATGGGTCTTTGTTCTCCCAGCTGGTGGAGGCCAGGGCGAGACACAGGAGGACACAGCACATGCCCAGGTTGTCATGGCTGCACGGAGATGTTTGGAGGCCTTTCAGGCTTTCATGTTCACAGCTGACAGGCAGTGAACTTTTATTTTTATATATTCCATTTTTTGTGAAAGATGTGCCTGTTTGTGCACTGTGAAAAAAAGAAATACTGTTTGCTTAATTCTCAGAACATTTTATTTTCTCTCTCTGCCGGACATCATGGGTACAACTGGCATAGCAAATGCATTTCTCACTCACAAGTGGGTGGTGTCTCCACGGAGCCACCTCATCCTTTAAAAACCTTCAGTTTTTTTACAGTATTTATTTGGAAAAAAAAAACTGTTTTTTTTTTTTTGCTGGCCAACATTTTTGGTTGTCCACTCCAGTGGTGCAGTAAAGAGCACTACAACGCCGAAACAGGTCTTTCACTGTTTGTACAGAACACAACTGACACAAGGCTTATATTTTTGCTGCTCAGTGTTATACTTATATACTGTATGGGGATTTCCTATTCCCACACTCATGGTCTTCCCTGCGCACAGAGGTGTTATTTTTAGACATACTGTGATAAGCTTGTAAGATAGTCAAGTGCATTACAATGGAAATGGGTATAATGTCTGTACTGTACATATAGAGTTACAGTAGATGGGGACTGGCAATCAAGTAATTAGGCATGGAAAGGCCTATCCGCTCTCAATGGCAGTCAGATGCCAAATGCCTGGATTGGGTTCTCACCCTCCACTTCCCAACCACCCCCCGGCTTTTTACTGCTTCTACTTGTGAATAGTAAGAAGGGCTCTTATTGCAAACACTGAGAGGGGCTCGCAATGTGAAATTCTGTGAAGCACTATAGTGGAACACAACCACATGCTGTTTTGTATGGTGCTGGCATCAGACGTGGTCTGCTGATGTTAGTCGCAAAAGTATCAACCGTATGAAAGCAAACTAGTGACTCAGATCTATTATTAACCTGGGTCTGATGGTATGAAGCCCCTCTTCTATATCAACTGTCTGGTCTGGAACTGTGTGTGTGTGAGTGTATGTGTGTGTGTGTGTGCATGTGCGTGCGCGCAGGCATGCGTGTGTGTATGTGTGTGTGTGTGTGTGTGTGTGTCTATGAGTCATCACGGAAAGAAATGAGTCTCGTAGACCAAAATAAGCCATTTATATCTGGATGCCACCAATATCATAGACAGTGTACAGTTTTATATGTCCTGTGTGCATTTTGAATATTAAGCATATTAAGCATTTTGGATGACTGTAACATAACGTTATCATATATCATATTTGTCTACAAAACAATAAAATGTATTATTTTGGGGTCAAATGAACCTAGTGAAAAATGCTTGGTGAGCCTGTTCCAAGTGCACAGATACTGTACAGTAAATGCCTCGCAAGCCGTTTCCTGCAATAAAACCTTTTTGAGTAGCACTTCTTCCCCATTAACTGTATTTATTCAGCAATAAGGAATGGTGTTGTGTGTTGTGTGTTGTGGTTGTTGTTGTATGCTTTCCAAAAATAATTTGCGATTGCAACATTACCACAGCGATGTGGGTGAACGCCCAGAAAGGCTATTAGGAAACTGGAAGTCAGCTGACTCTCATCTAGTCAAAAGCCCTACTTCTGCTACTGTGCCCTGACTACCTGAGGGTAGCTACTGTAGTTTTGATGAAGTGAATAGAGTCAAATGTTTCTAATGTAACCCTCATGCAACCACTAGAACTTTCCAGCAGTTCGTATGTGTTGAGAGAGAGAGAGAGAGAGAGAGAGAGAGTTGCTAGCTTGGCCTCATCCACTGTGTCCAAATCTCATGAGCTCATTTTCGCCACAGGATATTCTGAACAGAGTGAGAATTGTGGGACGACGACGGCAGGCCAGAGAGGGACAGGGCATAGGCCCTCCAACAAGAGGCCCAGTCAGCAGCAGGGCAGGCTACTCACTCACTCACTCACACCAACAAGGCACTCTCTCAAATGTCTGTAGGCCCCTGCCTCCTCTCTCTCTCTCTCTCTCTCTCTCTCTCTCTCTCTCTCTCTCTCTCTCTCTCTCTCTCTCTCTCTCTCTCTCTCACAATATCCTTTGGATCCAGTTACAAGGCAACGCAGACCGCATAGACCTCAAGCCCCGGTCCCCTCTACTGGGTGCCTGACGTGTTCTGGGAGACCCTACAAAGGCAGTGCTGAATAGCCGTTTGACTCATGATGATGTATGCATATTCGTAAAATGCCAAGGCAGAATTTTGAAAATGTCCAAGTGGCCTGGAGTGGAGTGGTTTCCCTGGGGAAAGCATCTTTAATGCTTTGTGAACAGAGAACAAAAGAACAAGGAGGAATTAGTGTGGGCGATTTCAGATTCAGAAAGTCTTGACCTGCTTAGGCAGTGTTTTCTCTTTTCTTGAGAACAGAGAGGGGAACTCAACACCAACTGGTCTTGTTTCAGCGTCTGCATCATTAGCAATTCTCTACATCAGCTGCATGTTAAAAGGCCAGGCTTCACTACCACCAAATTGTTATTTCTCACATGTTTTGCCAAGGTACAATGATCTCATATAAAGTGTTTTTGTGGTGTCTTGGTGGAATCCCATTCAGGCTATTAACTCTTAAGTTACAGCTCGTGTCGAAAGCATTTAATAATGTGCTTCTTTGTTTACACTCTGCCAGTGCAGACATGAACCAGTAATTGTTGGGGAACATCTGAACAATTGAACACATGAACATCAAACCAAGATATCTGTCAAAAACAATTTAATCGTGCAATTATACCAAGAACAGACAAAATTGCCAGATCTCATAGCTGTGTATTGATGAGTCATATCGTTTGAACAGAGCGTTTGAATAGCAAATCATCCCGCTTTGCATAATTTCAAAATGACCGGTAGGGCCAGTTGTTAGGTGCTGTTTTTATCTCCCTTGGTGTCATAGAATTCCAAGTGTCGTTCCAAAGAGATGGAGTATGGTTTCATCAGCTTAACACACAAGTGAAACTAAACAAAAATGGCCCTTATTTGCTCACCTGCTATGGTGGAATAAGAACATCGATACTGACTGCCAAAACAACTATGAATTGTTTTCATAATCCTTTTCTTCACCTTGTCATCAAGCATTCAACCATTTAATCCTGCTCTGCTGTGTTGCAAGGTGTATTTTTAGCAAGTATTTAAGAGTATTCAAACAAAATATGTTCATATCCATCATGTTGTTGTTCTTATACAAAAAAATTACCCTTTTACTTTATAATGTTTTTTTCCTTTCTTTTCAAAAGACCTCTGATTGAGCATTTTGAGATTAGGCTGATGAATAGATATGGAGATATCAAACTGATGGTTTAATTCAGACTGAATTACATATCATCAGATCCTATCTCTTAATTCCTTTGTGCTGGTGGGAGAGTTTCATTTCCCTTAGATCACAGTTGAATACACTGCGAGGCAGAACAAAGTGCTCAATACTTAGTGTGTTCAGATATTAGGCCTTCACAGGCTGATGGACAGAATGTAATTTCCAAAGCTGTGGCCGGAAATGGAAATAAAACAAATTACCTGATGGCACTTGGCTTGTATTGATTGTACCAGCTAGAGGTAGCTGGGTATGAATCATACAATTATTTATGGCATTTGATCTTTCCCAGAATGCATCACATGCTGAGGGTGGAGGGTGAGTCATATTCTGGTGTGGGGACTGTGACACAGTCCCCTCGAACCTTTATGTGAGTGTGTGTGTGTGTGTGTGTGTGTGTGTGTGTGTGTAGGCTTTTGCAAAGAGTTTCCCACTTGATGGTGGGTGTGAGACAACGATAAGGTAACCCTACAACAATTATCTCCTTTCTTCCAACGATAAGAGAGATAATATATTTTTTTCTTCGCCCATGTCAACATGTGCAATGACTAACCGTGTGACAAGTAGACTCCTTGCGGCATATCAAATGGCTTAGTGCAAATATGTGGCCAGACCTGTTGGTCATACTGAGTGTATTGCTTTTGAAACGCTGAGTATTCAACACTTAGCCTAGTGCTTCGGCTGACAGGCTGTCAAAGCCTAGTGCTAATCAGCTTCCACAGAAAGGCAGTCACTGTCAGTTAGCAGAATACACACAAACAAGCTGTGCTCTTTTTACGTACTGTTTCCACACTTCTGCTTCTGATACCCACACACAGCTTAGAGGTTCCTGTGTTGAAGTGGAGGAGACTTTCCATGCCAATATACCCCTGGTTATGGCTGGTGTACACAGGGAACACGGAGCAAAGCTCTCAGGATGTCCAAGTCAAGGTTTAAATTATTTTGCTTTGCATGTCTCATATTATTTTGCAAAGTTTTATTTTGTTTCGTCTTTTTTGTTCTGGTTGCTGTAGCCTGCTAGGCTGAACATTTTGAGTTTGTCCACAAAGGCTGACAAATGTGTATGTAATTATACTTGTCACTCTTACTCTCAGAAACCTCCAAAAAATGCCATTTCACAGTCATAACTCAAGACTCAAGAATGTAATGCAAGACTTGTTTTGTTAGACACTGTCCATGAGGTTTTAGAAAATGGTCAGTAACACAGCATTACATTGTTGACAGAAAGTGGACAGAGGTATCACCAGGAAAATAATAATATAAAAGTGCCATAAAACAGATATCTTATTCTCTGGAATGACTTATGGCGGGTACCATGTAGCCTACATATTTAATCAGCAGATAGATAAGTCTCAACCAGGTTCATCAGCTGTCAAACAATGTCTGCTCCTTTCTTTTATAGGACCCTCAATAAGACTTGCACCAGTTATAAAAAGCTAATATAGAGTAATACATTTATGATTTATTACCAAGGCCACAGTCCACCTCTGCATGTTATGTCCTATAGTTGAGCACTCATTGTCGCAAGCCGAATTAATTCTACGCGAATATGAAAAGCAAATAACATTGGATTTTAAACTCAGTGATTGTTGCACAATTTGCACCACTTATATCACCTATACTTTTCAGCAGTCTGAACAAGGTGCAGGTGTGTGGGTTGGATGCTGACACGGGCCTCGAGGCAGAAAGGAGGGGCAGGCTGTACAAACCGAGGACATGCCGCTGGCATTGTGCAGCTTAGCGGTAGACGCTCCATGGAATGTGTGCAGCCAACAAATGCTGTGCACTGTGCGCAGGCTTGCACTTGTAGGCTTCCCAGAGTGTAAGGCTACTTGTTCCCTTATCTCAACAAGCAATCCCCTATGCTAAGCACTTCAAAGGTGGTTAAATATTAATGTAATTAAATCAGCTTTGTTTTCAAAGGGTCAGTTGTGGGAGATCTTCACAAGACTAACGGGCGGCCTCTTTTTCTTGTTTTTGTTTGTTTGTTTCTCTGCTTTGCCAAGTCATTGTTTGTTCTTTATTTGTTTGTTTGTTTTGTTTGAAAGGTTGTTTGTCCTGTTTGTTTGATTTTTTTTTTTTTTTTTTGGTGAGACTTCCCAAATCTTCCCTGTGGGGCTTCTACCTCAAGTTTCTATGGTGATATTTCAGAAATACACAAAGCCACATTGTTTCATATCTGGGAGACTGAAACTGATCTATTCTACAACAGTGACACCCTGTGGTGTGAGGCAACAGTGGAATGGTGGTGGTAGTGATGTGTGTTTGCCTCTGTATCTCTTGCCTGAGTCTGTGTGTCTGTGATTGCATTTGGCACATCACTGGGCAAGAAGAATAATGGCACTCAACATTCTGGTGAACAATTAGGTTAATGACTATAGCCAAATATAACTGATTTATCAACAATCCCATGTGTGCATGGTCTTTGTCATAAGGACAAGCAATTCTATATTAGAAAACCGGGATGCATGAAACTATACCTTTATATGTAAATGCCTATAATTTATAGGTATGCTATTTTTGTTAGGAACTAAATCATTTTCTTGTTATTTCCATGGCATCCAGTACAACATTTAATTAGGTCACTGGCAAAGATGACACATTTTTTTTTCATGGATCGTTTTGTATTTGTTAGAGCCTGGCATGTTTGGTCGTCACGGTGCCAGTGCGAACAGCCGAGTGGCACTGCTCAGGCGTCACCAATGAGTAATGGCACAGATAGCAGTCACAGACATGGCACCATTTGCAAATTACAACGAGAATCTGTGTCAAGGATCCTATACCGTTTCTCATAACCTTATCTTCTCCTCTAGTCTATGTTTCCTTTGGCTTTATGTATTAGTTTTAAGCTTATCACGTTATCAAACTCAGTTGGAGTTGTAAAACAAAACATGCATTTATCTCTTGATAAAAAGCTGTTTTTATCATACATGCACATGATACTTCATATAGTAACTTTCTGTAATCAGATGTAATGATCATGTCAGAGACTTAACTCTCCTCAAAGGTTTATGTTATTTATATTCATGCAAGGTTTATGTTATGATATTTTGTTGCATGGCAGGCAATCCTTAACATCCCAGTGTATTCTATTATGAGACCCAGTTGGAGAAAAAAATAAATAAATCCTGTTTTGTGTGTTTACACGATATATTGATATTTATGCAGCATGGTCTTGCTTACAAACATTGCACTGGGATTATATAGGTTTTCCTATTTCCTCTGCATCTAAATCCATCACACAGACACGCCCCCTGTCTGCTGCACGAAAAGTTTCTCTGTTTATTATGTTTAAGCAGAGAGTCATGCAGGCAGCAGATACACACACTCAGATTGCTCCTGTCCAACACCTTCCCCATGGTAGGCTAGTCTTTCTCATTCCTCATCGAGAATCCTTCAACTGTAAAACTGTTTTTTTTTTTTTGTTTTTTTTTAAAGAAAACCTTGAGGTATGCAATTGAATGCAAATTCAAATAACTATGGGTCACGAGTTGAATATTTTGTTGAGAACTTGCGTAAAAGCCATAGTAATCTTGAGCTTAACAACTCCCTCCTTTTTCAAGCACTTTTCAAGCTTCTATTCAAACCTTATGTAGCGCTTCCACAGGTATCACTACTAGGCCTACTTTCAGGTTGTGATGCAAAAACACAAGGTTACCTTTGCAGATCAGTTCCAAAACATTGCTTCATACTACTGTGCCAGCGTTTTAAACAAATAAACAAACAAACAAGCTGTTTCCAGAAGATTCTCTACCTGATGCTCTGTTATGTGTTCTTTTAGAAGGGATGGCATTCGTTGAGCATATTGCCTGTGACACCCCCCCCACACACACACACACACACACCACCACCACCACCACCACCACCACCCCCCAAGACTGCTGACCTTTGCAAGGCTGGAGGGGAGGCTGCAAGAGGAAGTGGAAATTAGCCAGGCAGGGCAGGCTATCTCTTTCCATTAGCCATGTGGAAGTCCAGGAAATCACCTTATTGTCTCCCAGAGCTGGGGTGAGTCACCCCTATGCTGGACATTGATGTTTATTGGAGTAGAGTGCAGCTTCTTTGACTGTCCACCCCTCTCACCACCACCACCACCCCGCCCCCCCAACCTCCACCTCCAGCCGACACCCCCCCCCCCTTTCTTCCTTAACACTGCTCCCATGTCCTCACTGTCACAACCATCACCACCACCCACCCACCCACCCACCCCCGGTGTCCAGCTCTTCCCCTTCAGATCACAGCCATCTGTCTACAAGGTCCACATTTCAACCCATCCTTTGATTATGCAAAGACATATGCCAGATATTTCCATAGGCCCCGGGGCTCGAATGGCCTGTCACAGTTGCTCATGTGTGTGTGTGTGTGTGTGTGTGTGTGTGTGTGTGTGTGTGTGTGTGTGTGTGTGTGTGTGTGTGTGTGT
>JASCQY010000232.1:192519-206652 GCA_030264315.1 Sardinella tawilis
CCCCCCCCCCCCCCCCCCCCCCCACACACACACACACACACACATACTCCGCCTGTTTTGTGGAGCGGGTAGAAGACTCTGCCTTGAGTTCACTTGGAGGTTTTTAATCACTGAAAGTCTACCAATTTATATCTTTGGTTTGTACTTATGGATTTGCGTTGCCTCTTTTGTTTTTTGGTACATGTCAGTGCTCTGATTTCCTCTGTGACTAATGTAAATCAAACGTCTATTGGAATTACTTATTGTTACAGCGTTACAGCTGTGGAATGGCTCTGTAACATTCAGGTGAGCATCTTCCCTTCCCTCTCAAGGTATTTCCTGGCTTCAAGTACAGTGTAACAGTAAATAATTGCAGCATGCGTTGCGTCACACTTACTGAAATAAGTGCTCAGGAGGCAACAATAAGATCATTTTTACCCCCTTTGATCTCTTGTTTTGCCCACATGTTAAGGGACATAAGCGAGCCACATTGACGCTTTGGTGTGAATCAGACCTGGAGAAAAAAGAATAAAAAAGGAGAGAAATTCACAATGAAGTCAGATTCACCCCCAGCTAGCTTGCAAGGCCAGGGCTCTCATTAGTGCTGTGAAGTAAGATGGCTACGTCAGTATTCGGCCTTGATGCAAAAATGGTTTGGAGGAATGCGACACAGTTACATGTCATACATTTAAGTTAACCAGTGCTGAAAAACAGTCTTCATGCCTCGTCTTCCTCATGCAAAATAGGAAGACGGGCTTGATGATATTGTAGACGACTGAAGTGTGGCACCATGCACTGGATCATTTTCAGTTTGGACACCCCAGGAAGAAGAGCTCCAAAATGGGTCTAAACCTGCTATTTATGTCAGACAGAACATCCCACAGGGATTGTGTAGGAACATCCCATCTGAGTGTAGTTTTCTGCTACACCCTATATAAATGTCTTGGGCTCACTTTGAAGAGGCTTTTCCCCTCCCTCTCACCATCATGTAAGAGTTTTAAGGTTTATTACTATTGTGGAGAATTCAAATGATCCACAAGTGAGTCAGGACGCTTTTGTCCCTTCCCTCTAATGATTTATTGTGATGATGGAATGTGACGAGCACACAACTGTCCACATGTTGGATGAGGTGTTATCCACCTAGGCAATGCAGTTTCGTTGCTCCAGTACACCATAACTGAATAGAGCTTTTACCGGGGCATTGACAAAAAGAGTTTACTTTTTGACCGTTTGGGTTTGTTTTTTCTTCTTCTTTCCCTCGTCTATCAAGCCTATCAAGTGCTTTCATTGTTTTGTGAGGTGTTGCTGTGCTATACTGTAACATTGGCAGAGCTCACATTAGTTTTGTGTGACTCAGAATCATATTCACCACTCTTGCTTTGCGTGACTCAAGTCAACACAATAATCCCTGTCCCTAACTTAGCCATGACTACTGAAATGCTCTCCTCCGTCAAACTCCATTTCTAAAGTGTAGAAAGCTTGATAAAATGTTTGGGTAGTAGTAGTATCATGACAAAACCATGTGGTGCTGCTATGAAACTCACATTGATATATGGGCGTGAGTGACTATGAAAATATGAACTGTAGTAAAGAAACGTTTTATGCTGCTTTTAAGGCAAATGTCCCTATCTGCATATTGTTCATACCTTGTGTTTCCTCTGGGTGACACTACACTTATTTGCCTTACTTCGGCAGACCCTCAGTGAAATACAATATGTCGGGAACCCCGTTGGAGGAGGATCCAGAATGTTATAAACAGAGTGATTTTATTGCTGGCCTGTTTGATTTTTTTTTTTTAACACAGTGCGATAAGTCCCATACATTTTTCAAACATCTTTCAAAAGAGCCTCTAGTCGGAGCATAGTCAAACAGTGTATGTATTTACCCAGCACGTATTCCTGTGTACTGGATATGTCTACTTATAATGACAAGTCATTTCATTGTGTCATTTACAAAACTGTCAGCGGCACAACTGACATTTACTTATTCATTCTTAAAAGAATCCAAGTTTACTAGATGAATCTGAGTTCACTTGGCATATAAAATGTACTCGGTGGTCGCCTGGGGGTTGGTTCTAACATGGTGATGGAGAAGGAGAGAGAGATGCACTTTTATAAAGTGCCAGATTACTTCTGCGTTTCAAGAAATTTGCTATAGATGGGTTTTTTCTCCTGCATACATTTCATTTGAGTTCCTCTCCTCTCTCTTGGCTGATTAAATCAGCTACGTGTCAAACAAGCAAAGTATTCCTACCTTCCTTGCAGCGGAGACCAATTAAAGTTGGCTATCCCACGGGAAGCAGTTAGTGCCCATATCATGCACATCTCTCAGCAAGACATTCAGCACTGGTTACTATTTAGCTAGTGTTTGATAATAGTTTTTTTTTTTTTTTTTCAAGCAAGGGTCAGTACATGGTTTGATCACCATGTCTTTCAACCTCTGACTTTCCTTTGTCACTTCTGTGTGTTGTGCTTCTCACCCAGAAGTTCACACAGTATAACACAAGTTCTGTTGTGTGTGTGTGTGTGTCCACAAAGCTCATGCATCCTGGTGTTTCATCGAGTCTCTGAGAAATCTGAATGTCTCTCACTTGTCATTTGGTTATGGTTGTGACTAAGCATAATTTTTTGTTTTGTTTATTTCTTGAGGAGTTCTGGAATGGAAACACATGTGCAGTATGTTTCACTTACTGTAGTTGCTGTTAGCTGCTGTCTTCCAAAATGTTCTCTATCCTGAAATATCCTCAGAAACAGACAGTTTCTTTGATTTTTACATTTATGTCTGCCTTAGCAGCTTCTGCTGATACCTTTTTAAGACACTGTGCCTTGTCTTAAAATTTGCTATGGCCTGCTCTATTTATAGCTTTCAATTCCCTCAGTAATTTCTAGAATCAGGAGCTGGGAAATGTTTCTTTTTACGTTTGGAATCAACATAATCTCTGATCATTTCTGTATCATTATATATCATAATACTCTTCTGCATATTGTGTGGAGTCAGTATGCATCGTCATCTATCTTCTACAGGCAGGCGTGTGTATCAGTCTTGTTGGTCTTTTTCATTAGTGATTCCTTCCTTCTTTAAGCAGCTTGGTGGTCGATTGACACGCAGTACTGTATCAGAGTGGACTTTTAAATGTGTGTGCCCACGATGGTTCCATTCTTGCATCTCCAGTTTAGCTTGAGACGAAAGCCTGGATTGCTTGTATACTCATCCACAGGGACCTTGATAATTTCTTTCTAGTCTCTTTGTTCTCTGCTAATAGTCTAAAATTATCTAAATGTACAGTGTATTACAACAATTTTTGGTACTTGTGCATTTGAAATGCATTTTGAACCCAGGATATAAAGCAAAAGGATGCTCAAATATTGCACACTTTTGCCCATACACAAGTAGACACAGTTTTATTTCTTGCAGTTATTCCTGGTAGAAGTTTCAATATGGTTCATTTCAAGAGGTGTAGTTGGTGGAGATCTGAATACAAGGCCATCCATTGTACTACTATAGACTTCTAGAGACAGTTTTTCTATGAAAGGATAGTCCTGGAAATTCATAATTGAACCTACTGGTGCTAAAATGTGATGCTGAGATTGAATTTTTCTTTTTTTTCTAATGATGTATTCTTACTCCTGATGCTCACACCTTACATTTTTACACCCTTGAATGGAGCAGAGATATTGACAATATTATTCTTTGGTTGAGAAAATCAGGCACAGCCTTGTTTAATCTTCATGGCTTTCGGGTCATTAGATCCCATTTGTATTGGTGGGGAAAGCAAATTAAATCTCATTCATCATCTTCTGCAAGCCATTAAAAGAGAAATTTCTTGTGGACAATGAAATACAAGTGTTTCAGGAAGGGATCTGGATCACTGATTTCATCATGATGTGTGTGCATACCTGACTAAGATTCTATCAGGATAAACAGGCTAAAAACCACTGTATGTGTAAATATACATTTATTTCAACTAATTTGTCCAGAAATTACATTGAACAGTGTTTACTGTGTATCAGACATGGATTACTATGGAAAGGTATAGGGGGTTGGTTGTTCGGGGTTCTTTAAGTAGCATTACAAATATATGGCATATATTTATTGAAGATATTGATGCAAAGTATGTAAACAGTTATGAGTTGGGGGATCTATGGGTCTGGTTCATCTACCTTTTACATTTCTCTTAATTATATACAATGCCATTTTCTACTGGTTGGGAGAATGAAGGGTCTTTGGGTTTGCCTACTATATGAACATTACGGTGGCTATAGACAACAGCCTCCTGTACCTTGCCTGTTGTTGCCTTTTGTTTCTATAGTTCTTTTACATGAGAAGTATTAGGAGAAAAACATATCAGAGGTAGTCCAGACTTTTAAGGTAAAAATTGTATTAAAGTTTTAATCTGAGGATCAAGTGAGATTTTATCAAACATAGCTTTAAAGAGAAAGTTCACTTTTGCTTTTTTGTTTTGTTTTGTTTTGTTTTCATGATGTATTTTATGATGTATGTTATGTACATATTCTTTTTTGGTTTATTTTCTGACTGATAGTAAATATCAAACTCAGTCGTTTTCAAAATACAATACTTAATTAGTTTTTTTTTCTAACAAAAAGAAATGCAGTTCCAAGATGACTGTGAGTTGAACGTACCCCCTAGTAAATGACTGTGTAAATATAAAAATCTGACACTTTTGAAAAGTCCGATCTTTTGTATTTTTCTTTTTTTCTGTCTGATCTGTTTTATCAATCTCAGAAATGGATAAAGGTTATGTTATTACCCATCATATTATTTAAGCTTTATTTACAAAAGATACACTTTTAATTACATAGGGTAAACATTGTTTTTATATATTATTTTCATTCAACAGTTCCACACTGTATATCTAACAATATCACCATGTTCTATTAACAAAGAAATGTCAATAAAAGGTTTAAAAAGCTTTGCAATGACTGGTGAGAAAAGTGCGTCCTGATCTGCCCAATGCGTTACTGCTGAAGAAAAACTGATCATTGGCCAGGAATCACACAATCCAGAATTCTCACTGCATAGACGGCCAAAAGTATACAACTCCACGCCAAACCATGGAGAAAATACACTAGCATAAACATTGCACCTTTAACAAGGTTAAATAACACAGCAATTGGCAAAATGCTCTATGCTTTCATCTTCAATACTCTTAAACACAGAGTTGTGGGGGCATATTTCTTTCCTAAACCTTACCAGCCTTTCTTTAAAAAAAAAAAAAACTGAATAAAGAAAACCTACTGTCTGGCAACTCAAGGTGTGCAAGCCACAGCAAAAAAAGGGTTATTTTTGCATGCTCTTGACTTCCGAGTAGCAGCCTGCACGAACCTGGCCTGTAACAGTGCACTTAACACTGCACCTGCGCCACCCACATGCAGCACGACCACTTCCCCTGGCTGTGCTTGTGTGTTTTTTTTCCTCTAGCCTAAATTAAAGTAAATTGTGAGGTGCAGGGGTGAGCATCAGAAGAACTCTTCCACTCCCTCAGGCCGTGGCAGTAAAGCAAACTTTTAGTGTGCATGCCTGTTTTTCAATACAGTGCCCAGCTAACACCCACCACGGTCCTCTAATACCAAGGATACAAGGAGGTTTATTTGTCGTCAGTACCAGTTGGTACACGAGATCATGAAGCGCATGTCATCCACCTCCTTGTCCCCCATCCTGAACTGGGGGAGCTCAGTCGTAGGCTCGTGTGGGTTGGTTGCAATTTCAGCTTCTGAATGGGCATCAGTGTTGGACGGTGGGATGTGTTCACTAGAGTGGCTGACGTTATTGTCCAGCCGTCTGATCTCCTCTACGCTTTGTCGATCCCCCATTTCTGCATCAAACACAAGTATACAATTGAGTTTTTAAAAGAGAGAATGCTTTGGGTAAATGACTGTAAAATCTGTATGCATACACCCACACTTCTTGTGTTGACAAGGATATTTTCCCTAGAAAGGTGTCAGAAGACTGCCATCCAATGATCTATCTTAAGGTGGCCTGTAAGTTCTCCAAAAAGCAGGTGACGAACAATAAGGTTTTGCCCCAGTATCAACCGCCTTATGGGTTTTGTTCGTTTGTATTTTTGTCACAAAAGTCACAAAAAAGACAAATGGGTAAAAATATATAAAGGGCCTCCATTGGCAAACTTTTCCAAGACACCCAATTTTGTTGCCCCCTAGTGGGGTGTTTTGGCAATGTTTAAAAGTCTGTTTACTGGGCTGGTGTAGGCAAAGCTCCTCTTTCTCTCAATCCCAACAAAAGCAGCATTCAAGGAGTATTGCTACGATAGGCTGCTACAGATCGATGGCTTATGTGAGTCACACATACAGACTGGCTTTATAATCAACGCTGTCACAGCTGAACTATAAAGTTAAAACTTCAAGGTTGTCTTGCTAACCATTCTGCAGTGGAGCAGATGTGTTTTGTTTACAAGGCTGACATGCATGAAGAGGATTAGTTTGCACAAATAACTAAAGGTATACGCTACCTACTTGGCATGAAAAAAATCACCCACGTTGGTACCAGCCCACGGGATTCTTCGGTCTCGCTGTTCCGATTAGCCGATGGTGTTTCTAGGCAGAAAATGTAGCTACGTTGGTGGGTGGTGATGCCTCTGCTGCAATGACGTTTCACAGGTGGCTAGCTAATGAAAGTGTCAACAAATAAGACGTCACACTGAGCCCTTAGAATGGTTGGCTCACAAATCTACTGTGCGTGAATTGTGCGCACAGTTGCTATGCAGGTTACAGACAAGAGAAGGACAGAGGAAAAACATTTGCTTGCATTTGTTCCACAGTCAACACAACTGCTCACCTTATCAACTGCGTCTGTCAAATCTCGAAACGAGCCTTAGCTGCTAAATGACACACTGTCTGTTATTTAGAACCCCTCTTGTCATAGACGTAAATCCCCTTACTTTCATGCATTAAAAACGGAGATAATTAAAATGCTAAGGATACAACTGCGATGGTGTAGCCACTGTACGTTTGTTATTATTCCAATAATGACATTTCGCGAAGTGTATAAGCAAATGTCCCCAATCGGCATACGTACCAAAACGTCACAACGCATTGACGTTTTAGAGGAAGTGAACACGTGGGTTTGTCCACGCCTGTGGTGGTTAGGCCGTTTCAGCTACTGGTAAATATATATCTGTTTCGTATAGTTTATATAATTGTTCGTGGAAACAAAAGGTAAAACATATTAGATGGATTCATGCCATCTCACATGTATCTTGTAATTTTAGTGCCTGAGAGCGTTGTAGTTGATTTTTCAACTAGCCAACATTAGCTACCGAGCTAGCTAACATTTTAACATGAGTAACGTTAATTTTGTGTCACCAGAAAGTAGACTTGATAGCTATGAAATAGGGACACTTATCTAGGTGTGTCTCGTACAAAGTGCATGAAAATTGAAAAGCTAGAAGATTAGGTTAACGTTACGCAACCATTCCATATTAGCCTGTTGGATTTCTACGAAGCAAGGAATCAGTAACTTTAACGACATCGTACGTTAGCTAATTGTTGGTGCCTGTGTAGGTAACGAAAGATTTTTAAGTGAGTGATTAATTACCAGCATAACAATTAAACAAATCTAAATGTTTGATGTTTGTTAAATCTTGCCCTGTAGGTCCAGACAACGTACTTTTGACCTGATACAAACTTCAACATGGCAGTAAGAGCATCTTTTGAGAAGAACAACGAAATCGGTTGCTTTGCTAAGCTTACAAATACATACTGCCTCGTAGCCATAGGTGGATCAGAAAACTTTTACAGGTACATTCTTGAATGAACATCATTTTGGTTATGTTGTTAAGAATGCAAGTTAAACGGGGAAATGTAACCTAACTTATTTAGCTACATCAATGACTGTCAACCTGGTTAATGTTTAAAGCTGCTTCGCAAGGAGCCTACGTCGGGATCACAACGGCGCTAACCCTGAGCTTTTGAATTGTTTCAGTGTCTTTGAAGGGGAGTTGTCTGAAACTATACCCGTTGTCCATGCTTCAATAGCCGGATGTCGTATAATTGGAAGAATGTGTGTTGGTAAGTAGACTAATGGAGTCCAGATATACTGAAGTGCTTGGATTGATCCCTCCATAAGAAGGTGGATCAGTGATGTTGGTATGTTTTGATGAATAACATACAGTAATTTGAATATTATCGTGTGATATGGTTTAAGTGAAGTGGAACCCATTTTCTCGGATAGAATCATGTATTGTTGCTATGAACAACAGCAGGAAAATCCATTTAGTTTGGGACATTTTGGCCTTTGTCCTGCAGTATCATCCACCTGTCATACATTTCTCAGTGGTCTTTATCGTTTCATTGTTTAGGAAATAGACATGGCCTGCTGGTCCCAAACAACACAACAGACCAGGAACTGCAGCACATTCGGAATTGTCTCCCAGACACAGTGAGAATCCAGAGGGTGGAGGAGCGTCTCTCAGCACTTGGCAATGTTATCGCCTGCAACGATTATGTCGCCCTGGTCCATCCAGATCTAGATAGGGTGAGCAAACTGAATCATCTGTACTGCATGCTTATCAGCTGGCTTAATGTAATGGTTTACAAGCAGTAAACCACAGTAGCTAGTTCCCAGGAGTAAGAGTGATACTTAGTGTCCTAGGGGCACCATGTACATCCAGCAGTATACGTCTACATCTGCCACTCACATCACAACTAGGTGCCAAAGACGGATAAGCATCATGTGTGCTTGTTATACAATCGATGAATATGGACATTTGTGCATTTACATTAGTGCATTTAGCAGATGCTTTTGTCCAAAGCGACTTACAACCATCAGTTACATCAGGGCCAGTTTCTCCTGGCGCAATTGAGGGATAATTGCCTTGCCAAAGGGCGCAACGATGGCGCTCTAACTCAAGACGAACATTTTGCACATTGCAAATATGACAGTTGATTTCAAACTGGTGTGTCAGAGAGACTGCATCCCTCACAGAAAATAAGTTACAGTTCAGGGAATTATTTTGACCCTTCCTGCTGTGGTGAGACATATCAGTAACTTATGTTGAGGAGTCCCACACAGCATGAGTCACAATGAATGAAAATGGCTTTCCTTCTTTTGCTCTGATCAGGAGACTGAGGAAATTCTGGCAGACAGTCTGAAGGTGGAGGTGTTCCGACAGACCATTGCCGAGCAGGTCCTGGTAGGCAGCTACTGCTCATTCAGTAACCAGGGAGGCCTTGTGCATCCCAAGACGTCAATAGAAGACCAAGACGAGCTCTCATCTCTTCTTCAAGTACCTCTAGTGGTGAGTTTCAGTAGCAGTACTGCAGTTTAAAAGGGGAACGCCGGCATGTCCCAATCTACATTCCAGTGGAAGCAGTTGTCGAGTACGAGTGGACAAAAAAATTAACTGCTTCAACAGGAATGTAGCCTGAGATGTGCCGGCGTTCCCCTTTAACCCTCACTAGTACTTTCCATCCAGAAGCTTATTGTTTGGACTGATGAAAATTCTCAGCAGCTTTCATTTTGTTTTAAATGTGGTATATAGGCCTGTGCAATGTTTGAAATCTCATTCGAGTTAGCGGTTTAAATTTTCCTCTTAAATTCAGATGTATTTAATCATCCACAATGGGATTGTTATTTTCAGTTTGCACTGTTGGTATTGAGCAAACTTGAGAACAGCCAACACTGCAAGCCTAATCGCTGCATAGCAACATACCAGAAGTGAGGCTCTGAATGTTTAGTGCCGTAATGTTATTTCAACCATTGCCCCATCCATCCACTTGCTTCGTTTTTGTTTTTTTTTTCCCCTCAAAAATGTACAATATACAGTACATTCAATGTACTTGTTTGTAGTAACAAAAATGCTGCTTTGTCCTGCAGGCAGGGACAGTCAACCGGGGTAGTGAGGTCATAGCTGCCGGTATGGTAGTGAATGACTGGTGTGCGTTCTGCGGGCTGGACACCACGAGCACAGAGCTGTCGGTCATCGAGAGCGTGTTCAGACTCAGCGAGACACAGCCCAGCGCCATCGCCACCTCCATGAGGGACTCTCTCATTGACAGGTAAGACGGCAGCTGTCTTGCTTATGCTATTTAACCTGCTTTCTATTATGTGTGATTCACGAATATAGACCACAGTGAGTGGGTATGAAACAAGGAAAGACGTCGAGTCACAACAGAAGCCACAACAGGGTGATTTATTCTATTGACAATGATAAAAAAAATTATTGCAGTTTAATACCTATACTTGGAAATGATTATTAAAACAACTTCATTTTGGAATATTTCTGAAAATGTTTTCTATATTTCCACAATCATTGGGTGTCAAGTGTATTTGAGATGTAACTATGTAATACTATTTGAGGTATCCTTTTCATCAGACTTTTTTGTTAATTTAAATATGAAGGTCAGATAAACCCAAGCATCACACTCACCAGCCATTCAGGATATGCACTGCACGACTCTGGGTGGAGAGTAGGAAACGACCACAACCTAAAAGAAAACCTTTGCAGCATGACCTGGTTAACTGTATTGATTGGCATCAAATGTCAATGAATTGCCATGTTGTAGTTGTGCCAGTAAGGTTCTGGAAAGTATTTGGAAGGTTTTGTGTGCCTTTTAGGTAGTGAGGCCACAAGTTTTACACCAAAACTCCTCAGTGTTGCTTTAATTCCCGACTCTCATTCCAGCCTCACATAAGACCGCGGTTTGGAGTGGTGTGGGAAGACCGCCAGAGGGAATGGACAACTCCTACTAATCCACCATGTTGCACACCCAGATGACCGCAAATGGTTTCCGCCTGGTCGAGAATGATTCAACCTTATCAGACAATAACTTGGTCTTTGTAAAATGCACATTTCGTCTGTGCAGTGCAACGATGTACAGTACCTAGCAAAGACAATGCCATGCTCTTGCAGTTGTATTATAGTAATATGGGATTCAAGTTGACAGGTGATACTTAACCTTGTAGTTTTACTTGTTAATTTTCCCATTGATGGCAAGTACACTGCAGTCATTTGAAATATGTACTGTCTAGAACGAAAATGAAGATTGTTTTTACCGTTTATGTCCCATTGCTGATTGCAGTGCAATACAAATAAAGCCTTGTCTGATATGAAATATAACTAAAATTGTGGTGAATTTCACCACAGGTTTTCATGTTCACTTACAATAAAGATGCTCTTTTGCTATCCCCTAGATTTGTATTTGTATGATTATATGTGTATAAATTGGACAGGCTTGGTGTGTAATTGCCTGTATCACATACGTGTCCTTTTAAAGTATATTTGTAAGGTTTAAACATGATCTTTTCAAACAGCAGGATGGAGGCATGTAAGATGGGAGTGACAATGGTGACACTGATAAATGTTCTGCATGTGTAACACAAAGAGCATCACTCCTTTTCTTTCCCCTGGGGGAAAAGCTAAAGCTTTATTTCATTTCCTTCATGAAAACAA
The DNA here is from genome assembly GCA_030264315.1 of Sardinella tawilis. Classification (NCBI taxonomy): domain Eukaryota; kingdom Metazoa; phylum Chordata; class Actinopteri; order Clupeiformes; family Clupeidae; genus Sardinella; species Sardinella tawilis. The sequence continues at coordinate 203,927 of JASCQY010000232.1, forward strand.
CTGTGCCAACATAGCAAAACTGCAGATAAGTTGGGTGGGAAAGTGCAAAAAAAAAGGAAGGGGGGGGGGGGCAACTGCTTTAATAGAAAGACTATGAGCATGTGATTCTTTTCACTGTCACCTTTATAGCTTAAGCATGTTAGCCACAAATATTTTTAATTCTGTAATATTAATTACAGTACTAAAACTAATTGACCTATAAAGCGTGGCCAGCATGCTTCTATGTAATACTACTGATTTGTAACTAACCATGTCAACAATACATTCATGCAGTCACTCCACAGAATTGCATACAGAAAGAAAATATAAAGGCAATATGGTGAATCTGTTGAAGCAAACTGCACAATATAAATTGACCTTGAATGCAGCGACAGAGGTGATTTTGCGGTTTGCATCAAAAGGTTTAAAAAGAAAGGTGCATAAAAAAATACAAAATGAATAAAATACTGCAAAAATATAATACAGTGCAAAATATCCAATGGAGAAAATAGTGCTTCTGGCTGAAACACTTAAAATTCTACAATTTAATTTCTAAATCATGTAGTTTGTTAGAAGAAAATCCTTTTTCTCTAATCACTCAATATGGCGATGAAATCTTGGTCCATTCCCCTTCCTCAAGGGAACTCACTGAGACATTATCTATGCAGTGATTGCCCACTGGCAGGTCTACCTGATAATATAATGTGCCAAAGTGGAGGCACATTCAGTTTTGGTCTGTATTAGTAGCTGAGTAAAAATACATTAAACCTAATTTTTTGGCAACAGAAGCACTTGAGGCATTCCACTAAAATAGGCCAGTGACGACAAGCTGTCCCAGATGAAGGCAATCAAACCGGTGTCAGACTTGATGCCTACCATTCAGCCACTATATTGTAGTGACATTTCACTTACAGTTTGCAGCAATTCTGCCAAATAATGGCATCTACCTATGACAGATTTCAGACACCTTTTGGCATCAAAAACCCTTCCAAAGATAATACTAGTCGAGACAACTAATACCTTTGGCAGATTAGTGGTGAACATGTTTACATTTAAGGCAGACAGCAGATCCATGACATTAGATATGTACTTCATATCCTTACTATAGCACTACCTGAAAACTGCAGCCTAAAGTCTCCCATGCTGGATTACATTAAAACAATGATGACTTGCTGGTTAACAATACCAGTGCACTTTGTAACACGTCATGAGGATAAAATCAATAGTCTGTCATGTGCCAACACTTTCTCATTTCTTATGATAGGACTGATGCACTGCATTTTCTTTGAACCAGAAATAAAATACTTCACTCCTTACAAATAAGTACACAATCTTGTCATACTATGAACAACATATTTTTAAAACCATCAAGCCAACATTTATAACAGTTTACCTACCACACCTTGCATCCAAGATGTTCTTTTTAATATTCTTCACTCCAGATAACACTTTTAAATTCTAACAACACTGATTCGTAGCAGTCTAACTTGGCTGTATCTTCCCAACGTACCCATTTCACCCTCATCAATCCAACTCTTGAAGCACTTGGAACCTCAAATAATTATGACTAACACGCCATATTAATTTATGACCTAACATGGCAAACTGCTTTATGCAACCAACTGCAGCTGAGATCCATCAGAATGCCTAATTTCTACAGATGAAACATACTGGATCTAAAGCGAGGAAATTGTCAAAGCCGATATGATGATCTATTTTCAAACCTTAGATAGCCTGGCCCAGGCTCGGGGCTCTGGCAGATAGCCTAAAAACTTGAAACCTTGTATATGAGAGAGGAGCACGTACATTTAGACAGAATATAGTAACACACATACATAGTCACAGACATACACACTCTCACACATGGGAGTGCTGAGGACGAAAGTGGTGGTGGTGATGATATAAGGTGCCCTGATTGTATACACAGAAGTTTGGCCCAGGACTGATTAGAAGGAGCCAAAGTTTTCGCGCTTCACTGTTCTTCCCCCAGGTCAAACCTGTGTGGAGGTGGAGAGACAGTGTGTGTGAGACTCAGGCAATGACCAACCGTTTGATGGAACCATCTGGCGTGTCTTTATGTACCAGAGCATGCTACTCACCATTCTGTCACGCCTGAAAGTAGGTCGATCTGGGATAGTTCAATCTGCACCTGAAAGTAAGAAGTTGAGAAACAATGACGCAACTTGGCACTGTCGCATCTGACTCCCTTGCAGCATGCGCGCAAACACACACACTCCTGTGTACACACACACACACACACACACACACACACACACACACACACACACACTGCATGCAAAATGAGTCTGACAACAGATTGTATCCTGCATGTCTCAGCAGTACAGAAGCACATGAATATTTGAATGCCCAAAGTGTGAGCACAACCACACACAGACACACACAGACACACAGACACACACACACACACACACACACACACAGGTCCCACCTGCCCGACAACGTCTTTGTCTCGGCTCATGAAGGACGCGGCATTGTTCTTCACACAGACACTCAGGGTCCTTCGCTTTGCTTCATCCAGAGGGAGATCAAACTCAAACCTAGGAGATAATGCACTGATTATTAAGACTTAAAAAAAAACTCTGATAAGACTTACATATACATGCAAGAGCACACACACACACACACACACACACACACACACACACACACACACACACACACACACACAAACAGACACACAAAAAAACAAACACACACAAACACACACACACAAACAAACACAAAAA
>JASCQY010000232.1:224242-237511 GCA_030264315.1 Sardinella tawilis
AGTTAGTAGGCCTACTTTTTTGTTAATAAATAATTTTAAATTACAACGCTTTTACATTTACAATAAAAGTGCGCTATTTGATAGTTTTGAATTCATTATTGGGTTTTGCGTATAACATGCAGTTAATCATGATTAATCACAGACACTCATGCGATTAACACGATTAAGATTTTTTAGTTTTGCCCAGCCCTAATTAAAACATGAAATGTTAGACCTAAAAATGCTTTGCCACAAACTGTTATTTTGTATAACTGACTTTGTTTCTCTTCGAAAAATAAGACATATTCTGAAAGAATCATTTGGCATTGAGTTGGGTTTGCTGAGTTCATTGACAGTTGGTGTGTTTTGAATTTTTTTTTTTGCTTTTTTTTTGCATCATTTTTAAAATGCAGATTTGTTCCACAAATAACTTAATTATACGCAAATACTTGTTACAAAATAGGGGGGGGGGGGCTGTTATGCAGTCTGTCTTGCATAACACCCGTCAATCAGTAAATGGGAGGGACCACTTCCTCAAACTCAACTGGCCAAGAGCTGAGTATCAAACAAGACCAGGAAAGCATATTAAAACCAAGAATGCCACCACACAATAGACCATAATCATCTGAGACTCTGCCAAAATGGAATTTCCCTGAGTGAAAATACATGCCTGTACAGATCTGGGGCCAGTTCTTAGATGAACTGAGATGACCAAGAGTGAGGAGTCTAGATCTGATTTGAAGCATGGTGTAACTTTGTGCCATATACTGTAACCATGACGGCAGAGACAGGAAACAGGGCTGCACTGGCTGAGGAGGGTGAAAGAAGACGGTTGCTACAGTAACTCACCGGCAGGGCTTCAGCCTTATCCAAATACACGGCCAAGATGGCTGCCGAGGGAGGGTCAGCGGTTTTACTGGTCACTGTAGAATTCCTCTTGATAACCTGAAGGGAGGAAAACCAGTCGTCAGGCATGCCACCTGATCATGCTACATAAAGTATGTCATAAAGGTTCTGCTTGTTATTCTGTCCAGATTCATGTACATGAAAACTTGAGTAGAGTGCTTTGAGAAACATTTTAAGTCTTGAGAAACAGAAATGTCTATTTCACTTAAATCTAATAGTTTACTGGAGAAATGTAACAAGCGAAAATGATTCTTATGTATATTTGCACTTTGCGGTTTCTTAGGAAAGCACAAGCTGGCTCACCTCCTCCAGCTTGTCTGTGTTGTTCATGAGAGTGAGCCACTCCAGCCTGAGGTGGACACGGCCTGTCTTAGTGTCCTTCAGAGGGAACCACTGGAGAACACAAACCCACACAAATTAAATGGTTAAAAAGTCCTACTGCTATGGCCAGACACACACACACACACACACACACACACACACACACACACATATGCACTTGTGTGCCAACATTATAACAAGACTCCATATTACAAAAATGAACCATCAAACAGCGTACTTACTTCATCTACAACTTTAGATTTCTTCACAATGCCCAGATCCATCTTGGTCCTATGAGGAAAAAGAAACATAGAGAGAAGATTTTAAAAACATGGAGGAGGCACAGAGGATTTGGACAAAGAGGTAATGAATCAGGGTTGGACATGAGTGTGAACACCAGACAGGCCCAGAGAGTAGTACCTTCCCAGGAAGTCATCCTGGTCGGGGTCTTTGTCATACACCTCCACTTCCAACTCCTGACCAGGCACTTCATGGACAATCACCTGACACAGGCACAAGCAGGCACACATGCACATGAAGACAAATACACACACACACACACACACATGCGTACCAACCCACCCACCCACACACACACACACACACACACACACACACATACAAATGGACACAAAAATGAGCACCATCTAAAATGAGACAGACAGACCTTCAGAGTTGTTAAAAGTCTAGCCTCAAAAACTAAAAGTCCTACCACGTATCGGTTTAACCTTTGCATGTGATTTCGATAATAAGCTGAGCTACATGACGGGGGACCTGTGCTCACTGAAATGAAACGGCTTTGTTTCCCAAAATCATGTTGGTTGCAATGTAATTGCTCATTGCCAACCTACTAAGTTAGTGACTGTTTAATAACTAGCCAGTGTACTGTGGTTGAAACTAATTTGCGGTAGGACTTTTAATTTCTCAGGCAGGACTTTCACAACTCTGCACACATTATGTGGATAAGAGAGAGCGCATGTGACTTCTACTAGCTGCCCCCAGAGCCTCTGCATCCACGCTCACCTCGTACATCTCGCCCCACTTGGGGCACAGCGTGTTGTCGATGTGGTGGGACGTGAAGGACTGTGGGCCCACTCTTAGGAGGGCGTAAGGGTCAGACATGCCTCCGATCACCCCCTTCATGTAGTTATCTTTAGAAGCCAGATCAGCAGCTTCCAACAGGTGGATACGCACCACTCCCTTTGGGTGAACATGAGAGAGACAGAAAGGGGGGGGGTGCAAGATATTTCTCTTTAAACAAATGTCAAGTTCAAAGACAAGAAACAAATCTTGATCTGTGTGTGTGTGTGTGTGTGTGTGTTTGTGTGTGCAAGGAGCATGTGTGCCTTTCCTGTGTGGTTATACCCGTAAGCACGAGAGGAAGAAGGAGTCGGGTGAGTTAGTATGCTGGCAAAGACAAATGTGCACAAAAGCAGCCTCCTGCCTTTGTGCAGGTTACATAATAGCATAGCAGCAAATAGGGAGGCCTACTGAGCTCTTACAGACTATTAATTACAGAGCACTACTATTAAACTGTGAGCAAGTGTGGGAAGGAAGTGTAAGCAAGAACCCTTTCTGAAAAGAAACTCTTTGTGTGTGTGTGTGGGGGGGGGATTACCCTGGGCAAAGGACTGCGGAGCTGAGCAACATGTAGATCAGGAACAAGAGGGACAGTCAGTCGATTGGGAAGAACCAGGAAGGAGGCAATGATGTCCATAATCATAGAATCTGACATCACACTAAGGGTTGCAAGCGAAACAAACATATTTCAACAAATAAAACAAATAAAACTTAAACACATTTGTTTCTCCTGAATAAAGGATTTTTATTATGCATGAAGCTAAAAACTGGTTCAGATCAGTGATTTACTCACTTCAGTCCAGGTATGTCCAGAAGGTTTGTCATCCCAGTCCAGTTAATATCCAATTTCTACAGGACCATGAGAGGGGAGAGGAAGACCTTGAGTGAGTCTTGGCCCAAAACCAAAAGACTATTGGGAGGCCTAATGGATATTTAATCATGCCAAAAAACTACTCAGGCAAAAAAAAAAAAACGCAGACATCAGGCTATACAACTCTCAGCAAACCTCTCCACAAACTAAGAGCCCCAAGTACAAGGTGGACAGGTAAATGAATTAAAGATTTATAAAGGCTGGCAGACATATAGAACTTGGGCAACAAACTCACAGGCCTGCGGATGAAGAACATGGTGACCGCACCCACAATAGGGACATCTCCAATCAGAGGCTCCAGAATGACACGCATCATTCCATGTAGCTGCAGTGAAAAGTGTTTGCAGTTAAGAGTTTAACAACGCGACAAACAGAGCCATCTTTTTTTTCTCTTTTTTTTTACATAGGATAATTGAACTAAAATTGCTGTCCATATCTCTTTAACACATACAGTATATATCTCTCTACCTCATTGTTTTATACTTCTGCAAATGGGTAATATTCTACTGTAGGAAGAACAAACCAAACACAGATTATATTGTCTATCTTTTAACCACCAGCACTTGAACTCGACGACAGAGTGCAAATCGAGATGCAAATCAACACACCTGGATTCCTTTCACCCCTGCTTTGCAGAAATACCTTTTCACCTCCACATTAATCTCCACATTGCCAACGTAGCTGAGACAGGAGAGGAGATACAGCGTGAATACATCATGAATACATCATCAGCGCATGATGGATTCATGTCCAAAAAGGGAGACACTGTGGAAGCGGTGCAGTGTGTCTACAAATCTGTGCCTGTCTGCCACTCTTCTCTTTGTATGGCGGACATTAGTTCATAATCACCTGATATAAACATCCAGTAGAACTTGACCTTTGTCATTCTCTGTGTGAGCCTTCACCCCTACAACCTTCATGGCCTGTAACACACACACACACACACACACGGACACACACAGACAAAAAGATGTCTAACAAAACAGTAAGTTGAAATCGAATTGCTGTTATGATGCATTGTGGCACAAAAGGACTGGGCACCTTGTCTCCCATGTCAATTTTAGTGAAGTTGAACGTCTGCAGATGGCTGTTGGATCCACGTATGGCAGGAGCTATAGTCTCTGTCAACAGCTTCTCCAGATACTGACCAATGAACGGCCAAGCCTGCTGCAGCACCTGAGAGAGGTGAAGAGTAGGAGAGGTCCAATCAGATCAGTCACACACACACACACACACACATCCACGTAAGCAGATGCACAGACACACACACACATACAATCCACCTTTCAATCTTCTTCATCACTGCGTATCATCCACCCACTATTCAAACATGTTAATATATCAATGCCTCAGCTAACATACTGCACATAACAGGTTTGAGACCACTTGCTACCATCAAGTGTCAATGAGAGGCAGGAGCTCCTGTATGAAGAGAGAAAAGTCAACAGCCACGGAGCACAAGGCCGAAAATAAACACATTATCTGTGCACTGATGACTGTGTGCTTGTGTTACGTGCCCAGGGACTCTCAGGGCACTTCTCTACACATGAGCACTCACTGCATTTACATTGTTTACACCGTTGTCATGGAAACGCTTCCGTGCTAGGAGTTTGTGGTTTCCACTGAAGCAGAAGTAGTGAAGCCTCAATAAGACGCACTTTGCCATTGCATAACTAGTGCTATGAAAAACACGTGGAGTAGATAGACACAAGTAAATCAGCAACAGAGGCAAACCGCTTTTACAAACTTAATGAGATGTCATACAGAATCTTTCAATCTTGCAGTCGTTCAGTAAACCAAAGCATAATAAAAAGGTATCTGTGCATGCTACTTTCATCCTCTCATATGTAAGCAGACAAACTGCAGCTTTGCCAAAAATGTTGCTTGTGCCTGAAGTTACACCATAAAATCAGCCTCATTTAGTTCTCCTATTCTTAGAACAGGAGCCTGGAGTCTGAGTGATGTGGAGAGGGGGGCGAATAAATGCTAGCATTCGATTGGTTTTCGGGGGTATCCACTTCCTCCTCCTCCTCCTTCCTGTGACTCAGCCAGTACTAATGTGGAAAGGCTGACAAAGGAGGCCAGCACTGTGGCTTTTGCACTCCCTCACTCCCTATTCTCTTCCCTGCTGGGGATTAACACAGACGTAGAGGCCACACAGATGGGGGGGGGGGGGTACATGCTTCCCTTGGTGCATGTCACAGCCGTTGCTAGCCATTTATGTGTAAACAGCCGTCCCATGGTCACCAGTCTCTCAACACGGCAGCTGCACCATGTCAGCCTCGTTTGCATGGGGTGGGCGCTTGTGTGCGCACATGTTCAAGTTTGAATCGACAAGAGATGATTGTGTTGGGCACAGCAGTTCTCTGGTTGCGCTGGCCTAGGGTGAATTATTATGTCCCTGGGTAAAATCAGCTGAGAAACTTGAGATGCTTTAGATTAAAGGGTGGTGTGGGGTGTTGTCTGGGTAAAGTATTCTGGGCCTGTTTCCAGTGGAGGCCAGGGTTCCAGCATCAATGTGTGTAGTGTTTTTATGTGGATGTTTCAAAGGTCAAGTTTTCTACTTTATTTGCAATTAAAGGGCGTCTTCTGTCTCAGCCTATTGTTCTGGTTTCAGTTATGCAATACTTTTCATTTTGGGTAGGAAATGTTCATGGTGTACAAACAGATGTATTTCAAGATGAGAAATGGTGAATCAAAGTACCTTATTCAGCCACTCCACCTTCTCGACATCTGGGAAACTGACCTGCAACAGATCGAAAATGTCAAATGTCTGCTTTATTTTCTTTCCAATTTCTTGGACTTATTTTAAGTAACAGGTGTTCCACCAAATAGACAAATAGGGTAACTGTCAGGCAAAAAAGAGAAAAACAGGCCAATGCAGCACTGAATTTTATTTCTCCAGTCAACTTGACGCACAAAAGATTTGCAGTACATTTACAAGTGGAATAAAAATGCCCCTTCCTTTTTTTTGTCCTATACACTAGCCCCACCCCTGTCCCTCCCATGCAGAAGTTATCGAGAATTGCCAAATATAGGGCCAAAGATGACAGGAATGTAAAGTCTAAAAGTCATACAAACTTGCTAGGGGAATGTCAATAAATAGCTACAGAGCAGGAGATATGGGGCTGACAATGTAATCTCGAATGAAATTCACAGGACGCTGAAAAAATAGACCACTCTTTAGGTTCACTGAGAGTTGAATGATTTAGGTATCATTGGAGAGGTCTGGACAGCTCTCTTGTAATCAATACGGTAGGAACAGGTCAACTGCAGTGATCGATTTTAGGGCATATGGATGAACACAAACCATTGCAATGCTAAACTAACGTTGTGCAAGATGTTCACCTTTATGAAATGCCTCTAGTATTCCCATAAAGCAGTCTCTTGACAGTGATGAAAGTGCCCTGTGTTTACTGTTCACACATGAAAGAGTGAAGAGGCTTTGTGGAGCATTTTAAAAACGCTACGTAGGACGTTTTCTTACCCATGCTGGAAGGTCCCGTTTGCTTTTAAATACTTTTGTTGAAGTGTATTCCTGTTCATTGCTCTGTAACTGCATGGCAGATCTGAGCCGTGCCTCTTTAGCCTCGCGTGTATGCTTCCATCCAGAGTAGACCATTAGCCCAAACACCACCAAACTGGTACTTATTCGATAATATCCAGCTAAGTATACTGGCAGAAGGGCACTCAGACATTTCCCAAATGTCCAGAGAACGGCCGTTGCGCTTATTCCTGGTGTTTGGGGAGTCTCTGATTTGCTGTCGATTACATCTTCCTTCGACTGGGCCATAATCGCCTTGTCTGTGTCTTTGGATCCATCTTGCCCCGCATTCTGCATCGTGGCGAGTTTAGCAAGTTAAAGGCCTTAGCAAACCAAACGTTCTGCCCGAAAAAGAAATGACCAAGTAACGGTGTTCCAGAGCTTCAATGGTGTTTCCCGTTTCGACGCATGTTCAGCGAGGGAAAAAGAATAGCTTTAGCGAAAATGCCTTACTCGGTGCCAATTCTGCGTGGCATGCGCCCTGAGTCAACACTAAAGTATGTCGGTTTTATTTCGTGCTACCCATTTGACTCAGAAGCGCAACCCTGTCTACCTCGCCGTTAGTTACACGCCCAGTTATCTACAAGTTGTGCATAGGCCCTAGCAGTCAGATGCGGGATATTCCACAGCGGTCAAAGCAAGAATAAATGGCAATTGTCCAGTAGGTGGGCGTAGGATGCGGAACGGGAAAAGGCGCACTTCAGAGGATGAAGCAGATCCGACCAGTCTCCACCTTTTTTGAGTAGACGGACAGTGACAGATGTAGACAAGAATATGTCATTGCATGGCTGCAAATAGTCGGTGGAGAGTAATGGGGTTTTCTTGGAGGGCTTAAAAAATGAACTAGAACAAAATAATTTTTAAAAGACTCATGGGATATTTTTTCCAAGAACCAACAAAAATCGTTTGACTTAGCCTGTGTATTTTTTTTGCAATGTAACTGATCGGATAATGCGCAGTGTATGGTAAATAGATTAAAGGAGAGGTATGTAAGTTTGTGGCCAAAACCTGGTACTGCAATCACATTCAAAATACTACAGAGCATAGTATCCTCTCCTCCTCCGCCTAGACAAGATTTTGACAGCTAGGTTGCCAAAATCGGATAGGTTGAGGGTGGCGCAACAGGCCAAAACATATAATATATACATAGCAAACACATAATGACAACATCAACACAAGTTGAGGGTTGCAAATGCACTTTTGTAATGGCAATATTCAGGCTGGATTACTGTTGTCAGTGATAAAAGTATTTGAAATGATCATGATTCCTTAACGTCTTGTGATATATCAGGGGCATTTTGTGATTAATTTACATGTATTTCTTACATACGGCTCCTTTAAATCTGAAAATAACGTAAAAATATCATCAAAGGAAACAAGTCAAATTGTTCCTGAAAAGAACAATCAAAAAGAGACATCAGTTTGATTGTACTTCTGCTGTGGCTATATAATCGCCACCTTGTAATTATTGTCACCATGCCCACACCTACAGCCTACTACTTCTAACTTTAGTCTTGTAAGTTAGTGGGGTAACCAGGTGAAAGAAAGAAAAAAAAAGTACCTGTTTTCCACGATTAAAAGCTGATGCACTCTGATCCAATCACCAAGTGATTTCTTTGAGTAGCCCCTGAAAGTGTTTACAATGATGTACAATGAAACATGGGCTGCTTTGTGTAAATTCACATTGTTGGGAATTTTCTGAAGGCATACACATCTACAATTATTGTATAGTATAAGCTGCAATGGTTCAGGTAGAGCATAATCATAGAAAATACATAGAAAGTGATGGACGCCATGTTTGTGACCATTCATTTTATGCAAAATACCACAACAAACTCACAGCCAACCAGAAAAGAGTTTGAAACAAATGTGAAACTCAAGGTATCCTGGTGGCATAAAGTCTGTTTGCTTGTTCCTCATCAGTCTCAAGTCAATGTGTTTATATAAACAAAGATCCTTGTCAAACACTAGACATTTGTCTACACGGATTTCGATGCCAACGTTTCAGAAGTCCTTTTGGCACAAACATATTCACAAGTTCACGTGTCAAGACATAAAAAGTGTTCACATAATTTCAAAAGTCACCGTCTCAAAAGGCAGGTCTGAATGAACGTTTAAGTTCTCCTTAAAGGAAAGCCTTCTGCCACTGATCTGTCATATCAGAGACACAGCCACTGTATACACACAAGTCTTGTCAAAATGTCTAGTATGATATGACATGACAACAACACAAAAAAAGATAAAAGATAAAGTTGTGGTGAGGCTTGTCAACTGAGTGGAGTTGAGTGGGTGGGTTAACATATGGAAATAGGAGGGATCTAGGGCACCGGGTCATTGTCACAGGGCAATGAGTCACATGGCTCAATGTGGCAGCGTGGTGATCCTCATACTCTGACTGGCAATGGGGTATGACACCATTGGAGTGGTAGCGTGACTCATAGTGATGCCTGGCAACGCCTGAGCCATCGACACGGCAACTGGTGCCACAGACACAGCCACTGGTGCCATGGAAACAGGTGGCGCCATACCCTGAGCTATAGTCTGCGCCAGGGCAGTAATCTCCGGGGCGAGGTGGGGTGGGGGCGCTCCGGTTGGAGCAGCGTTGGCCGGTGGGGCTGTTGGAGCGCCGGTCGGAGCCACTAGGTCCTGTTGCGTGACGGGTCGAGGTTGCAGGCCGGCGCTGCTCAGGGTGGTGTGTGTCTGAGCGATGCCATGGTTGTAGGAGCTCACTGAGCCCACAGGGGGCGCTAGGCTCTGCTCTGAGGGTGCTGGGGTTGACGACAGAGTCATGACCTTGGCCTGGCTCCGGAACTGCGCGTTCTGTTCCAAAAGGACCTCATTGGTGGCAACAAGATTTGATACCTGCAAAAAAAAAAAATTAAAAGGACTTTTTATCATCTCTGCGTGCTTTAGCTGTTTGACATTCTTGTCGCACCCCCATTCTTTGAATTCCTAACCCAGAACATTTAAAAATATATCTCTGTTTGCACAACAAGTTCAAACAAGTGGAGACAGCCTGTTATACCCCATTTACCAACCTGTTTCTTTAACTCTTCAACCCTTTTCCGCAGGAGAGCGTTCTCCTCTTCGAGAATCCTGTACTCCAGTGGGCGCACTGGAAGAGTGGCCTGCACCCCCAGCTCGTAGTGTCCCGCTCCGCCTCCGTCAGCCAAGCGGAGCCCCTCCAGCCTTCGCCTCTTCAGCTGGAGCGTGGCGTGATCCATTGTGGTCTCCAGGGGCCCCGCCTCAAACAGACCATTTTCAAACAAGGGGTCGTACACAGACGCGCGCTCATAGCGCCTCTGACTGGACGCGCCCATCGAAAGACACCCTCCCATGCCAACTCCTCCCCCACCACCCACGCCCACTGCCATGCCCTGATCCCTGTACCCCCCGAGGTTGGAATACCCCATTCCCATCATGTTGCTGCTGCTTCCGCTAACCAGTCCGGACATTCCCCCACAGGCACCGCCTGTTCCTCCCACCCCGCCACCTCCTGTATTCACCATCCCACTTACTCCTCCAGACCCTATGACCCCTCCAACCCCAACGCGAGCCGGCTCATAGTCATAGTCTTTTCTGACGTGGCGAAACTTGCATTTGTTGCCCCTCTGGCATTCGCCTTTCAGATAGTCCCTGCAGATGGGCACTTCTCCACGACTCAGAGGGAGGTCTGTGGGAGACAAGCCAAGCCCCGCAGCCACTTTGCCCCTGAGCCTGAGAGGAAGCTCGCCAGTCTTTTTGTAATAGTCCTCGTCCTCCTTAGAGCCATGGACGAACCTACAATTCGAACGCACACATTCCTTGTTTTGGTGGTCGTGGCAGAAGATGAACTCGTTTTTCTGGACCCCCAGGTCAGGTACTTCGTTAAAGTCTGGGTGTCGGAAGCGGCAGCGTTTTCCTCTCTTGCAAACATTCCGCAGGAAATCTCTACACACACCGTCAAGGCCGGCACCAGAGCCGAAGCCTCCGCCACCTCCTCCCCCACAGCCATTTCCATTCCCAAGAGCACCTCCTCCGCCCATGGCTGAGGACGCAGAACTACCTCCTACACCCCCTCCAATGCCCCAGCCTTCACCTACCCCTCCCAAGCCTGCGCCTGCACCTGCCTCTTCGCCTAAATTTGAGCCCACCCCTGTGCCACTTCCACCTCCGCCACCACCTGCCAGGTAGGCGCTATCCCGGTCAGGCATGGCGCTTGGCCCAGCATGAGAAGAACGCAGTGCTCATGTGTGTGGGTGGGAGAACGCAGTTTGTCTCTGGAGCTCTGAAGATCAGGTCTACACAGGATGAAAAGTGGCACTCTTGGAATCTCCCCTCCGGGTATCTGTTAAAGACAGTTAAGCAGGACTCAGGGCAAGTGTATAATGTAAACTTCATGACTACCCAGGTCTTACTGTCTAACGTTAGCGTTACATTAAGCAAACTTGAATAGGGCGCTTGGCGTGTAATCCTATTTAAACATATTTGCGCTCAAACCAACAATAATATTTCCTTCGAACTATGCCAGATGCAAGTTTACAGCAAAAATATCAAAACGAAGAAGCAAAATTAGCTTAGCTTAACTTAGCTTTTCAAACTGAGCTACATTAGATCCAAGTTCACTTGGATGACATTTTGTTCCGTTTGTTTACAACAGTTCCCAAATAGTTCTTACCCGGTAAGTGCGTCAAAGAGACATTAACACGTACCAGTGCTTACAATTATGGTTATAGGTATGCGTCCCTGCACAAACGCCAAAAGCAACTATCAGTGGTGATCTAGCTAGTTTCTTATGAAAATGTGAATTAGCAACTTAGCTAACTAGCCGTGTAAAGTCGTACGACAGTTCCAACCAGTTAAAACACTGTACGGCTATGGCCTTCTAACGTTAGCTCAAAACTAGCTATGCTAGTTAGCTAGAATAGAGGATATACCTTAGACAATAAAAACACTTACCAAAATACCTTTAGAGTTGTGTAGAACCATTCCACGTATATATGCATTGCAACCCGTTTCTTAAGCATATTAATAAATTACTTGTCATCAGAAGTTACCTTGCCACAACATCTCGAGAACAACAATCTGATAGCAAGCTGTGGACCACGCGTTAGGTGACGCACTTCCGTACCAACAGCCACCAAAATAAAGGTCTTATGTCCAGCCGTATGCTGCGCCGTCTGCTCCAGGCTCCATTTACGGTCTTTACCATTACGGTAACGAACATTTAGTGCTGCTGTTAACAGTAATTATGTACATTAAGGGTCGCCATGTCTTAATCTATTGACCAACAGCATCAGTTTCGTGCACGTAAGCCCATCACATGTCAGGGTGCATGTACCCATATTCCAACAAGACTTCCTCCATGACTCGAGTCTTTCAGGTTGCCATTATTTTTATCAGGTTCTGAAAGCAATAACGTTTACTAAGAACTGTCAGAAGAAATACCACCCAATTTATCTGATAATGTTATCAGCTTTCTATCAAACCCAGGAAAGGCAATCATTAATTCATCAAGAGACAATGCAATAGTTTTATAAACCAGAACTTTATTATGGTCTTTACAGGAGAGTATTAGCTGTGTTGGATGTATGGTCATGAGTCCAAAGTAAGCCCCAAAACAAGAGAAATGTCCTGAATTCCCACAATCTTCCAGCTCAAAGTCCTGACAAGACTCCTGATGCAAACTGCAAATGTCATTCAGTGCATGACATGGAGATGGTACAGATGTTAGCGTCCTTTTCAGCATCCTTGGAACCACGGATGTCTGCAGGAACCTGAAAGACTGGAGCAACGGGGACGGGGGTCTCACAGCTGCAGTGGATGGGCCAGTCTACTTGGACCTCTGCCTCATCTTTCTCCTTTTACGCTTCAGCCTGGTGGTGCAAGCAATGGAAATTCGAAAATTTAATTTCAGGAATAATGAAACCCCCACATTTAGCACACGTCCCAAAGAAACACAGGTGACAAATGACTGTTAGGCAAGGAAAGACATTTACCTGCGCATACGCTTCTTCCTCCACTGAAAAAAGGCAAAGACAATATTTAGAAACGAGCTGTGATAACTCAAGAATCTAACAAAAATCATACGTGCCCTCATGCAGGTTAACACTGAATGCATTTCCAAGCCAACACACCCACGTGTAGCGTTGCTGCTACATGTAAATATCGATAGTAACACTTCCACTGTTTGTTAGCAGCATTGGCTAGCTATTTGGGTAAGTAACTGCCTACACCGCTAAGAGCATTTTTCTTACTGCCCAAAGAAAAAAAAAAATGTCAAGGCGGTCAACAATAGCAAAAGAGGTGTTTGGAATTAGGGTACTACATTCGTCAGGCTACAGTTCAATATTACAGGCCACCAAACATTTTAAAAATCACCGTCGACGCACGTAACGTTGGCGATTCAACATTAGCTTCCCTTTCCAATTCCCCTGAAAACAATATGTAATATTCCTTACCTTCGCCCTCATCTTGTGGAGATGTGTCTGAAATTAAACAAGATGTTAACACAATTGATGGATGATATTTATGTTGCTAAGATTGACACAGATTCATTTACAGATAGCCAACAACAATTTCTTCCTAC
>JASCQY010000232.1:257330-268045 GCA_030264315.1 Sardinella tawilis
CACACACACACACACACACACACACACACACACACACACACACACACACACACGCACACACACACACACACACACGCGCACATACATACACACATACACAGCCCATCCCCTGTAAGCACAAACACATTCAATTTCATTTCCTTGCTCATATCTTCATCTATGTTCGCACAGCGCTGGCTTTGTTGTACAGTCTACTGTGCCAGTAGTCTGGATTGTCAAAGGACTGATCTCCCCCCTGCTCCCCAACCCCGACTCCTGCTCGCACTTTGACAAATGGGCCGACTGTGGCGAGACGCAGAGCCTCTGGATTTTCCCCTGCCCGGGGCGTCGCTCCACCTTCATCCTCGTCCTCCTCGCTCTGGATGTTCTGGTACTCCACAGCTTCTCCTGCTCCAGCTGTGACACCCACATTGAGACACTCCATCTCCTCGTACTCGTCAGCCTCCCCCTTGGCCCCTCTCGACCTCCGCAAGTCCTGTCCCGCTCTTTTTGTCAGCTTCCCTTTCAGCTTTGGTTGTCTGTTCATGTACTCGTAGTCCTCCTCAACATACTCGTCCTCTCCGTCGTTCTCTGACCAGGCTCTTTCAGCGGTGGGTGTGAGTTCTGCCCGGGCTCCTGCCCCTGTGTTTGAAAAGGCAAACTTGAGGGGGCCGGCTGGGTCCATGCGTACCTCGCCAGCACCGCGGACATCCATGTATTCGTACTCCGCGGCCTGCAGCTCCTCCTCTGGGTCCACGTACTCGCCGCAGTACTCCAGGAGCTCCTCGTCCTCGCTCCGGCTCAGCTCGTCCGTGGAGAACTGGGACACGGCGCCGCTGCTCTCCGAGCCCTCGATGGACGACCTTTTGCCCGGATGGCGGGAGCCTGGCGACCTGTAGCTGCTGTCAGACGCCAGCCGCTGGCGCCGTTCCTGATTTAGCCTGCCAGAGAAGCTCTGTTTGTTCATGCATTCGTACTCTCTGGAGACCAGCAGGGCTCCTGACAGGATAAAGTAGTAGGAAAAAGGTGATGAATGGATAATTGCAATAAATATTAAATAGAATGAAAATATAATTATAAATGATAACAATTATATAATAATGAATAATAAATAGTTAAGGAATTACCTCTGTCTGGGATGTCCATGAGCCCAGGAAGCACGTATCCATTCTGGTCCTCCTCCCCGTCTGTTTTGGGAGAGGGAGTGTCGGGGATGGGCGAGTCCAACAGACCTGATAGGCTGTCTCTCTGTGACATGTAGGCGCTGTCTTCGCGTTGGCGCGGCCTCCTCAGGCTGCCATTGAACGCAAAGTCCTCGGTCATCTCCACGTCGACCATGGTTCCTCGTCCCTCGGAGCTCTCAGACACCGTGCGGGCAGAGTTTAGCCGAGCACGGGATGGCCATCCTCCCTGTGGGACAGACAGAGAGGGAAAAGATTACAAGGAAATGCAGCCAAAACCGTACCTTTACAAATCAAGAGTGAAAAACTATTTGGTGCAGTTGGGTTAAAGTAACTAGTAGTGACACATACCTGACTATGGCCATCAACACCAGGGGTCATTGGTAGATAACCAGGAGGACTTGGACCCGCCTGAAACGAGGAAAGATAAGAACTGAACGAGGCATGGTGGAACATGTCCTGTACATTGGAGAGATTGAAATAGGTGCAGCAAAAGTAATTCAGGTCAACTGCACACGGACAGATGTTCCGAATCACAAAGCGTAACGATATGATCAGCCATCTGGTTCTCCTTGCTTGTGAAATCTTTTGTCTTGGACAACGTGCAGTTGGGTAACACTTACTCTAAGGCTGTCTGTCCGAAGAAGAGAGCGGGATTGGCTCCTGGGAGGTGACAGGTATAGCGGAGCTGGCACTATGGCATCATCCATTATTTCTTCCTCCTGTTCTTCCAGCCCACCCCCAAGGACGTCCATCTCTGTACCCCCCTGGGCGGCCTCATCGGGAGTTGAGTCAGGTGACCGATTTTCTCCCTGGAGACGAAGAAAAGCACAGGAATGGCTTGTGAAGCTACTGCAGCTAAATTATGTCATGGTGTTGATGAAAAATAGCTGGTCTGCTCAGCTTTTTAAGTGTCACAGAGGTTTGGTGGAGGCCCTAATTAGGTGTCGGTATTGGCTTTCCATGTGCAGAAAAAAAGTCAGAACACTGGCCTACCTTAATGACCAGGTAACGAGCAGGATCTCTGGCCATGCGTGTGAAGTCATTGGCAAGCTCTTTGAAAGTGGGTCGCACATTTTCATCTATCATCCAACCTGTTTTAAAAACAGATTAATTTGATAAGGGTCTGTAGGTGCTAGAGATAAGAATATACAGCACATATACAGCACTTAATGCCATGGCCACATTCTGCCTGAGGTGAAACATCTGGTCACAACTTGTCATGACTCACATTTCACCATGACCATGTAGACCTCAATGGTGCAGATCTGGGGCTGGGTCAGGCGTTCCCCCTTTTCCAGAAGGTCTGGTACTTCCTGAGGTCGCATTGAGGCATATGGCTCCGCACCATAGGACATCATTTCCCAAACAGTCACACCTGAAAGGGAAAACCATCATAAAAACACTGTTATGCATAAACTCATATATACAAATGCTTACATATGCACTGTAGTCTATGTACCTCATTGACATATTATAAATACACAAATACACACACACACACACACACACAAAAGACATACCATAGCTCCAGACATCACTCTGATGAGTGTAGCGGCGGAATAAAATACTTTCTAAGGCCATCCATTTTATTGGTGTCTGAGAACAAAGTCAGAGAGATATTTTTTTGACAAAATTCTCAAATGTCATTAAATTTCATATTTCATATCCTTAACAATACACCTTTAGTGGATTATTATTCTTTACAAGTTTGCTTCAAAAGGTGTGTATAGTGATAACTGCCCGAACTCTACGCTCTCATTGATCTTTCCATGGAACACCAGTCATGTAAGGTAGTTGAGTGGAGTGTACTGTACCTTGGTCTCATTGTAGAAGTACTTTTTATCGTCTGGAAACAGGAGGTCGGGAATGCCATAGTCAGTAATCTGGACCTGGTAGTCACTCTTCAGCAGGACGTTGCGGGCTGCCAAATTTCGGTGAACCATCCGTTGCTCCTCGAGGTAATACATGCCCTGGACAAGAACGTGAGGAAGTGCTCATAAGAAACACATGCTCAGAGACACGCGCAGACATAGAGACGCTGAAGAACCGTTAACAGCTAACATAAATCATGTTACCTTGGCAATCTGCACACACCAGTTGAGCAGCCTTTGTGGGTTCAAGTTGTCCCGTTGCTGCCTGATGTGCTCCAACAAGGACCCCTGGGGGCTGAGCTGAGTAACCAGTAGCAGACTGGCACCTGGACAGACGCCTAAAAGCCTCACAATGCAAGGGTGGTCCAGGCTGCCCATTGCCAGCATGTGCTGTTGATCCAAAAGAGTTCAAAAGGTTTGTTACTGGAATAATACAATCCTGCCATTTACAGATATTACAAATATTTTTTGACCATAAACTTAAAAAAACCCCATCTTTTTCATTTTTACAAATCACTGATCATCTCAATATACCATCTGAAAATTCAGCACAGTGTGGATGCATATCCTGCATAGTTACAATCCTACAATATGAACTCCATTGTCTTGTCTGTTGTAGTCCTGTGATATTGTACTGTCTACGCTGATGGTGGGTGATTCAGTGTTGCTGAACTTACATCCGTGACCTCATGGAAGCTCTGTCTGCCGGTGCGGTCATTGATGGTCTTTATTGCTACTGGGAGCTTCACTGTGTCACCTTCTGGGATCCATATTCCCTGTGGGAGAGGGTCATAAATAAACTGGGATGTCAGTCAGCTGCAAAGCTTGCACTCCTACACAGTAAGGCTGCTGAGATTAAGATTGAGGCTGAGGCTGCGGCTGCCATCTTGTGTGGGCTACCTTATGGACAGTGCCAAACACTCCCGTGCCCAGGAGTTTGATCTTCCGCAACTCAGAGGGTTTCAGCACACGAGCATGAACTTTCGCACCTTTCTCCCCGGGCTCCAGTGGATCAAAACTCTGCATTCGTGACATAGTGCAAAAGGCATATATTTAGTTAAACACGTATTCATGCATTTTATGTGTAAATAACACATCCACTTAAACTTCAGAAGATAAAGTGGTCAAGTGAGTTATATGCACACACACGCAAACACACCTCCCCTCTCTCCAGGTATCTCCTCATGGCCCGTTTGCGTCGGATGGCAACATTGCGGCGATATATGATGACCATGACAAACACAGCAAAGGCGACCACCACGGCTGCTATCACACCCACCACGATACCTGTGATGGGTAGGCTGCACACATGACACCAGAGGATTACTACAACAAACCTTCGAGAGACCCACTGCTACTGTACCAGGCATTTTGTTTCTGCTTCAATCAGTTCCACTTCCACTTTCCACCACTAGAGGGCAGTACTCACTTAGAGATCAACCGCTGCTGCCCCAGACAGTCACTCAGTTCAGGCCCCGTGCATCTGAAAGAGAACAGCAGACGCAGATTTAACTTACTGCATCCATCCGTGTATAAATATTCCCTGAGTTTGTCTGACTCATCTGACCTTCTTTTCCTCCTGGCTGATCACTACGGAGAAAAGCACGCGTCATAATTACCCCTGGGTGCAGTTGGAATGGCAGGGCTCACAGCTCCTCTGAGTGCTGGGGTATTTAAAGATGAGGCCCTTATCTCCCATCACCCCCTTGGGGCAGGTGGACACGCAGTGGGGACCGTCCTTCAGGCTGGCGCACACTACACACTCATCAGCTCCCTGTAGCAGGGGATGAGAAAATGAGGGCAAAAGAGAGAGAGAGGGCAGAAAAAGAGAGAGAGAGAGAGAGGAAGAGAAGAACATAGAGAAAAATATTGAAATTGGTGAAATGGATGAATATTTTCAATGTCTAGTATTTAGCCATGTTTATTCCCATAGCACGTCATGCACAATTCAATGCCTCCTTTCATGTTTGGTTCATGCATAATTCAATGTGCTTTTTATTGTCTTGGTCCATTGTTTATGATGCTCTGTAAATCTTATGACCATAACACAAACTGTGTAGTTATCTGTGTTTTTTCTTCTGGCTACTTCGGGAGGAAAGTCTGAAGTACGTGACAATAAAATGTGTGTCTGCTGCAATCATCCAATGGGTTGTCTGATAGACTGTGTCAACAACACTCTAGTGTTCCAGCTGATCAATTCCAAAGAAGTTGAACCAGGAAACGTTCTGGATGGAATGTTCAAAACAGAAGTGCCTTGAGGAAACAGTCAAGTAAAAATGCCCGTAAGATGTTCTCACCGGGCCAGTGCAAGTGAGCTCTCCCTCCTGAACTTGACATTGCGGGTGGCAGGGCATACACTCCCCATTAGGTCCAACAAACTCACGGCCCACACTAAAAAGAGGCAGAGATAGAGAGATAGAGAGAGCATTAAGGTAAGAAATATTAGAGCTTAATAATTAACACTTCTATTACCTGTGGCAAACAGTCGCATAAAGACTATAGGCAAGGTGTGGGGGGAGCAAATGCAGTTCAGTCTAAGTTCAAATCCTGCCACTTGCCATTGTGGTCTGTGGATATTCTGGATGAAAGAACCTGCCAGATATCAGCCAGTTTTACTTACTGTAACAGGAGTTGCAAAAGCTCTAACTCACCCAAAGAAAGACCTGCACTCGTCCACACACACTCCGCCTCGGCTGAAGTTCTGACAGGACAAACACTGATCTGGCCCAGGGCCCCAGCAGCCCTCGGAGGAGCACAGGGGGTCACACACAAACCCGTCAGCAGCTGGGGGTACAGAGGAGCAAACACAGACATGGAATACCTTTATGTCTGTATGATTTATGTATGGTGTGTAATTGAACTTAACTTACACAAATCAACACAGATATACAGTACATGCTCACATACTCCACATATCTGTACTACAGTAAATGTCAGGGGCACTAGGAATACAAGGCAGACAACATTTTCAATATTACATGTAAGGGACCATACATTTACCCAGAAATAGTTGCAAAGTTGTGCATAAACACACACGCATACACACACACACACACACACATACAGATAGAAATAAACTCTTACCACATTGTTTAATGGGCCGGTTCTCCTTGATGTCCAGGTTCTTCTGCCGGCGTTCACTGCGGTGGCCGCTGAAGAGCCGGGTCCACCTGATGGTGTTGTAGTAGCACAGCTGCTTGTTCCCCGTGATGTACACACTGCCGTCATTGATCTGCCGCAGAGAGCGCAGCCCCAGCGACGTCAGCGAGGGAATCTTCATCACCAACAGAGCATAACCCCTGAAGATGAAGATGAAGAGAGCAGAAGAGGTAGGCATGGAGAGAGAGAGAGAGAGAGAGAGAGAGAAGAAAGAGAGAATAGAAGGCCAAGGAGAGCAAAGGTGTGGGATGAAAAGAGAAAAGAGAAATCATGGGGATTGCAGTGAGAAGGTGAGAGAGGCCAAAGAGGACAAGAACAAAACATTCAAACACATTTATTAACACCTGGCAAATACTTATGATGGCATACTAAGCACTACAAAACATGAACTTTAAACTTTATCACGTCTACACTCCCTAAAATTAAACATATCCATACAATCCAGCTTTTCTACATTGGGCAATTAGTTCTTTTATGGTGACATGCAGATAACGTATAAATTATTGCAAAGATTTTAGCATGAGCTAGTAGTGAGCAAGTGTGAATATGTAATTCACAAAAGACTGCGTACCTTCTGGAGCTTGGGGCTCTGATAGCGGTGTGGTGAATTAGGGAGCAAGTGAAGGGACGCATTCAAGAAGATGAAGGGATAAATGACAGGATGAGAGGGAGGGGGCACAATATTAGTGACATGTATGGGATTAGATTATTACATTATTGAAGTAGTGACATGTATAGGATTACTGTAGATATGTTATTACTGTAAATTAGTGACATGTATGGGATTAGATTATTACATTATTAAAGTAGTGACACGTATGGGATTAGATACGTTATTACAGTAAATTAGTGACATGTATTAGCCTGGGAATACCCATGCTGCCTTGCGCACTCGTTCCGAACTGCAAGGCAGCCTGGAGACCATGGCCGAAATTTTCGCATGAATTTGGGAACCAATCACACAACGGGGACAGATGGCAAGACGATGGACGAACTTTTGGACAAACGAAACCTGAAATCCCGTACAAGAAAATGTGTAGGTGGTCCCCAGACTAAATCTCACTTGAGATTTAGGCTGGTGTTAGCCAGGCTAGACATGTATGGTATTCGATACATTATTGAATTACAGTAGTGGCGTGTGGTTTATACATTATTAGACATTAGAGACATTAGATGTCTGACAATGGCAATTCATTTTAGTCAGATTACAGTGGTTACACCCAGATGCTTGAAGGTGTGGGATAAGGGGCAATTCTGTAGGAGAGGGAAAGGAGCTCCATATTATTGCTGTTACCTGAAGAGTGTTCGGCCCTGTATAGTTTCCAGATTGGAGAACACGGACAGATCGTGCATGTCTTTTGGCCAGGATTGTACACTCAGGATATCTGCCAAACAAGGCCAATTTGTTCATTGCTCAGAATGAAACTGTAATGTGTGTGCACATAAATATGTACAAAAGACACCAAGAAGTATAAACAAACATAGGCATGGCTATTATGTGCTCACCAGTGATCTCTCTGACTGTGCTGAAGACTTTCAGTTTATCTGGATCAAGAGGAGGGATTTTCTTGTATGGGTCACTGCAATGGACAGAGAGGAATACAAATCAACCAATACAGACACAATCAAAGAAGGCTCTGTTTTGCTCTAGGATATGGGTTCCCACTCTTTTTCACTACAAGACTTTTCCATGCCTTTTTCATGACCTAACATGGATTTTCCACAACTTTATGGCACCCTAAGTGTGTAGAATTTAGCATACTTTTAGATCTAAATATGAAATGTTAACCCTTTCCACTTAGCTTATGGCATTGTATCATATTTTTTAAAACATTCAAAATACTGTCAACGCATTTATTGTAGTCTTTATTAAACAAAAAACCTTTATGACCAAGTATGACAATGACCTTTAAGCTCATGGGAAAGCAGTTGCATTAAAGAAGTTATCCGGAGTTAATCAAACCGAAGCCCTGTTGTCTGAGGCTGCCCAGTGCTGTCGATAGGTATCAGATATACAGCAGTAGGTACAACATAAACCAAATTCGCAAACTGCCCGCTACCGCTAACAGATAAGGGCATACAGTATGAAAATGAAACAGATGCCCTAATCGGTTAGCGGTAGCGGTCAGTTTGCGAATTCGGTCTACATTGTACCTACTGTTGTTCTGATACCTATCGACAGCACTCGGCAGCCTCAGACAACAGGGCTTCGGTTTGATTCACTCTGGATAACTCCTTTAAAGAGAAAATAAAATCCCATGACTTTTCCAAAATTTTCAATTAATTTACAAAATTCCATGACTTTTGCAGGCCTGGAAAATATTTTCAATTTCCATGACTTTTCTAGGATTTCCATGACCCTGTATGATGGATGATTACTATGTACTGATTGAGCTAATGCACTGCGGTGTGTTCCTCACCCCTCAATGCCTGTGACCAAGAAATGCAGGCTGCCTTGGATCTTTGTACAGTTGATAAAGCTGTCGATGTTCTGGGCATCCACTGTTTGTCTGGCTTCAGAACCACCAGTGCCCAGACAAGCTAGAAAAGAGAATGAGACAGAGCAGAGTATTACATTTTTTTATTTGCCCAAATTGCCTGTGTGTGTGTGTGTGTGTGTGTGTGTGTGTGTGTGTGTGTGTGTGTGTGTGTGTGTGTGTGTGTTTGTCTGACCTTTTGGGCAGAGGCCTTCACAGGGCTCACACCTCTTCACCCCCTCCCTCTCCACCTCTGTTCTGTCTGAAGGACAACGGCTCACACAGGAACTTCCATGAACCAGGAAGTTTGCTGGGAAAAGAGAATCAATAGTATAGAGACAGATTGATAGAGAAAATGTTCAGAGAGACAGACAAAGAGGATGAAAGAAAGAGAGAGAGAGTGAGAGAGAGAGAAAAAACATTATTAGAGAGAAATGCTACTTTCAGGAGGATTAAAATAATAAGTAATGGTAAAGGCCAAATATACCCGCTAGAACTGCATTGAAATGTCAGAACTATTATGCCACAACTATGTTGAAATCCGCACAGTAACGTTAATCCCACTACAAACGCTCACGCCCTGAGGCTTCGACAGGTACAGTAAGTGTGTGAAGTGTGAGGTGTGAGGACTCGGAGGCCGGTGTGTGTGTGAGGCGTGGGCAGAGACGGCCGGCTGAGCATGGTGAGCGGGACACATAACGTGTAACGGTAGCTGTGCACTGAGGAATCCTCCCTCCTGACACCTTACAGAGATGCTAGCACTCATGGGTCTTAGCCTAGCATGCCCAGTCCGAGGTGCTGCATGTTCTCATCAACTTGCATTGTGTTTACAGCGCTGCAAGTGGTACAGCGTGTTGTTACAAGCGTGCGATGCAGAGGCCAATAGTTTTGCATTTTAGATGGCGCTGAGCATATACGCTTCTGGGACATTTTGGGTTGTTTGGGATGACACCACCCAGCAACTTTAAACCCAAATCAGGTTATGCATGCTGCACTTACTGGGACATTGAGGCACGCAGATGGAGCCGTACTGATACTTGGCATTGGGATTGGGCTCCATTTTGTACTTCTCTTTGTTGTAGATGAATGCCTGGGGACACTGGGAGACGCACGAGCCGGAGTTGTTGAAGTTTCGGCAAGCCTGAAGGTAGGAGATGTAAAACACACAATGCACAAACAGGCATGAACATGCAGGCCTGTAGTAAGCCCACAGATTGACTCGTACATATGCTTGTGCGCACACGCGTCCGAGCCAACATAAGCACACATGTGCGCACGTACACACACACACACACACACATGCACACACACACTGCACGCACACACCTTCACACAAACACACACACATGCAAAAAAAGTGACAGAGGAAAGACAAAAGACACTATGTGTATCGCCATATCTAGAGATCATGCAAATGTATTTAATTCAACACTATTCTAGGGAAGACATAATGATCCACCGTGCTAAAAACAAAAGATCTTATCGACTTTAGATGTGTTCAGTCGTGTGTGGTGCTGTTTTACAGTACTGTGATTATTGTAAAGCTGGCCAAGATTGTTTTGAAAAGCGTGCACGTAGTAGAGAGCCGAGTGTATGAATCGGCCCTGTGCTGACTCACAAAGCACTGTGTGTCCAGAGGGCCGCTGCATCCTCCTGCACACTCCATGTGACAGCAGTCGCTGGGGTTGGGGCCGAAGCAGCGGCCGTTACACTGGGGCGCGCACACCATCTTAGTCACTGCAAGACAGGGAGTCGAGATCCAGGGTTACAGGAGCGTGTGTGTGTGTGTGTGTGTGTGTGTATTTACACATAAATAATATGCATTACATAATTATACTATATCATATATATACAGTATGATTAGAGAGGGTTGAAGCGGAACTTCAGTATCTTTGGTTATGAATCTTACATATATTCTGAATATTTATGGGTGTGTATGTGTTTGTGTGTATGGGTGGGTGGCATGTGTTAAAGGAATTCTCCGGAGTGAATCAAACCGAATCTCTGTTGTCTGAGACTGCCGAGTGCTGTCGATAGGTACCAGA
>JASCQY010000232.1:291360-302970 GCA_030264315.1 Sardinella tawilis
CACACACACACACACACACACACACACACACACACACACACACACACACACACACACACACACACACACAAACTGAGGCTGATTAAAAAAAAAAAAAAAAAGATTGTAATGTTGTATATTGTAAGCCAAGGAGAACACTGCATTTCTTGCATGAAGGCCCAATATGCCCACATTTTAATGAACCAGAGGGGGGCGCTCTTACCACATTCAGATTTCCTTAGTACCTTTTTCTAAATCTGACTGGAAGTACTAGTAATAATTTCAATCTGTGGATTATATGGGCTATCCTTTTCAGAATTGAAAGCATGACTTCTGAGGACTTGACCAGGAGTCGACGTTTTTACGGTGAAAAATAGCACTCAAATGCAAAATGGGAACAGGCTTTTGTGGTTGGTCAAGGCCATAGATTTTAGTAGCCTACCAACGAGTAAACAGCAGTTTAACAGGAAAAAAACAACAAACAAACAAAAAAATTCAACTTTTAGTTCTTTTAACCATCATGGATTGTAATTTGGTTTCACCATTCACTTCTGCGAAGGCTACAGAACTTCTAAACAACGTCCTCATGGGGGCACCACAGGACAGTTGAAATACCACTACCGACAACCGGCTGATCACCCCGACACAGACTCCACAACATTAAGCTATTTAATACTATAAAAAGGAGTAGGCCTATGATAGGCTTATATAACTTGAACCGAGCGATAGGTAGAATTAAGTGTCAGCCTCTCTAGTCAGATTCAAATTTGCTAATCATAAAAAATAACACCTAACATTTATTAAATTTATCTTCTGTTTTGTAGCTATGAACATTGGTAAATTAATGAATGAATTAACAGATAATGAGAAATATATCAGCCACTGCAAATTGACCATACCTGAGTATGTATATGTGTAGGCTAATGTCCATTTTGCGTCTTTGGGTGAGGATAAAAAAAATATATTTATAATTTCGATTTAATGTGGTTGCCAAGGACAGGCTTTAGGAAGAATAGACCTATCATGTGCACAAAACAAGAGTGGCCTCATGTGACAACCAGACAAGCATTGCCAATGGGATTATGCCAGCTCCTTACTACAAACGCAACAGGGAACCCACATAAACGTCTATTTGTGATGGGGCGATTGTCCTTTTCCAAATGAGGGTGAAACAAGTCATGTGCTCTGGAAGCTGGGTCATTTAAAGTTGAAAATAGTCCTCAGATTAAGATTTTAACATCCATTCTGAAATCCAATATCTGCTCGTTCTTATTGTTTATTTTATTTGAGCAAGGTTGGAGAATGTAACCTAAAGCCTCGGCCTACTTCTAATGTGGCATGACAGGAGAGGCTTCTCTATTCAATAAATGCAATCCATGAATTGATTCTATAAGTAAGCATGGAAATATCAATATTTGTCAATCATTATAAATCTGTTATTATCATATAGTAATAAGTTGACTTTAACTGATGTATTGTGGATAATAAAAAATAGAAGCAAAAGAAGAGCCTACATTTATGTTAACTAATAAAATCTATCGAGAGAATCCTCATATATGCAATGCAGAATTCTGTACATAATCAAAATAAATTTCACATCTAGCCTACATACCTAAGTCTATGTTGTTTTAAAAGTGGTGTGTTATACTTGTAAGCTGCAAAACCTAGGAGTCACTTTGTACACACAGTAATGATCTCTAATGATCTTTCCTACCACTTGGACTTCGGATGTAATGTGTGAAGACTATGTTAATATTAATAAACAAATTGAAGGTGTTCCAGACACTCACATCTGTCAATCTTGTTTGAAATCCAATTCAATGTCCACATGATGTAGCCAGCCACTGCTGTGCTCTGGGTTATGTAAGTGTTACATAAGGACAGTTGTAATGAGAAGTGCAGCTAGGTTGTTTTGCAGTGAAACATGCTTTGTACGAAATCAAGCGTACAACCATCCATTCCACAGGAAAAAAAAGCTTTATTATTATCTTTTTTAAATGTCAACCATACTTTATAGACAAAATATATACATAGAGCAACCTTCAGTTAGGTCCCCAAATAAAAACCCAAAGTACCTCTTTCTATACAAAACTAATATTTTGTTTTATTACATTCACTTTCCTCTCCATTCTTCCATAGAATCCAGGATTAAGAATTTAGATATCTGTCATTTTTTATCTACTTTAGACAAGTAAAGGCAACAGCATGACCAAAGATCTGTCTTAATTTGACCAGAAATTAATATATGGTGTGATGCAAATCATGTCTAGCTCAATGCTATGTACACGTTCTCTTGGCATACAGCAAGGTGGCTGCCTACAACTCCCTCTTGTAGCGATGCAAACAAGTTTTTTGTGAGTCATGTATCAAAAATATAGATGTACAAGTAGTATAAACAAAGTGTAATTACAAGACATTACCGCACAAGGACTCAATCTACTTGCACCAATGGTAATGGGTTACAAACTCAAAACCTAAAATGCATGTGTGATTACATCACTCTGCTATTTACACGAGTGACACATAACCAGCCCTGAAGATGATGTCCCCAAACCCCTTCAACCTCTGCTCTTAACAAGATTCGTGGGAGTATGTTCCTAGGGGTTAGGTGACTGGTGAGAGAGAGAGAGAGAGAGAGAGAGAGAGAGAGAGAGAAAGAGAGAGAGAGAGAGAGTGGGTGAGTGAGTGAGATGGGAACAGTGTTGCTGTTGGGACAGCTCTGGTCAACCAAAAACAGACACTTATTTGGTTGCATTCTAGACTAGAAAGGACGGTCTGTTGCAGTTTTTCTTTTCTTTTTTTTTAAAGCAGCCACAGATACAGAAATATGTAGAACCTTCCAGAGGCGGGTCTACTGCACGTAGAAACTTCAAAAGCAGCATCTACAGGGGGTTTGCTTTCTTTTTTTTATACATTCAACACAGAAAGGTATGTTCATATGTGAGGGTGTCTGCGTGAGTGTGTGTGTGTGTGTGTGTGTGTGTTTGTGTGCAAAGGGCAAGTCTTTATCTTTTAGGGGGTGACTGCGCATCACATTCTGGGTTTTCAACTCTAACATTCAATACAGGTACTGAGAGAATTGACCTCCCCCTATACCATAATAATCTCAACCACAGTGCTCATGTCCTTAAATTGACCTTCTTCACAGTGTCGCAATAGCGCCAAAGAAAAAACAACAACAAAAAATGCAGGCCGATCACTCGATCTGGATGTGTGGACACTTTGACTCCAGGTCATCTCTCAGCATCTCAGCTCCTTCTAGCTTCAGGTAGGGGCCCAAATCGTGTGCTGGGAGGCCGTGTCCACTGGGTTAGTGTGTGTGCATGTGTGTGAGTGTGTGTGTGGGTGTGTGTGCGCGCATGCGCGCGCGAGCGCGAGCGAACGCCTGTCTGCGCTCGCAGGGTGGTGGTGGCGGCGGAGCGTGATGGGAGCAGACAGCTGCTGCTGCTGCTGCTGCTGTTGCTACTGCTGCCGCTTTTCGCTGAGGGAGAGATATGAGTGCTTGTGTCCCTGCCTTCCCTCCTGGGGAGGATTCCTGCGGTGGGAGGTTCCACTCTCGACACCTTTAACATTCAGAGGGCGGGCTGCCAGTGAAAACACAATAGAAAACAAAAAGGAGAAGAGAGGGGGCATCCTCAGTCTTTGGTTTCCAAGTTCAAGGGGGGCACTTGCTTAAGAGCCTGAAGAAGGGCTGGAGAGTCCATGGGGGTCTGAGGGGCTGGGGGGGAACCCACCCTGGGAGACATGACCAGGGACGGGGGGAGCTTCTCGGGGGATAAGCTGGGCGGAGAGCCGCCCATGCCCGGGTACAAGACGGGCATGCCGCCCGGGTACCAGCATTTGTCCAACATGGGCAGGTAGGCGGCGGCGGTGGAGGGGGGGATGAGGTAGAAGGGCATGCAGAGGGGCGCCTGGTGGGGCGAGAAGCCCACGTAACCGCCGTGGCCCGCCACCCCCTCGTGGCCCTGGGGCGACTCGTCCTCGGAGGAGTCGGCCCGCTGCCGTTTGGCCGGCGGCTCGTCGCTCTCCTGCTTGACGCGCTCGCTCAGGCCGTACTTGACGAGCTCGACCTCCTTGGCGCCGTAGTAGCCCGGCCGCGGGTGGGCCTTGCCGTCCCGCTTCTCCAGCTCTCCCCCGTAACCGCTGTCGGTGTCGGTGTCACTGCCGCTCTGCTCGCCGTTGGTGTGCGTGTAAGTCCGTTGGATGACGGGCACACAGTTCTTGGCGTGGCCCTCGGGGGCCTTGGGCTGGGGGCCGCTGGGAGGCTTCTCCGGGCTCTCGGGCGCCTCGAAGGCCGGCTCCTCGCTGCGGGGGCTGGCCGCTCCGTGGAGCAACTCGGAGGAGACTTTCTGCAGGTGTCTCATCACGTGCAGGGGGGTCATGTCTTGGCTGTTCTCTTTGTTGGCCAGATACTGGAGAACCTCCTTGGCACACAGGTGGAAACCCGAGCGGAACACCTCCTCACTGTTTTCAGCACTGCCGCTGCCCTGATCTCCTGCAAAAACAAATCAACATATTTTTCTTTTTAAAAGGGTGTTTTGTTTTATTAAATCTGCTAAGACTGACACATTTAAGCAAATTTGGACTTGATTATAGTGTTTTAAGGTCACAGGTAATGAGTTATGGACACTGATTATTTTCACTTGGACTTTGCACTTATCACATGTACAGTTGGCTGAATATCAACATCAGAAAAGCTGTGCACTTTACAGCAAGAACAAAGGGGGAATGACAAGCCAACTACATGCAACCAACGTGACCATGCGACTAGAGGGTAGGAGGCGAAGATGACCTGCTTTTCAACTGAACTCACCGATTTGCATGCCATTCTGTAGTGCAATGATCTTCTGTTGCTGTTGCTCCAGCAGACCGTTGAGAGCCTTCACATGTTTGAGAGTGAGCTCCAGGACTACGGCTTTCTCCAAATGGCCCAGCGTCTAAAACAGGAAGACCTTCGATAAGCATGTTGATCTTTCTTATGTAACATGTTCAGCTGCCTGGCAGAGGACAAACCTCCACTGGCTACGGAAAGGACGATTAAAAATGAAAAATAAAAAACACTACTTGATACCTATCATTATTTAGACGTTTTTATTCATTAATAAACCATAGGAACATATTTTAACAATAATAAAAAAAATCTTTAAAAGTCAAAAATATAATTTTCATGAAAAATATATATTGTTAAAGATTAAAAAGTCGTGCAACTGTGATATTTGCACAGAGAAATAACTCAAACAAACAACATCCAAAGTCTAGAAAGTTCGCGCGCACATTTACAATGGGTGTCATTTATGTACATAAACAGTGTCTTTCCCTATCAGCAACCAGGTGGCGCCTTAGACCATTTTAATTGCACGTCTGCACAAATTTCAACACGGATTTTTACTTACTGTTAGCTTAAGGTGTTCTGGTAGCAAGTCTTTCAACTGCGCGATGCACTCATTGATTCTGTCTCGTCTTTTCTTCTCAATTAACCGATGCGGTAACTTGTAAGTATCCTAAAATACAATGAAATTCAAATTTACTTTCAAAATCAACAGACTCAAACACACAGAAATAAATTATGTCTATATGCGTAGGCTTTACATTGGTCAAATGGCAAAACAAATAGGAAATAAACATTTTTTTTTTTTTAAAAAAGAGGCTGACAAGTGCTCAAAACCTACCTTGCTGTCTTCTCCTCGTTTCATTCCACGCCGTGGCTTATATACATAGACTGGAAAATTCATTCTACATGGGAAAACAAATTAAAATA
Source organism: Sardinella tawilis (assembly GCA_030264315.1). Classification (NCBI taxonomy): domain Eukaryota; kingdom Metazoa; phylum Chordata; class Actinopteri; order Clupeiformes; family Clupeidae; genus Sardinella; species Sardinella tawilis. The sequence goes on from JASCQY010000232.1 coordinate 297,098, forward strand.
GATAAGCATTTTCTACCCACAGAATATGCTAGAATTTGTCTCATCGAAACATAGGCTACACGCCTATTTGTAGGCTACTCACCCAGGCATGTCAGCTATCTCCAGCGACGGGTGTTTTGCCATACATGGAGGAGGTTGCGCACTTGTAATCCTTTCCATTTTACCTCTTGTCAGACCAAAGTAAGGTAATAAGACCGAAAAACAAAATCTCCCAAATTTACTTCTGGTAAAAAGAAATAAAAATGGCTCCTTTGATTGTTTTTCTAAAAGCAAGCATAAGTCGAATGTCCTTGAAATTATAGTTTGCTTGGTTGTTTGAACAAATCCAGTAGTAAAATAGCTTTAACGTTTTTCCACGTTCCAGATATCCTGCAACTGTGAAGATAGGGACGACGCTGTTGTCAACTAGCGATCCAAGCGTTGTCGAGAACTGTTTAGTAGCTCCAGTCGTGGTTAAATGTGTGTGTGTGGGTGGACTGGATGGACTACGTGTTAAATAAACCCTGTGACTACAGACACGTCTCTCTCGCTCGCTTAGAAACTGACCTACCTCCGTCACATGAGCCTCACGTGTTGGACGGCGCTTTCAAGCCCTTCAGAGCACAACCCATTTTCTGGAGTTAAGGAGGATCTGCACTACAACGTCCTCCCTCGTCATGCTAGCGTCGGTGTCTCGTGTACCACCATGCTCTCTGCCGACTACGAGCACATAAAACAAGCTGAAGCATAGCCGCGGTGTCCCGTGTTTCACCATGCTCTCCATCGAGTACAGTGACAAAACGTGTCCAAATACGTTGTTGTCCTATATAGCTTTGTGATTGTCAACAAATTACAATCACATTGAAATCCACGATAGAACACTAAACGTGCAAGTTTATAACAAGGTCTTGATATAGGGTATTGAGGTACTACACAAATTAAAGTCAGACTTAATAACCTGGAAAATGATAACATCACAAGCGCGCATAACGTGTGATGTTTTATTTTTTGCAAAATGCGAAATAGCTTATTATAGCCATACAACATACCAATCTGATAATTTGATTTTAAATAGACTACTTCAGAAAGATTATAGCCTATGCTATTCCATTTAGATATGTATTTGCGTCACGTTTTCAGAATGTATAAAGTTTAAAATGTGGAAGTGTGAATCACTGACAATCGCTTACAGGCTAGGATTTGTTAGGACTGCGTTTCACAGGCGCCATTTGTTTTGGCCACGGAGGACTACAGTTAAGAGCTACAGGTAACTGCATTAGAGAGAATGGTGCGTAATTTGAGAAGTGACAGCCTGAAACCCTTGCTCGATTACCGCCGTATTTACTAATCCATTGATTTCTAACATAACAAAAACATACATTTTTACATAACAATGTATATATTTTCAGATATATATAAATAAATAAAATGTATTTTTTTTTACCATTTAATTCATTTGTAATAATCCCGCAAAAGTGCGAAGCTCTTACAAACTTTGAAACCACATTGCCTAGGCTATTGCAAAACGTCAAATATTTTTTATAAGAAAATAGAGGCGGAAACTTCAAGGCATGTAGGCTATTATGGAATTGATGCACGGAGGGAAAACCGCTAAGAATCTATTGTTTTTGCTTGGGATGCACGGGTGGGATGAAAATAGTGAACACTATGTTATCTCACACTTTGTCCATTTGCCTCCGCACGTGCACCTGCTTACAGGCCTGTCGTGGTGGCACGGTGTGTTGTTGCAGGCTGGCGGCGGCAAGTCACGTTGAACTCCTCATGGCGAGCTTGGCGGCAGAGGGACCGGATCCCTACCACTGACGTCAGCTATTTATTATAGAGCTGAGCGCTCCCAGCCGGTCGTTCAGGGAAAGCCGTGCGATCCACTATTTATCAAGGGCAGCAAAATCTTGCAGGCTCATCCAAATAGTCTGTTTTGACTGTGTCAGGTCTGCCACGAATTTCAGCTGTTATGTGTTATGTCTCATTGTAAAGTCGAAATAAATACGTTTTTCAAAAACAGTAGGATATATACAGCAAATACATCAAAATATAGGCCTCGATCTTGTACAAATAACCTACATTGCAGAGATGGCTAAGGTCTTCCTGGGCAGGAAAGGCTGAATTTGAAGTTGGGCATTTTTTATTTCCACTGACAACAACGGCAAAAATTTCCTGTTCAATAGCCTAGGTGCAGCTTTGTCTATGGAAACCCCCGTGATCAGTTTCAGTTTTACTAATTGATTGGAATCAAACCAGTTTTAAAGGTGAATTGCAGTGAAGCATACAGCAAGATGATATGGTCTTAAGATCCATAAAATATAACAGAGTTTACACATAGGTCACTGCCTGTTCATCTATAACATAGGACTGCATTACCATTAGTAGATCTACATAAACAGTAAATGATTGTATTATTGTTACAAGGCCTTCTTGTCATCCCTGTCTAGGAGAAGTGAAATGTATGAACAGTGGCTTATGCACTTGGATTTTTCTGAATTATAATTATCTTACATTTTGCATCGGCAAAACAAATGTGGATGTAAAGCTGTAACTTTAATTGAAAATATTGCTATTAGGACTATTGTTAATATTATTACATATCTATCTCGTCTTGGTACCACCATTATTACATATCTATCTCGTCTTGGTACCACCACCATCACTGAAACATGTTGACCTTTCTTGGGAAAGGTTACACACACACACACACACACACTCTGAAAAACTGTAAAAGTGGGGGTAGTGCTCAGCTAACACAGTTTAATGTAAAATGGCTGTCATTTAAATAGTCCCCTAAACTGCTATGTAATGTTATGTTTATATGGATTTAGACAAGTTTTACAATTTTGTTAAATGGCTTGGGCTAAATATGAACATACTCTGTCCTCACTACCACAGGATATTCACAATATACAGTATGTCAAGGTAAAAAGCCAAAGTGAATTCCTCTTTTTTCCAACATTTGAGTGACCAAATCACCCCCCCCCCCCCTTTGGTTCAAGTGCATTTTATTTGTTTCACTGTTATTCAACAACAGGTTTCAGTCTGTAATCAGGCCACACAAGGGGACTTCAAAAAAAGAGACAAACACCGAAGTTGTTTTATGCAGCTGTCTCTCTTCTTCTCTCTCTCAGCCAGGCATTGCATAAAGCACTTATTGGATGTGAACCGCATGCTAAAAACAAGACAAACACTGCATCCATTTTAAAAGTATTTAAAGTGCCACAAGCTCTCTCAGCTGTACATCATAAAAATACTTCATTTGAAAGGTACTTAAAGGATGAAATGTTTCTGCAGAAGGTCAAAACTAAGAGCATACTTGTATAGTGGGAGTACATATTGAGAGGTCATGTAGAGTACACTTCCATGAAGTGACAAGTTTTCACCAACATTTACCTTTTTTTGTAGCTTTCATGGTTTTATTCATTCACTTCCTGTTTGAAGGCTGCATGAGCAAGTCACTGTTTAAGAGTGTGAAGGATTCTGCAACAGCACTGACACTCACACAAACGGACGTTTGGATGCATCAAGTCAGCGTGTGTAGTGGCATGATGAATAAAATAAAAACAAAAACAGTTTTGTGTTAAAAATATTGTTTTAATGCTTACTTTAAAACGAGGGCAAATTTCAAACAGCTTGTTTATTTGTTTATTATATCCAGACTTAAGTGCATGTGAACCTTACATTTATTCCAGTGCTTTTTGAATGTGTGACTCTATTTTATTATCAGGTCAATAATAAAGTTTTCTTCAATGTCATATGAATAAAAAGTACTGATTGGACATGTTGAATTAAACATTTTATTAAATAGTTCTACATTAAATTTACAGGTGTGATAATTATATTTCTTAAATTACTGTTCTTTAAGTACCTTAGTAACACTGCTGTTAAATTCTATGGTGCCCCTTCGAAAATGTGCATCTATACAATAGCAAAAGGCTTTGCAGACATATATACATGTTTTAAAAAAAATAGACACAAAACATAATAATAAATCAGCTTAAAAAATAGGCAAAAAATAAACAGTACACAAAATGAAAGAAAATATGGACACCAGAAGCAATGAGTTAAGAGGCACAAAGTTAGTGGGAGCTGAGCAGAGATGGCGTTGAAAAAGAAAGAGAGACTACGTCCAAAGGGGGAAAAGGGGTCTACATGAATTTATATCATGATGATCAACATGATACAAAGAGTGAGAAGCCGTAAATTTGAATGTATTAGGATGTGTAAAGCTATAGCACAAACATCACTGAGTTAAGTTTTAATTCTGCACTATCCTAGAAGCAGATAACCTAAAACCACTGAGTTTCCAACTACATACAAGAATGCAAGGTCACATATAGTCTGATTTGAAAGATAAAAAGAGACTCTATTTGGAGACTGACATACAGTACAGTATATCAATCTATTGAGTGCCTCTTTAAATGTAGATTCTCAAATAAATAAATTAAATAAAACCAAAACAGAATCAAACATTCTATGTCATACTCCCCAAACGTATCTGACCTAATAAGAGACCATCCTGGGATGTTTACCAACAAACAGGATCTGTTTCCTTCACTCATTAAACAGGAGTAACAGAGGAGTTATAAAAAGCTCCCAACTACACCTCCTCTCCCTGACCTAGTAGATACCACATACAGATCAGAAATGGTTGCATATTATAGTGTTGATATTGCACAAAATACAAAAATAATAGACATAGAATACTGCTTGCTATTCTGTTTGTTTGTTTGTTTGTTTGTTTGTTTTTTTATACAAAAAGAGAGATGCCTGTTAAACATGTTCCCAAGCAGCATCTAGAACATTGCACTAGCTCCCTCTTTCACCGTGCAGTTACAGGCCTGCTGTGTTTTTCAAGTTCACTCTGTAAAGGCCAAGGCATGAGATTTCACTAGATATCATGTAGATATCTCTAAAAAGAAGAAAAAAATAAATAAAACAAATAGAATAAAACAAAAAACGATAACAGAAAAAAAGCTTTTGGCACCAATTATGTATGGATTTGAATGTCGATCATGTCTAATTTCTGCTTGTGGACATAGTGTGTGAATGTGGCTGATGCTATTTCCTTGAAGCCTTTTGTATGTGTGTGTGTGTGTGTGTGTGTATGAAGTCGGGAGAAACAAACCACTGACTTGAACGTGGCAGTTTGAGACTTGTTATGAGTGGCAGGCTACACTTGTGTGTAAAGTAGGTGAGATGAAGGAGCATGACAAAGAGTGAAGGCGAATCGACCCCACCCGCCCCAACAAACTGCTCAGGTCGCAGGGGGCGGCCCGGCCCAGCTCGGCCTTACGCTGGCTGCTGGGGGTTGACGTTCATGTGCTGGGGGTGACCCAGGAGCCCGATCCTCTGTTTCTGCTTCCTCTGCTCTGTCATCTGAGAGAGAGAAGGGGGGGGGGCAGATGCAGTTTGTTACGTTGTGGCATTTTATGTCTCAATGACACACACACAAATTGATACTTGCAAATTGGTACTCACACACAAATAGGCACACACACGGCTTAACTGCTCATCACTTCATACACATTAAATAAACACACACTAGTTTCCAGTGTCACAGTTTAACCTGTTTTCAGATGTACATTTATGCTCCCACTGTGTTTCCATTAAAAAAAAAAAAAAAAAACAAATCTGGACCTGCAAGACTATAATATGACGTGAGCAGAAGTTGCATTGAGGCTTCATGCGAATTTTACAGCGTCCAGAAAGTCCCTTTCTCCAGAGCCCAAACCACAGCACACACAAACAACCCCCACAAGCTGAAACCTCAAAAACAGAAATTTCATTTTCAGGAGCGTGTATATATGTGTGTGTGTGTGTGCGCGTGTATGTGACATTCATGCTGAGCAAGAGCGAAAGTTGTCAGATTTTTTACTTTTATG
>JASCQY010000232.1:321303-331954 GCA_030264315.1 Sardinella tawilis
TCCCTCCCTCCCTCCCTCCGTCTCTCTCTCTCTCTCTCCCTCCTTCCCTCCCCTCCTCTCCCTCCATGCGGAGATCACATGACAGGTGGCTGTTACATAACCCAGCGGGCTAAAAATACAGCGGCCTCCTGAAAGATTCATGAGAGCTGGTCTGTGAGCAGCGAGCGCGCTCTGCTCCTGCTCCTGCGCTCGCCTGGGGCTCAGAGCTCTGGGGTTCTGGTCCAACTGGCTGCCTGGTGGATGACACGCTAAGCAAGGGGAGGGAGGGGAAGTGTGTGCGTGTGTGTGTGTGTGTGGGGGGGACTTTGGCCTTGCACTCATGCAGCTCACTTTCTCAGCACCAGACCAAACCAACTCAAGTCCAACTCCAACTCAAGACTCCGCTCTGCTTTCCCAGGGCGCGCATTTTCGACATTTCGGCGACCGCCGCGGCTCTCTCCCGCCTGCCACGACGGCTTCCCACGAGGTCGTGGCAGGACACGACTTCCCCGCACAGTCGCCCTTCTGTCCTCCTCCTGCCCGACACACATTTCCATCTCTTCTCCCTTCAACAGGCTCTTTCTAAGTGTCTCCACCCTGACCCATAAAACACACATACACATACTGTATACACACGCACACTCACACACACAATGGGGCTCAGGCTTAACTGCAGTGTCAACATCAAAACATCAAAAGATGTAGTTTTAAACACTGTGCCTATGACAGAGTCAGCTCCAGCCGCTCTGGCTGGCTTGTAGTTGACTGAAGACAGCACATGGCCCAAAGCCTTGTGAGCCCTTAGCCACGGCCCAGGGTGAGGGGTGAAGAGGAGAGCTATGACAGAAATCCCATGCTTTGCTCCCCTCTCGGCGTGGACAGGCAGCACACACTGACCTACTTTCTGCGCTCTTATCTTATTTCCATGGTCACATTCCAATGGTGCTCAGGGGAGAGAGAGAGAGAGAGGGGTGGGGGGAAGGGTGGAAGGGAGGGAGGGAGGGAGGAGGGGGACAGTGAGCCATTCAGAACGAGGCCCGACCGGCCTGCTCGCAGACACACCCCTGAGAGGGAGGTTGTGTGCTGCACTGCTGTGGGCCAGGCGCCTCTCACACGCGCTCGCCAACGACTGCTCCGTTTTTTCCACTCCGGACTCGGCCGACTGCACACGAGACGACAGGATAAGACGGCGGGGGGAACAAACTGCGCGCAAAAAGCACGCTTGCGACGACGGGTGCAGCCTAACGTTCGACATCAACAAAGTTAAAAACAAAAACAAAAACAAAACAAAAAAAGTTTGGACAAGTCCCCTCCTCTTTCTATTATGTAACCTATTGTATTATTGAGCCCCACTGCCCACATTGTATGGGGGGAGAAAAACATTTCCTTCATAGTAAGACCCATCACAACACTGAAACAAATTCTTCTACGCTCGTGCGAACGGACTTTGAAAAACATTTGTTCAATTGCATAATATTAAATTAGAGTTAAACCGTGTTACATAATATGTCCTGCCAGTGTTTTTGATCGGAGTCTTTAGGAATTTCATTCACGCTATTGTGTGACATGAAAGGGCTGAGTGTGTGTGTGTGTGTTTATCGGATGGCAATGAGTAACCAGCACAGGAGACGCACCAGTTGGAGAATGAGAAAACAATTAGGTCCCCTCCACCTTCAGTAAGCAATGGGCTTACACATTAACCACCAAAATAATGGCTGTCATCATAGCGACCTCATCACAGCGGCATGCATCACCACGCGGACAGATTTGGGTGAGGAGATTTCGCTGCTGGAGAGTAATCAAAGATAAATACCAGCCCTCTCCCATCAACCACAATCACTCTCTCTCTCTCTCTCTATCTATCACTGTCACTCTCTCTTTCTCTCTCTCTCTCTCTCTCTCACAAACACACACAAACACATGCGCACACACACACACACACAAACACACACACGCTTTCCACTCAAAATAGAAGTGTCCTGGGCTGAACTGCTGGACTGCATGACCCCGAGTGTGGAGCATAGGGCAGAGGAGGGCATGGGTGTAGAGGGACATGGGGCTGTGGGGTTGCTGTAGGCCACGCGCGGGGTCTGGGCCACTGCTGGGCCACTGCTGGACCACCGACAGCCTCCTTGTTCTCCTCGGAAGAAGTCTGAGACAAAGGGGCCAGCCGCAGCTTGACCCCGGTCAGAACAATCAAAAGGTTATGCCAGGCACAGTGTTGGCCCACTGGCTCTGTAACTTCACACAGGGAAGACAATGGACGCCTCTGTGGCCTTGGAATAATAATAAAAAAAATACCCACAATGCTTGGCTCTTGGGGGAGAGAAGTCCCTCTTCAGGGCAACTGCGCATTGGTTCCATGAGCACAAATGCCAAATGCCATCGGCATAGGAAGTGCATAACTGATCAATCACTTTAGCAACTGATGAATCAACGAGATTAGTAAGTGGAGATACTGCAAGCTGGGTGATCATAAACCCATTCAGTATTTCATCTTGTGGTGTTGGTCAAATTAGCATTATTATTCAGTCTATGACATGAAGAGCATAGTGGCGACACACAGCCTTGTATTTCACGATGACAAATAAAAACAGAGAAACTATTCAATGTGAAGGAGGAATGAATGCAGTTTGAGATTAGACCAGATGTGGCCCTTCCTCCTAAGTGAAGTGATATAATGTAAAAGGAAAAATATGGGTCATGGCCTGACAACTGTCCCTGATAAAGATCCTACACAGGGCTTAGTGTTATTGTGTTCTCTCTCTCTCTCTCTGTGTGTGTGTGTACAGTATATGAGGGCCCGGGCGCTTGTGTGTGCATGTGTACTGTATATGTGTTGAAGGTTTTTCGGTTATATAAGTGGGTGAAGTAACAGTTACGTGTGAGGGGGGGGGGGGGCCGTGACCCAGGGCTTGCCATTATGTGGATCTCCATTTTCATGGATGGCTGAATCACTGCACTAGGTATCCCATTTCTTGCAGGAGCCCATTGCCCCTGAGAACTGTCTGTGGGGAGGCATCCATCCATCCATCCATCCAGCTAGACATCCATCCATACCCGAACATCCCTCCTCCTCTCTCTCTCTCTCTCTCACACACACACACACACACACACACACACACACTTACGACTCTTCAATTAGCAGGATTGACAACCAGTCAAAGTAGGGTGGGATCTCATTGGCAGAGATTACAGTGGTAGCCGGGCGACGCCTTGAGCGAGGCTTAATGCAAGGCTGAGTTTGAGCGGACGTATAGAAAAGTGGGTCATGGGTCCTTAGTAGGACACGTCTTACATAACACAGGGCAGAAGAGGACCATGCCGATCACATGAAGGCTCTCAAAGTCACCCACTGGCAAAGGGCTACCAGTAAGGGAATTCCCTGGAGGGATTCAACCACTCCTCATTTCACAAGACTGCTCAGACAAATAGCAACCTAATAAACGGCAGTACCTACTAAAAGTCATGCATACAGTAGAGAGTGCAACGGTCAGCATTACGTGATCATATATCACTCTTTTGGAGTCCTGTTACATAACGTTTAGCAGTGAACAGCGGCATGGCTCATGTCACCTTTACCTGTCAGAGTGTGACTTGAGTCGACACAAGAATTGTATGCAGCCTGATTGGTTATCCGCACATACCTACAGTGTACAGTGTGTGTGTGTCCGCTCTTTTGAATCGGCCTTCTTGCGTTTCGGACGCAAAGGCGGCTGAACAGGGCTGCGTCTAAACCTCAAGTCCTCGGAGGCTCTGAGGCTGTCATGTGACTGAAATGTGGCCAGGTGGTTTTCTCACATAATAGCAAGGGTGAGGCTTCAGCATAAACCGTCCGCCATAAAAACAGAATTGGACCGTCCGGGCAAGAGTCGCTCACTGACTGGGTGTAACCTCGGATATGGGTTACTCGAGAGTGAGCGCCGGACCAAAATATACAAGGAAGGAATTTTCTTTTTATGGGAGAGTGTGGTGACCTAGTTTACAGTTTACTACACATAGCTTGTTGGGCTCAGAAGACAAGCCCTAGGCCATGTGTGGACTGGCGGCTCGACGAGGAACACATTTGACTAAAGTGTGCAGTTAGGCAGATCGAAGATGATAGGGGTCTGCTTTTAACACTTGGCAAAGAGAGAGGGGTACCCCCCATTAGGACTTCTTGCAAATGCATGACAAGTACTGAAATAAAGAAACAAAGAAAGCAATGAAGATGATTCATTGTGCACATTTGTTCTGTTATTTCCAGAGTGGTATTTTTTTATCGATCATATATTCCCTCGGAGATATTCAAATCAGAAACAGTTCCACACTAGGATGGGGTCATGTACTGTACTGTGGGTAATATATCACGCCAGGAGCAAACATGCCTGGCAACGATGAAAAGTTCACATTAAAAGGTTATGCAAGTGAAAACAGCAGCCCACTGCTTCGGGTTAGTGTGTTTCATTTCACTGTATGCTTAACGTGTGCTGTGTATACTGCATGCGTTACTCATTCACAGATGGGTTAAATGCAGGGAACGCATTTCCCTGACGAGATCAGAAGGGTGTGTGTATAGAGTACTTATACTTAAATGCCTACAACCCTGCTGTTCAAGTTGCTCATCACTGAGTGCTATCGGTAGGGAAAAGAACAAAAAAAAAAAAAAGTGCAGCATAGAAAGGACAGCAAACCGGCAGCTAAGACTATCTGAAGGTGGCACAGAAATTCTATTCAGTTAGCGTCGGCTGCTGGTATTCAATCGGTGCTTTACCAAATCTTCTCATTCTTTTTCTCTACCAACAGCACTCAGTAAACTTGAACAACAGGCCTATGGGTTGAAACTGACCTACCCTTCTATTCCCCATTCCAGTGATATACTGTATACTGTATATACATATACAAACTGTTTTAAATTTTATTTGATTTGGGTTGATAATGACCCATATAGAGTTTGGGATGAGAAGGAGTTGAGGTACAGGTGGACTTGCGGCTTGTTTACAGCTATAAATGTGTAATATCTGACCAATTGTACAACTGCTCGCTAAGGAAAGAGGCTTTGAGGCTTGGCTTTGAGGAAAGTGGTCACATATTGTGGTGTTTTACATCTTATTGGAAAGCTGGGGAGGTTTGAGGGGAGATGTTGCTAAGTGCATTAAAGGTGAGATTACAGTTGTGTATTAATGTTGTGTATTTACCAGAATGAATTTTATTTCACAACTCAGAATTACATCGCTGCTTCACCCCTACAACCTCGGGAAAATGATCCACATTCAAACCCAATTAAAACAAACAAACAAACAAAAAGAAAATTGCTGGAGGTCATCTCACCTCCACGGACTCCCTCCAGTGGGTAGAAGAAGGCCACCAGCAGGTTCATGAGCACGGCCAGGTTGAAGGAGATGCTGCTCCAGAAGGACATGTTCCTGGAGCACCAGTAGAGGATTGGCTGGGCTGCACGGGGGGAGGAGAGAGAGAGAGGTGCGCACAGCGCACAGCACACAACAAAACCTCACTTCCTCTTCCCATAACTCATTCACACATGCCACCACAACCACACACACTACCATGGGACGTGCTACAGTGACACTATACATTTAAAAGGAAAAAAAAAGGAACCACACACACACACACACACACACACACACACACACACAAACAAACAAACAAACAAACAAACATACAAAATGGACCATCTGCATCCAGAGATTCTAAAAACACAAAGGTCATGCAAAACAGGCAAACAGGTTTCTTAGGATTGGTTCATTGATAACAACAAAACTTCTAGTATGGCTGACTCAAAACACCTGCCAACACGCTCTTGTAATCAGGACTCAGGATTTCAGTGGTTTTGGTACAAGTTCATCAAAATTTAAAAGTCAAATTGTTTCCAATACAACAGTGATGTTTCTGAATCTACAGTGTATACTGACTGATTCTTTGTTGAACACAGCTCTAGTATTCGGCTGTCACAAGAGCATGGTGGCACGTGTTTTTGCCAATTGGCCTCTAGCTGATCCAGTACAGTTCATGCTTTGTTTTTCTGCCCACCAGTTGAAGATGAGGAAAACCCCACACAGTAATTCTGCGGAAAAAAGGTTTCCAAATAGACTACTGTCTTTTTTGCCTAACCCCCAATTACAAATTATTTGGTCCAATTGTGCACAACAGGTCCCCTTTACGAAGGCAGTTTAGATTTACTACAGTAACAGCACACTTCCTTTTTCAGGGTATTTCAGTGGAGTTCGAAGGAAGGACGTCGCAGGAAGAGCGTAAATGGCCTTTGGTTGTCTTTTTTTTCTACAAAACTAATAGTTCTCCAGGTTTAACAGGATCATGGTGCTTATGACTGTTGTTAGGTTCATTGTGACAACACCATGATTCTCCTAAGGAAAAACAAAGCAGAAACTTCACATGCTAAATGCTAGTGGATAACATGCATTTTTTTTTTTTTTTACTTATAATGTCTTTCCTGAAAGAATACTACTAAGTGTGCTTACTTCATGTCAGATGAGCATAAGGTATCTCGAACAACAACAGCAACCCCTCCACCCCCATCCCCACCCCCCATCCCCCCACGAGCGATGTGGTTTTTAGGGTCTGACTGCTATTTTAAAGGCAGGTTTTTATTTTTCTCAAAATGAGGAACTGAAGGAGGGGGACTTTTTCTGATGCAGAAGCCAGACCTACTGTGGCAGCTGAGTTTCCTTTTTATCTCTATTTTTTTCTCTCTTTCTGCGACAAATGGAACGTGATTGTTGGCTGCTCCCTGATTCATTCATATCTGAGGCGTCACATGGCCACGTGTGAGACGACACTCAAAGCCACGGCCAATCGGCAACCCCCACATCCTTACCATCCCCTTCCGACCTTCCCAAAAAGAGAACCAGCATCAAATTCAGAGAATTGAGTATGAGAAACAGGCTCTATCAGATGATGACACCTCGAAGTTTCAGATCGAGCCACATATGGGCTGACCTAGAGTCAAAAGGCAAGATATGAACATCTGGAGAGTTAATCATAAATTTTAAAAAAGTATATATATATATATATATTTAATTTTTGAGGTATGTCATTCTTGCCTCAAACAAAGGTCTGTGCTTGACTAATTTTTGGCCTCAGTCACTTTCTCTTGTCATGCTTATACTGCTTTTTCTGTGCAATTTTGATCACTCTAACACGAAACCTTTCACCTAGTGCTGGTGGTTCACCTCTCTTTCCTTTCTGGGAAACTCCTCTCAACTTTTTCTCTCTCTCTCTCTCCCTCTCTCTCTCTCTCTGCTCTCTTCTTCACTCGTTCTTTCACCGCTTGTCCTAAATCCCTGACAGTCATCTCTGAATCCAATTAGACTATTTATCTTCCCCCTGTCTCCCAGACATTCTCTCACTCACACATCCACTCTCACTCTCTCCATCTCTCTCTCTCTCTCTCTCTCTCTCTCTCTCTCTCTCTCTCTCTCAGGCTATGCGTGCACTCTGTTGATCTGATGCCTGTGAGGTCATCCCCACAGGCGTGGGTGGTGGAGGCAGAGGTCTGGATCTGGGGAGAGGGAGAGCAGGAGGGAGAGGGGGAGGGAGGAGAGGCACTAAGGGAAGAGATGCTAAGGTCTACCCCTGGGTGACTCTGGCATTGCTGTGGTGGCTCACTCCCAATCTCATTACAGGTAGCAGAAAAGAGGAGCTAGAGGGCGAGATTTATTTAGGTCGCTCCGCCGTCGTCTGTTTCCAAGCTAATCAATTTATGCTTCTCCAATTTCCTTCTAATCTCTGGCTTAATCCTAGTATCCCTCCTACGCCTAAGTCCTGAACCCTCAAACACTTGATTGACATGAATCGACTTTGTGATTAAGTCTTTGAGGGGCTCACGGCTTAGAGTCAGAGGGGCCGTTGGGTTTTAGTCTCTCTCTCTGTCTCTGTCTCTCTCTCTCTCTGTACGTGACTATGTGTGTGTTCACTGCATGATTCACTAATGTATACTAATTCCAAAGAAAATTTCACTGTGAAAGATCACACTGTGTTTGTGTGTGTGTAGGTAGGTGTGTGTGTGTGTGTTTGTGTGTGTGGACAAGAGGCCATCAGCGGTCTGGTCTTTGACACCTCAAGGGCCCGGACTGCCGAGCAGTGTGACATATTGTGCATAAAGCTGTCTTTGTGCTTGTGCTTATTTGTGGTTAGTGGTTTGGAATCTACTAGGCCTGCCTTGCTTTCTCAACATTTTGCAAAGCTTAAACCTGCATTATCGTCTTACCGACAAACGCTCCACTTATTGTTTTACTTTACAAAACACTTAGCACACTTTAAAAACTTAAAATATCATACTGGAATGTAACTATGTTTATATTAATAGTGATACACACATATATTTATATTTCACTTTCATCTTAGATAGCTTATGTCTCTGTAACTTATCTTGCTTACAGACCCTCTCCCTCCCCTTGCTCCAGGGTCAGGCTGAGCTGATAGGCCCATGAATGAGTCTGGTGTGTATATATGTGTGTGTGTGTGTGTGTGTGTGTGTGTGTGTGTGTGTGTGTGCGCACTGGGGTGAAGGGACAGCAGGGAACCCTAGCAGGTAGGGCCTGGAGGGTGAGGGAAGAGGCAGGGACTGTAAAGCCGTTAACTTGACTAGAGAGAAGAGGCAAAAGAAGGGAGAAGGGAGCACGCACAGGGAACCGTGTTTGCGTTACCAGTAGCCTCTTGAGTACCTCGCAGCTTCTTCTGCCAGTTCATCTCGTTGAAGAGGTCCTCGGCGCGCAGGAAGAAGTCGTTGATCTTGCTGCCCTGCTCGTCGCGCTCCGTGGTGTAGTACACGCGCAGCTTGGACTCTTGCGTGAGGAACTCGCAGATGTTTGGCACGGGGAAGACTATCTGCTCCATGGTGCGGTCCAGACGCACAATCTGGACACAACCAGAGGGGCCGGTCACGGGGGGAGGGGGGTGGTGAGCGTGCCTAAGTGGTGGAGTGGTGGGACTCCTCTCTTGCCCCTCTGGAAGGGGCCTTAGCATGTCTGCTGCTCTTTACAGACTGGAGGCTGTCTGGATAACATTCTGCCCTCCAATGATAATCTATCTACCAGAGCTGGTGTGGCACTTAAATGCTATTACACAGGTCATATAGCTATGGTATAGGCAGCCATAGGTAGATGTCTGCCATAGGTCAACATCTGATTCTGATATGTAAATGCAATGCAAATATCGCTGTGTTTTTAAGTGTGTGTGTGTGTGTGTGTGTGTGTGCACGTGCATATCGCACAGCCGTTAGGCAGTTTCTTTTTCGTGTGTGTGTGCGTGCGTGTGTGTGTGTGTGTGTGTGTGTGTGTGTGTGTGTGTGTGCATATGTGCCTTTTATCCAACACAATGCAGTCTCACACCACACATGCAAACAAGAGCATGCAAATCACTCTATTTACATTTACAAACTAAAACCAGAAGGGGCAGAAAATGATGATAAAAGTTTTTTTTTTCCCAAGCTGGAGAGTGAGCATTATCCTTCACATGCTATGTGTGTGGAAACCAACACAACTTGGTTAAGAACTCCAATAAAACTGCAACCTTAACTGCATGAAGCAGAGAAAGAGCAACAACAGCAGCAGCAGCAGCAACAGCAAAAAAAAAAAAAAAAAAAAAAATCACACATCAAAAAATCCAACCGATGTTTCGTAACAAAACAAGGCGCACGGTTCTCACTGCTGACTGTGCAGGACTCGCGGGCCAAGTAGGCCTCCGAGTCCGGCGGCAGCGGAGTGTTAACAAACAGCACTGACCTCAATCTGAGCCGTGTGCTTGGCATAGAACTCCAGCGCCTCATCGCCCTCGCCATAGGTGCCTCCCGGCTTCAGCATGGCCTGCAGCTCCTTGTTGTGTCTGGCCAGCTGAGGGGGGGGGGGGGGATTGAGCGACAGATACCAGGGAAAGAAGGAGGCAAAGAGAGAAAGTTAGATAGATAGACAGATAGACAGATATATCGATAGATAGATAGATAGATAGAGATAGATAGATAGATAGAGAGAGAGATAGACAGATAGATAAATAGATAGATAGATAGGTTGATAGATAGATAGATAGATAGATAGATAGATAGATAGATAGAAAGTTAGATAGGTTGATAGATCGATAGATCGATAGGTAGATGGATAGATAGATAGAAAGTTAGATAGATAGATAGATAGAGAACGAGATGGGGAAAGAGGGGAAGAGGTGATGAGAGAAAAGGCATAGAGTGAGGCTAATAAGCAGTCTTGATGGTCTTCACACATAAATAATTAACACACCCCTATTATGCACGTTTTTGCCCCTGTGGCAAATGAAGGGGTGGACTGGAGGAGGTGGTGGTGGTGGTGGCGGCTCGAGAAAGGCAATTCGACCGCCTTCTGAGAAATACCTCATCGCCGCGCGGAGAGGCATGCCTCACAAGACTCCCAAACACCAACAATACCTGCACTTGAGCGGCTCGGCCGCCCGCTCGCCATCTTCCCACGAAGCTGAGCCTCACATGACCAGGCAGGTCAACGACTTTAAGGCCCTGGTCGGCGAGCAGGGGCTGGCTGGAGAGGCGGCCGGGGTGCAGAGAGGGAGAGGGAGGGGGAGAGGGGGGAAGGGGGGGAGCGAGAACTCCATGGCCCCAGGACAGATATGCATCACTGCGCTCTGAACAAGGGCAAAGGGGGGGGGGGGGGGGGGGGTCTGGGGGACA